>LR812540.1:30316815-30481815 GCA_903798195.1 Danio kyathit
ATATTATTTTGGTAGATTTGATTTTAATTTGGACACATATTACATAGAGAGGAAGTCAATTGTACACTAAATAACTTAGAATAAATCAGATCCTTATGCTGATGATACACAGAGCAACTTTTTAAGCAATTTTGCTTGGTTGCTTCCCTATTAAGAATGGGCAAAATTTATTGTATCTGTAACCCTTTGCCCTAATTAGTTACCCTCTGTCTCACCTAGTTGCTCATTTATGGGGTAATTTCCCAAGGTTGCCCAGCAGCATTGCTCAAAAAGTTGTCGTGTGTATCATCAGCATTAGATCAGGTGAAATAAATTGTGTACAAGTGGACAGTTATGTATGCAATACTTCAATAATTATTAAATTACATTATGTTAAATGACTAAATCTAGAAAAACATTCTCTGACATTTAGTCGACAACCTAATCTATGAAAGAACAGGACAAAGTAAAGTATGCTAAAAACCAAAAAAGTGGATAGCAGATGTAAAACACAAAATTGTTTTATGCATTTATTATATACAGTTGAAGGCAAAATTATTGTGAATTTACTGATTTTAAATCAATTCTAATGCTAATAATTTATGCTTTCAACTGTACATCTAGGCTATGTTGTTTCATAATATTTTCTTAATGTTGTAAACAAATTGTGACTCTCTCTTTTTTTGGAATAAGAACAGTTTGTTTCTCATAATTGCATTTTAATGTTACATTCAGTGCTTGTTCATACTGAATAGTACTTTTTAATTCAATAATTTTTAAGAGGGCAGTACTGTCATAAAAGAGGTTCTATTCATTAAACATAAGCATGTCATAACTACAATTCTGGTTAAAATGTAATGTTTTAAAGATTAAAAATGTAGGTAACAAATCGTTTTTGGAATTGGATCGGGACTCCCCAACACCCCCAATTTAAGGTGGTGATGCTATACTACACCTTGGGTGTGCATTGTTTTCCAATAATTCAATGGTCTGGAGTCAATTATTCTGCTGATACCATGGTTCCCACAACTAAAGACAATGTTTAGTTGTGTTTCAGACATTTGTCAGGTTTGTGTCCTCAAACTGCTCCTGTGTGTAATACTAGTTTATTATCCATCTCATTCAAAGACGTTTGATTTAATTTTGACAATTGTAGGCTGTAAAATGAAATCGTTCACTGAGGGTAGTTATATGGAACTGTAGTTATATGGAACAGTCAAGACCTGCCTCAAGCTACTTTAGCCCTGCGTTTATCTGAAAATATCTGCACACCATAGAATCTTCATCAGTCAATCAGAATCAAGCATTCAACAGGCCTGTAGTATAATGTACATTTCTGCATGTATTTTAATTGATATTGATGTCCACTTCAGCATAATAGTATAATTTGTCATGTTTTTGTTTTACAGCTGCGGATCTCTAAATGGGTAGACGTGGCCCGCTCTCTCCAGAACTACTTTCGCTGCTGTTTGTCGGTGCGTCTCACAAACAGCTGTTGTTGTCATTGAGGTTAACATGTTTGGATTGATGGCCGAGTGGGACGCCGCTTGTAAAACGTCAAACCCGAGCGCTCTTATCGCACGTCTTGGGTCGTTTCGTTGTTTAGAAAATAAATAGATTGAGTGGAGTGTCGTCTGTCACCTTAATGTGGCTGTAACTGTTATCTTCAATACACAAACTACAGGCTCGCCGTTATTGTTCTGCTAGAGAATGGGATGCTAGGATAAGGAGAAATGAATGCATCCCACCTACTCGCTCATTTTTTTTTTAAACCTACAGTCCTAAACTCTATGGGTGAAAGCAAATAAGAAACCCATATATATTGGAGAGTTTATGTTTTTAAATATGATATATTATATTACAATTATAATATAAATAGTTTTGGTTTTGTAGGTTTGATGTAGTTTTGGTTTTTATATGTTTTCATTTTATTTGTTGTTTTAGAGGTCGTTGTTTGATTTGGTGGGTTTTTTTGTGTTGTTTTTGTTTTTTATTGGAGATTAGTGAGTTTAAGTTGTGTGTTTATTATTATTATTATTTTACTTTTTTATTTATATTAGTTAAGTTTAGGGGGAGCTTTTTTGGTTGGTTGAAGTTTGGTGTGTTATTGATTTTCATTTAATTTGTAGATTTGTTGTAGATTTTCTTTATTTAGTCTGTTAGGTATATGTTTTTGAAAAATATTTTATTTAGTTTTTTAGGGGGCTGCATTTGTGTAGTTTTGGTATAATTTTTGTTTTAGTTTTGTTAGTTAATGGTTTGTTTGATTTAGTTTTTGTGGGTGGTGTTTTTTATAACTTATTTTTATTTAGTTTATTTTTTACGATATAGACAATATATATACAATAACTTAACAGAAAAAAACATACTAACATGTATCACTAAATACATACACAAATCAATATGCACTTACATAATTACCTATATACAGTGCATCCGGAAAGTATTTATAGCATTTCACTTTTTCCACATTTTTTTTTATGTTACAGCCTCATTCCAAAATGGATTAAATTAATTGATTTTCTCAAAATCCTACACACAATATCCCATATAACAATGTGAAAAAAGATTTTTTAAAATTGTTGCAAATTTATAAAAAATAAAAAAACTGAAAAATCACATGTACATAAGTATTCACAGCCTTTGCCGTGAAGCTCTAAATCAGAGGTGTCCAAACTCACTCCTGAAGGGCCGGTGTCCTGGAGAGTTTATCTCCAACTTGCTTCAACACACCTGCAAAGAAGTTTCTAGAATATCTAGTAAGAGCTTGATTAGTTGGTTCAGGTGTGTTTGATTAGGGTTGGAGCTAAACTCTCCAGAACACCGGCCCTCCAGGACCGAGTTTGGACACCCCTGCTCTAAATTGAGCTCAGGTACATTCTGTTTCCACTGATCATTCTTGAGATGTTGCAGCAGCTTAAATGGAGTTTACCTGTGGTAAATTCAGTTGATTGGAAATGATTTGAAAAGGCATACACCTGTCTATACTAGGGTTGGGCCGATAGACGATTTCATCGTCCATCGCCGATGGCCAATAAACTTCACGATGCTGAGCCGGCATCACGATCCATCGCCCCGCCCCACATTTATATTGATATATAACTTATTATTTGCATGTCATCTTAATAGCAATAACAGTCTTTTCATGAGCTGTGTTATACTTATAGCTGCCGTTTGCACGGCTGACAGCATGGTGAGGATTAACTACATTGTGAGGATTATACAGCACCTATCGCGCTTAAAATGTGTAGATTCAGTGGCAAACTCTGTTACCTGCAAACCCCGTCCCACAGACTTTACACTGAATGGCTTTGGTTATTTTCATAGCGGACTTGAAGCCACTGGAAGTCTTTTATCCACTCTTGGAAAAGTGTAAATGGTGGATTAACATTCAGCACATGATCACTAATAAGATGTGCCATTATTAGTAACGTTAGAGTTTCTAAAACTAAATCTGTCAGTGTTATTTTCATTCTCTCTTCTTCAGCGCTTCACATTTCCGCGGTTGTAGCTCCTGTCATGTGAAGGCACTGACTGAGTGATTGACAGCTGATATTAACCAATCCATTCTCGTTCAGTTCTAGCGCAGTGGGCCAATAAGAAGAGCACAAAGGCGGGGCAAGCAGTGTTGCCAGATTGGGCGGTTTTGAATCCCAGTTTCCAAGTTTGCGGGTAAAAAAATAACATAGGCGGGTAGTGGATAATTGGGCGGTATTGTAAAGGTACGCCCGCTTGCCGGCAAACTCCCGTAACCCCCCCACTATTCGTGTAATTTGGGACCGTTCCCCCCACTTTTCGTGAAATATAGGACGATCCAACCACCCCTCATACATTTTGGAGCGTTTTTGGGCTGGAAAAAGTCAGCTACATCTGGCAACACTGGGGGCAAGCAGTCCGGGCTTTTTTTACTTCAGCAAGTTCACAATCGCATAACAACAGTTTTGATCTGTTCCTGAGCGCTGCGTTTGGCGTCTTTAGGTGCAAAGATGCATCTTGCATAAATGTCTCCTAAATCTGCGCACGCGGTGAGGATTTTGCAGTGTAAACAGGTCGCACATGCATTAGCACAAATGCTTTTATATATATATTTTAGGTCGCATAAAATTTCGGGCGCATGCGTAGAAACGGTCGAGCCCTGGCATCTTTAATTGTTATTATTTTCATAATCATCATTTTCATCATAATAATAGTAATAAAATAAGGAAGTTATCATTAAGCATAATACAAATTACAGTGAACTCCAAACGAACTCTCGTCTGGTCTCCGCCACCAGCTGTGGGGAAAAAGCCACTATGACACAGATCACTCCGCTTATTCATGCCAGAGTCCCGCGGAAAAAAAGTGATTGACAGGTGGTAATTTGTGTATAACTTTATTTATTTATGGTTTGGTTATGGGTAAAACAAAGACCATGTGGGTCAGGTAGTGAAAACGATAGGCTACAATTATTAAATTCCTTATGAATTATTGATATTTAACAACAACCACCCCCACCCCGCCTACGACGACGATACCATCGTCCATCGCCGATGTTCACATCAGACATCGTACGATGCCAAATTGGTCAACATCGCCCAACCCTAGTCTATACAGTATAAGGTCTTAGGGTTGACAGTGCATGTCAAAGCACAAACCAAGCATGAAGACAAAGGAATTGTCTGTAGACCTCTGAGACAGGATTGTCTCGAGGCACAAGGCTGGGGAAGGTTACAGAAAAATTTCTGCTGCTCTGACAGTTCCAATGAGCACAGGTTCCTCCATCATCCGTAAGTGGAAGATGTTTGGAACCACAAGGACTTTTCCTAGAGCTGGCCGGCCATCTAAGCTGAGTGATCGGGGGAGAAAGCCCTTAGTCAGGGAGGTGATCAAAACCCGATGGTCACTTTGTCTGAGCTCGAGCGTTCTTCTGTGGAGAGAGGAGAACCTTACAGAAGGACAACCGTTTGTGCAGCAATCCACCAATCAGGCCTGTATGGAAGAGTGGCCAGTCGGAAGCCACTCCCCGCCTGGAATTTGCCAAAAGGCATCTGAAGGACTTTCAAACCATAAGAAACAAAATTCTCTGGTCTGATGAGACTCAAATTGAACTCTTTGGAGTGAATGCCAGGCATTACGTTTGGAGAAAACCAGGCACCGCACATCACCAGGCTAATACCATCCCTACAATGAAGCATGGTGGTGGCAGCATCATGCTGTGGGGATGTTTTTCAGCAGCAGGAACTGGAAGACTAGTCAGGATAGAAGGAAAGATGAATGCAGCAATGTACAGAGACATCCTGAATGAAAACATGCTTAAAAGTGTTCTTGACCTCAGACTGGGGCGATGGTTCATCTTCCAACAGGACAATGACCCAAAGCACACTGCCAAAATATCAATAGAGTGGCTTCACAACAACTCTGTGAATGTCCTTGAGTGGCCCAGCCAGAGCCCAGACCCAAATCCTATTGAACATCTCTGGAGAGATCTGAAAATAGCTGTACACCGTTGCTTCCCATCCAACCTGATAGAGCTTGAGAGATACTGCAAAGATGAATGGGCAAAAATTCCCAAAGACAGATGTGCCAAGCTTGTGGGATCATATTCAAAAAGACTTTAGGCTCTAATTGCTGCCAAAGGTGCATCAACAAAGTATTGAGCAAAGGCTGTGAATACTTATGTACATGTGATTTGTCAGGTTTTTTATTTTTAGTAAATTTGCAAAAATTTCAGCACACAGCTTCAGAAGATATGGGTATGATCTGCTTCTGCCTGCCCACACTGTTTCCAGCACATTTTTTGTCTGGAGGTCTGTTTGCTTTTAATCTTGGGTGTTATAAAAAATCGTATAAGGCATTTCCAGGACAGTTCCCTCAAACTTGTGAACTAGTGGTAGTTTGGTGTATTTCCCACATATCATACCAGTCTTCCTCTGTAATTTTAGTCTTCTTTATCCCATGTGCACTGGGATCCATTACTCATCAACACCACATAAACAGAGGAGATTAATTTAGGTATCATGTATCTATAGGCATTCATAATCATTTTAGTGTTTGAAGAGATAATGTTTATTCTGATTTTTTTTTTTTATTAATAATAATTTCTTGGCTGTAGATGTGAGTGGTGGTTTTTAAGTTTGTGTGTATGTTTATATTTATGTATGTAAATATGTTTGTGTGTGTAATTGTATTTATTTATTTTTTACTGTTTCAGTATGGTTTTTGTGTTGTGAACTTTCTCTTTAAGAGATGTTTATACATCTTCTCTTTCACAGGAGAGCTCAGACTCCTCTGAGAATCATTATGTAGATTATGAAAGCTCAAACTTGTGTGACATTCAAAGCACCACCACCAAACTCCTCAAGCTGAACCAGGCGATCAAAGATCTGCATTCGTCTCTGTCACGGTTTCTGAAAGGTAAAGCATTTTACATCACCGCATTCATACACCAAACACTTTACAGTTACAGCAAATATGACATGAGTTCATTTTATTGATGTACATTACAGGTAGGAGAAGCGACACTTCCCTGAGTGAAACGATACAGTCTTCATCCCAGACGATTGATAAAATCATCAGCGACCTTCCTCGTGAAATGACACGAGGTTCAGATGGTCTTCAGCTTCAGGATGAAGTTCATTCAGCACTCCAGGCTTTGCTAGCAGTGTTTGCTAACAGCACAGATGAAATTCAGAAGCCGGCCACAGACAGACACTTTGTTCAATCAGGTTACAGCAGCAGAAATCGAACTGTCCCTAAAGTTGTGTATTCTCTTTCCTCAGGCATTAGCACATGCTCCAGAGACGCCCGATGGGTGTGATTTAGTCAAGTATATAATGATATTTGGCATAACTGCAAAATTGTTATGTATATTCTGTTGTTTACTGCACTCATACAGGTCTACCATTGTTTGCCTATAAATTTTGTATGATTTCTTTGATGGATTTTAATGAAGGGCTTAATGGTACAACTTATGAAAAGGGGTTTCTGTGTATTTTGTATTATCAAGCATTATAAAAGCATTATAAAAGCTAAATCAGAAAACACTTCACTGTCTGGATATATTTTGCACTTGAAACTTTTGCACAGGCTTTGTCACAGCTGTTTTTCTACACATGGAGATGTGAGTTTTAGCATTTGTAGCAGCATGTACTCTGGATCATGTAATTGTTCGATAATAATTTATACTTTCAGTAATAAACACTCACTTGAAACGAGGTCTGGGGTTTTGATTAAACGTACTACATTCCTTTACTATCCTTAAAAAGTAACTAGTAGTTTTCTTAAGTGACTTAAGATTGTAAATATGGTTGGTTTTTAAATCACTAAATGGCATGGCTCCTTATCTGTCAGACCTGTTGACTGAACATCAGCCTGGTCCATCTCTTCGGTCATCAAACCAGAGATTATACATTCCCATTGTAAGCCGAGGCTGAAATGCAGGGGTGACCATGATTTCGCAGTAACTGGCCCTACATTGTGGAATGCTCTGCCTCTTTGTATTAGATCTATATCTCTGTTTTTAAACTTACCTTTTTGATTTGGCATTTTATCAGTGAGAATTGTTTGTTTTAGCTATAATTTTATATCTTTCTCTTTGGGATTTGTATTGTGCAGCACATTGGTCAGCCTTTGGTTGTGTTTAATAGTCCTATATAAGTAAAAAAATTGACGTTGACAAATATAGATTTACATTTAAGAGTAACTTTACCCAACACTTTATTTACTTAGATTATTACTAATTAATTCTTGGTTGCAGCAGAAATGTGAATATTTGATCGTTATGAAGTAATATGCTATCTTAGTGTCTTATTTTCTGTTTTATTTTAAATAAGGTAGTTATATATGGTGTATTTTACTTAAAGCGGCAACAAATGGCTTGATTTAAAATGGCGGACATTAAATTAGTCTTTCCTTATGCTAAAACTTATTTGGAAAACGTGTAAAATTGCTTCATTTTAATTTCTGTGCTATATTGGCAAATGGGGGGCAAATAGATTTATTTCCTTACACTACAAACATAAATATTTCTATAATTCAAATGTAATGGTTTCGTATATAACTTGATAGCAAAATGTAGTTATTCTTTACCACTGAAATATTTATGTCTCAGGAGCTACAGTTATTTGTATCATGAGGGGAGTGGCGGGAACTGCAGTCTCCTCAGAGCGGGAGGCGCGCGCGCTCGTTCTGATGATCTCACACAGGAGTTTCTCGCATTCAACTGAAAGCGCCTGTAACGTTAAACCGTTTGTTATTAAACTTTTCTCTTCGAGGTAAAACATTACTTTTATGACATACGACTTAAGCTTTACCTCATATCAGGTAATGGACGATTTTATTCCTATTTTTTTTAGCTTTTAGATGCTTATTCATCTTTATTTGACGTTTCTGCACCACGTGAAGTGTTTTTTTTTTCGTTCAAAGCTGTCGAAGTATTTTCTTAGCTAAATGCCAGTGTCACTGTTTATGAATGTTGTCTTTATTCCCCTCAGGATGAATCTGTTGAAAATTATTTACTCCAACGTTATTGTAAGTAGGCTAACTTAGTTTTTGTCTTAACTTACCATGTTATCCTTTGAAAACATCAGGTTTCCTATGTTGTGAATACTAAATTTATAATTCATAGTGTTGGTTTGTGTATAATGGCAAAACTTTTTTTTTCAAGCTTCTCATTCATCACTGCATGGAAAAAGGTAAGCATTCATATGAGCATTTAATAATGTAAAACTGATTTCTGTTATATTTTACTGTTATTTAAACAGATGTTAGTGTGAAAGAAACCACGTGTAACTAAAACACAACCCAAAGGAGAGTTTGAAATCACATGTACAGAATTACAACTTGGTTGCAGGCTGTTTTGCCAAATATGTGAGTCTGTTTGTGTCTGTAAACAAAATACTCCTGTGTTTACAGTGGATAGCAAAACCTTGCTCTCATATGATGACTTTTACCCTGAGTATGTGCCAGATCGGCAGCCGTGGAGCATTGCCCGTGAGGTCTGCCATCAGCGTTTAGGGACCCTGGCGAAGGTTTCCAATACTGAAGAAATTCAAAAACTTAACAATTTTCTACGGTCTATAAATATCGGCCAACCTGTATGGATAGAAAGTGCAGGCTTGTTCCAAAAAAGCGGTGAGCAACATATCTTACATTTTCCTGTGTACATCCAATACTCTCTCACGGCAATTCGTAACATTTTGGTTTAGTGGCTAATTTGTATTCATTTGTATAATAGCATTTGTACATTTTAGTAAGATTTGCTCATATCCCAATGAGGGGTAGGTTTTGGGGATATGTTTGCATGAATTATATGAGTATGTTCTATGAATTCATACAAATTAGTCACTTTTCTGACCGTTTGTAAAAAGTTACATTTCCTTGTAAGATCGGCTTGGCACTTCTATATTATTTTACTTTTTTTTTTTTCTAAAATGTTTCTAGGTTCTCCAGACATATACATGTTGGAATTCCCTAAGCGGCCGCACCGGAAATCAGCTCGCCTTCGCTATAAGTTCCCAAACATGGAAGCGCTTACAGTTTGCACTCACCTCCAGTTAGATCCAACTTGTCACGGGCTTTCCACAATCTTCTCATATGCCTTAGAGCTATTCATTAAAGAATTTCAACTCCAAGCACGAATCGTGACAAATGAACCCGTCCAACTTGCATTGCTGGTGCATGGTTTGAACACCACCTACATAACCAGCTTTCCCAATGACGCCTCCTGGCACTTTGTATGTGCCAGTTGGGTCGGGAATAGCGGGGAATGGGTCATCTGGGTGGATGGAAAAATGGTGGGTTCTGGGAATTTCCTCAACTCCACCAATCACATCGGAGGTGATGGTCTTTTTATGATTGGACAAGACCAGGAGACCTACGGAGGCTACAACAACAACAAAGCTCTTTGTGGAAACATTACGCAGCTTTACATGTGGGATCGTTTGTTGCTCCAAACTGAAGTCCAAAGCATGGAAAAAACCTGCTCACCCGTTTCTTCTGGCTTGTTCTTCAGGTGGAATGAATCCGCACTTGAAATTGAAACCTCCCTACAGACACGTAGAGGGAACTCGCCATGTCAAGGTACAGTCGATGCAGGTGGTCTTGCACCTTCACATAATAATTTCCACTCTTTCCCCAAAGATAATACAGCAAAATGTTATTGGTAATGGTTGTAAATATTTCATCCGTTCTGTAATGCTGAGACCCACCCTTCAGAACATGCACTTGCCATCACATGAGTCATGGACTCAGAGTTTCTTACTCTTTTCTGAAGCGAGGACATATGGTCTTTACAGACTTGGAGAGCTTGAGAACTATGACTCATGGTGACATCTTAAAATTGGCAGACTGAGCGCAAACTTGGCCCCAGACAGACGAATTTACACAAAAGGATCCATTTTCTGCAAAATGATTTTTTTTGTCTGTGATTTGTTTAGGTTCCAGAAGTCAACCACCAAACCAAATTCTCATCTCTGGGTTGAATCAGAATTTTTTGAACAAGACTTGTGTAACCTTTGACCCTGTAAGTGGGAAACCGATTAATGACTCGTGTTGGACACACAGAGGAAGCGTCTGCCTGGTCCCGAAAGGTGATCATCTGATTTATGGCATTCTTCATTTTAAAAAATCACAAAGTCTTAACAAAATAGAACAACAGATATTTAGGTATCACTTTATTTTGAGGGTCCCTTTAACGCATTTTGTTGAATTAAGTTACATTGCATCTACATCTAATCTAATTCTCATTAGATTATAAGTAGACTGTTAGGTTGGGGTTAGGGTTAGTGTAAGTTGACATGTACTTGCAAAGTTTTTTACAGTCAGTTAAATGTCTTGAAGGTGCAGATATTAAGCAGACAGTCTACTAATACTCAAATGAGAAGTAATTGGCATGTAGTTGCAATGCAACTTTTATTCACCAAAATGTGCAATAGGGACCAAAATAAAGTGTTATCGATATTTTCTTCTGTATTGTGACTATAGACTCTTTCACATTTCTGGGTTTGTCAGTAGCGGAAGGTGTCATAGTGTACAACAAATAATTTTTTTTACAATCCTATTTGCTGACATAATAAAAGAAAAACTCCACGATAGTGTTATCAAGACTTTCAGAAAAGCAAAAAAAATTATGTGAGACTGATGACGGCAACCAAAGGAGAGAATAATGTCAAATTTACTGTCTGTCCCATAGAGGGTGCATTAGAAACACCTCGCATAAGCAATACTTAGTTTTTTTGTAATTTGATGCAAAGATAATATACTATATACATAAATGCATATAAATGTTCATACATTTAAAAAAAAAAATCTAAATATTAAAAACTGTCAAGGATGTATGATTATGATGACCATTAAACGCATCATAACAGGCTTGTGAAAAGGGTCCATTGCTGTAAATCAAACTCCTTGTCATTATACAATCTGATATTGGTTCTGCGATATGATTCAGTAGTATATTAATGAATTTATCGATTTAAATATATTTAGTGGCTGTTATACACAAATATTTGCATTGCTTAACAGTAAAATAATTATTACAAGTGCTTTCACATTGGCGTGAAGCGAGTCACAGTTCCAGCGCAATCACTCATTCATGGGTTCGCTGCCTTATGCCGCAGTCACACTAGAGTTTGAGCATGCGAAATTCTGTTGTACGGCTATGCAAAAAGGGGCTGGATTAAACAAGATGATTAAACATTAAAAAAAGCGAGCGATTGCTCTATATTTTACATTTCTGTACCCTGAGGTCATGATTTGATCTTCGATTGGTCTCATGCAGTCACGTCATGTGATTTCTCAGGTCAGAGTTCACCAAGCTTGAACTTTGCATCTAGGGCTGGGTAATATTGCAAAAAAAAAAAAAAAAAAAATCACGATATCATGCTTCATATCATTTGATATTGATAATTATTGAATATATTTTACAATACATTTAGGAATATTAGGATTTTTTACATTTATTTAACCACTTTATTTTAATTTACCAACATTACTAAGATAATTTTAATAGTAAAAAAAAAAAGATATTTAAGCAAAATATCTCACCTCTTTATAATAAAATAAGCACAAGTGTTAAAGAGACTCTAAAACTTGACAAATAAAATGTTACAAAGTGTGTGCAATGGTAAAGTGTAAATGTTGAACAATCAAAGCAAACTTTAAGATAGATCAACATCTGTAAGGTGTGAACAATAATGATACAGTAAACCTGAAACTCTGTAAACAAAACAAATTATGATAATCAAATCTGAGCTTTCAAGTAAAGAACTAACCATCATTATTCAAATACATATTGCAACATTACAAATTGGGAAGTTTAATGACTACATTACCCCTCCTGCTAAAAAGTCTTTCAGATGGGGTGCTAATGGCTGGAATGCACAAGAAAAGAAACCAAAAAGCCACCCTGGCGACATCCTTGCATCACTGCTGCTGTACTCATTTTCACGGAACTCATTTTCGTGTGTGTTGTTATTCTGACCTGAAGTGACAAGCGTGAGCGTGGGGTTTCCTTCACCATTTTCAAAGTGCTTATGGAGAAAATTAAAAAGCGCTGCAGTGTTTGGATGCGCTGTGTATGTTTGAGGTAATTAGTCTGCCGTTATTACTGAAATGTGTATATTACTTACAAAGTGTGAAGCAGATTGGTTAGTTCTACTTGCATGAATCGCGTGAGCTCTGCTTACGGCATTCGGAAAAGTTGAGATGTTTTTAACTAGGCTGGAAAATGCGCGCGGGTCATGTGTGTATGGAAAGGCGCTTGCACAACATGTTGTGCGCCTCCATTGGAAATAGCCTAAGCCTAAGTTTATCGGCATTGCTTCCAAGGCACACGATTGACAGCCACATTTTAATAAAACTATAGCGATTCACACCGAAACTTTATACAAAATCTTTTTTTATCGTTGTTGACAATGGTGTTCGGTCAATAAATATTGATACCGATTTTATTGCCCAGCCCTATTTGCAATGCAGCGAACTGCAAAACTTGCACGAGCTTGTGTTTCTGGTCTGTCGCATTTACATACAAATGAATGAAAGTCTATGGGGCGAAAAGTGCAGTGTGACCGTGGCTTTAAAATTATATTCCTGGTACAGCTCTTACTGTTATTAATTATATAATAGCACTATATAATACCGTTCACAATTGACTCACTGAACTGAGTAATTTTTTTGGCTTGTTTATATTATCAAATTGGTTTCGTGATGTTGAATATTGGTTAGAGATTATATAGAGATTGTATCTCCATGCACACATCACAAGGGAAAATCGCACAGATGCAGTGATACACAGCATGATTTTACAACCTGGTGTATAAAAAAAAACACTAGCAAGGAGACACCCCCCCCCCCCCGCTCTTCACTTTTGTCCGCGAAAGGGTGGCATGAACGTTGTGAGGGTGGCACGATCGTCGTTTGCCTAGAGTGCCAGTTAAACTTGCGTTGGTAGTGGTTTAAAGTCCCAACAAAATTGAAGTAATAACCAATATTTTGCATTTGCGTACAACCATGCCATACATGGAACCAGACTAATATCGACCTTTCTCTCTCTCTCATAACTAGTTCAAATTGATACAAGCTGTAAATCCTTGTTAAATATACAGGTTATTTTTCAGCTTCAATGAAAAAATGTGAATTATGAAAATTTGGTACACACTATTTCCAACAATACGTATCTACCAATACATGCTACATCTGATAAATTACTGTAATTTTGGAGCTAGGCACTGTCTAAATACTGCTTTGTTTTTGTGCTGAAATGCATTCTTGTGTATTTTCATTTCAGTGCAGCTGGACTTTGATTTTCCAGGGACTTCATTCTTCTCAAAAGTCAGCAGCGAGTTTCATTCCAAACCCGTGAGTTAAACAGAGCTCATGACTTATTTTTATTAGGTGCGCTATAAACTTTCAGAATTCACCAAGAAACTGCTCCTTACTCTTGTAAATCCATTTCCTTTTCATTTTTTAGCCGTACATTCAGTATTTCAACTCAGAATTATATGACTCGATCTTATATAATCTTCCTCTTTTTTTCCACAGGATACTGAAAATGCAAATGCGACCTTTTTCTCTCAGAACGAACTGACTCGTCATATTTCCCTCTTAAGTGCCGTATTGAGAGTTCTGGACAGCAATGCTAAAATCATAACACCTTCTGATCTTCTGTACCTCACTGAAACCATCGAGAAAGCCACTCAGCTCAATAAAATAGGCATTCCTGCTGAATTCTTCATATCCATGATCCGCAATAACCTGGAGCTAGTCAGCAGGCTCATTGACCCCAATATGGCCGAAAAGTGGGCGGATTTGAATGCACGTGAAGTTTGTTTGTGGGACTAAAAGTTGGATAAAATCCTACTCTTTTGGAAGTCAAGCTTATGAGTATTTTTCTTCTGTTTTTTTTTAGAGTAACCCCGGACCATTGACAATGCTAGAAAATATTGACAAGCAGCTATGGATGCTGGCGGATGAGCTCTGGGCCGAACGCAAAAGCTTCACAATGTCAACAAAGAACATGGGTACAGTGTTTTTGCCTCATTTGTCATGACTAGGTAGCATGGCAAAAAATAAAGAGTCAATATTTGTTTCCTTGAGAGGTTTTAGAGTAATAAAGATAAAGTTCGTTATCGGATTCTGAACAGTTATTAGTATTTAGCCATTGCTTTTTTAGTTGTCCTATCATACAAAACATACAAGTAATGATAAGGGCTTGTTATATCAAGAGTCACAAGACCAATTGCTTCCTTAGATATTCATCTGGAGCCACGACGACTGGCGCAGGTGAGCTGCGGTTGTGTTTTCAAGCCCTCGGTTCACGGCGGTCAGTTTGGCAGCCATGAAGAAATCCTCATACCAGAGTCAGAAATGCAGCGAGTCTTTTCTTTAGGTAAGATGGTATGGATTGTTTGGATTGATTTCAGCAGATAAATGTCATGCCAAATGTTAAAAAAAAAACATCGGATTGCTAATATTGTTAAACAGGCCATAAGGAAGTGATGCTTATTCATACTTACTACAGTAACCTGGCTGAGATCTTGTCCAGACTGGAGGTCAGAACTATTACTGACCAACTGACAGACAGCAAGAGGTAAAGCCAACTCAATTTCTTCATACCTAAAAAACGTCAATCTAATCATTCTAATGCGCGATTAGGGGGTGTAATTAATTTCTTTTGTCTATAATATCATATATATTTTTTTGGAATGGGGGCGACACAGTGGCTCAGTGGTTAGCACAGCCATCTCACAGCAAGAAGGTCACTAGTTCGAGTCCCAGCTGCACTAGGAAGCATTTCTGTGTGGAGTTTGCATGTTCACACGGGTTTCCTCCGGGTGCGCCGCTTTCCCCCACAGTCTAAAGACATGCGTGAATTGAATAAACTAAATTGGTCATTGTGTATGAGTGCGTGTGTGAATGAGTGTGTATGGGTGTTTCCCACTACTGGGTTGCGGCTGGAAGGGCATCTGCTGCGTAAAACATATGCTGGAATAGTTGGTGGTTCATTTCGCTGTGATGACCTCGGAAATAGAAACTAAGCCGAAGAAAAACGAATGAATGAATGTAGCCACACCCCCAAACTCTGTAATTGGTCAAGCTGAAAAGTGATTGGCGGATTCAAACGTAGTTTTTATGAATTCTTTTCTTTTGTTAAACACAAAACATGACATCCTGAAGAATGCGGGACAAAAGCAGCCACTTTTAGGGGTGTGCAATGTTTTTTTTGTCCATGATAAAGTTGTTGTGTATGGTTTTACTACGTTTGAACTGGCATTGTCCCAAAACAGAAACACATTTTGAGAATTCATAAGCATTCACTGCATGACAAAGCCTATTAGAAGTCAGTTAATATTATCTGTTAAAACATCCCTGTATGTATAGGTTTGTGTGTGTGCGTTTACTTTTATATAAACACAAGCAGGATATCTTTTACAAAATATAAGCATGGATCATCTCAGATCTGATATTGATTTTATATAACTGTTCAACAAATAAAAAAATAATATTGAGTGAGTTTACATTTTAGACATAACATTGTCTGTTTTATTAAAATGTTCTAAACAAAGCAGAAGCAGAACATTTGTGTCTAAGAACAACACTGTTGTGTTTCGTTCCAGAATGATTTTGCTTTTAAGCTATTTGAGTCAATTATTAATTTATTAATAAGCCATTTAAATGTATCGATTGAATGAATGGTTGAATTAAAGACAAGGACTTGCCATCACTGGTGGTTTTAGTGTCAATTATGTATTCAACTAAACTAGAATAGAAACCAAAAAAACGCTTTTAACAAAATATGCTTGTTATAATTATTGGGGAAAAAAAATCTTCAATAATTTCATGATAAATACATTTTATACATACATTTTGTTCATCAGTTCAACACACTTATTTTTTTATTTATTTGCAGGCATCACACTGGTCAGCTGGCCACAGCAGTGATCTCGGCGACAGTGCGGGATGTTCCCAGAGCAGAAAATATTCCTGTGTCTGTCCAGTACACTCTATCCTCTGGGATAATGGTAAAAAAACTAAATCAAAAATCAAGTCATGTTGAGCTTTATTGTCATTCCGCTACATGTGTGGACATACAGAGGAACGAAATGTCGTGTCTCGCAGGACAACGGTGCTACATAAATTAATCATAAATACACAACACTGGACATAAGAGCTATTTTAAAAGAAACTATGCATAACTAGCATATATTATATAATACTTAACCTATACACATAAGACAGGCTATACAAGTACTTTACAAGAGTCTGAACAATGTTGTGCAGGATATTGTGCAAGAGAGGTATTTAAGGTTGAAGCAAGCAGTGCAACATGATTGTGGTACATTTATAGAAAACATCACTTTCATTATTGAGTTGAGTTAAGATGGAGTTTAGACAAAGTGAAAACAGTTATAGTTTTAAAATGTGCAAGCCAAGTATAAAATGCATAGTAGTCATGCACCCTGCTATTGGTCGAGCTGAAAAGTGATTGACGGATTTAAGCAGACTGCTGTCAGGTGTTTTGATGGAATCAGGGAGGCTAAATGTTTAAACTTCTATGGAAGATAAACCCTTATGCTGATGATACACAGAACAACAATGTTGCTGAGCATTATATTTTATTTTTATTTATTTATTTATTTAATTTAGTTCTACTAAAATAACAAAAACTTTAACTGAAAAAATAAAACATAGGAATAAAACTATAATTATATATCATTCATACCTAAGAAGTAGGGATGCACCGATATCGATACCAGTATCGGGTATCGGGTCGATACTTGGTTAAAATACTCGCACTTGTATTGGACATAAAAGGCCGATACCACACACCGATACCACTGAACAGTAATTCACTATGGATGTGATTTGTTGTCCTACCTGACTTCAGTGTCTTAATGTATTAATTAGCCTAATGTTTTATATAATAATAGCTTAGTCCTTTTAAACAATCCGCTTATAAAATACATTATTAACGAATCTATAGCCTAGGCTACTGAAGAATAAACCGAATATGAAATATGATCCTTGCATAATGATCACAGCTAAGCACTCAAACAAGCTAGCACTCATTTTATATATAAACTATAAATAAAAAAAATGAATTAAATTTTAAGAAATGGAACATTATGTAAATCTAAATCTAAAAACTAAAGGCTAAATAAAAGCGCATAAGTTTAAACATCACTGCAGTCACTGCGCGGTCACTGTCAGTTTACAGCTTCTGTAAAGATCAGACAGCCTATACAGATCACACAATCTCAATAAACACCATGCAAATGTATAAACATTTCGATAAGTATCGTTAATGGAATATTTATAACGATATGATCTTTCTTGTGGTTAAATTGATACCGGCTTTGAGCTGTCACGCGCGCTTTCTCAGCAGCAGTTGACACGCACTGCGGCGTTATACACAAGACAGACAGCAGCATACACTGGCAAGAGGATTGTGTTGATGTTGCGGATGCAAATCAGTATGTTGGGGGTGCGTTTGCCGCTGCCTAGGTCACCTCTATGGACGCGCCGGCACTGGGTGCGCAGTATGAGTATTGACCCATACGTTTACACACTGCATACACAGGCCTCCAGCTCTGTTGTGTTATGAATTGCATGTTTTAAATGACAGCGAGGCATGCTACATTTAGTTTTAATTGTAAAATATACATTATAACATATATTTTTGAATGGCTTGCATATTGGCAGCACATATAATCGTTAAGCTTAAAAAGGCTAAGCATATTTTTATTCATAATAAAACAAATTAATACAAACTAGTCACCCTTTGATTTTTTTCGTTTCCGTATATTTTTTATCAAACGAAAAATGCATTGAATTGTTGATTTTGGTTTTCATTTTATTGGAATGAATATAATTATTAGGCTACACAACATTACATAACATTGGCTCTGATTGCGTCAGATATCCTACAGATAGACATTTTGGCTCAAAGACATTTATGCCTGTTAATTTCAGTGCTGTATATTGACAGATTTCGCAACGGCTTCAATTATTCTGTAAACTGGTACCAGCCTCCGTTTTGCGGCTTCACTTGTGCGGCGTCTCCGTATCAATGTCTGGATGACAGCGAGAGAGAGAGATGAGATCAGACCTCAGATTCGATGTGTGGCCTCACGTCACAGTTACTTTACTGCAGTTTTTAAATATTGGCTTATCTAAATTAACTTTTCATTCGATTAAAAGCCGAAATATTGCCTGACATAAGCAACTTTCGGTTTTGGAAGAGAGAGGCTTCAGTGAAGACGCACACACAGGATACACTCTTGAGGCCTATTCATTATTGATTTTTTAACATTAAACTCATAATAATCAAGTGCAAAAAAGAGCAGCTGAACTTCAGAAAAAAGAGATCACTGCAGTTGCCGCGATGGTTGCTTTGTTTTTCTGCAGTTGGCTTGTCAATGGCTCGGCATTGCTAAATCACTTTTGTTTTAATAAAAAAGAAGATTATTTATTAATAAACATTGTGAGATGATGGTCGCTAGTTTTTAAAATGAGAGTATGCGTTTTGTATTTATGGCTATTAACTGCAACCCACCCATAAACATCTAGTACTTTTTGATTACCTGACCGCAGATCAAAGGCAGGACTCATGAATATGAAAGAATGGCGCAAAACAGGGTTTTATGCGTCGCCAATATGCAATGACAGTGACTCTATAAGGTAACGTACACTGCACAAACCTTGTGTAATGTGTGAAGTCATGCACACATGTAAGCGCAAGGATATCATCCTTTAAATGTCCATGCTTAATCGTTAATAGATAAGGTCTGTGTTCGCAGGGTTATCATCAATGTATATATTTTTGGCTTGGAACAGCCTCCTGTTAAAGATTTTTGTGTTCATCCTTGCTACAGGCAAAAAACAAAACAAAAAAACGAGCAAATAAACTTAATTGAAACCATATCTATGAAGTATCGGTACTCGGTATCGGCGAGTACACAAATTAAAATACTCATATTCGTATCGGTTTGTAAAAAAAGTGGTATCGGTGCATCCCTAATAAGAAGACTCTTTTTCTTTGTTTTTCTTGGTTTAGACTGGATATTCCAAGCAAGTAACTCCCGTCTGTGTCTTCTGGAATATTGGCTTGATGTAAGTAAACATAATCCTCTAACAATTCCTGTTATTAATTTGGTTTCTGTCATATTACTTTAGGTCTTGTTTAAGTCTAATTTTGTGTTCTGTTCACAGGCCGGGTCATACAAGTGCTTGGTCTAACAAAGGTTGCAGAGTGGTGCCTTCACCTCTTGATGTCACTTCCTGCTTTTGCAACCACACCACCAATTTTGCTGTCCTCATGAATTATATGGAGCCACGGGTATGTTTATAGTGTGTTAGAAG
Source organism: Danio kyathit (assembly GCA_903798195.1). NCBI lineage: Eukaryota > Metazoa > Chordata > Actinopteri > Cypriniformes > Danionidae > Danio > Danio kyathit. Next base: position 30,336,634 of record LR812540.1, read on the forward strand.
TGTAACCAAATGTATGCTGCAAACAAAGAATTCTTACTAAAGGAATAATAAATGTAAAATAAATTATATTAGTTACAATTTACTCACATATGCATATGTTATATTAATAGCATATTTTATGTATCTTTTAAATTTATTTATTACATATTTTAAATATTGTCAATTATTTAAAATTGTTAAAATCACAGTTTTCTATTGTAATATGTTTTAAAATCTAATTTGTTCCTGTGATGCAAAGCAGAATTTCCAGCCTCATTTCAATTAATATTTAAAAACTAATTTTAAACATTGCTTTTTAATAATTTTGTAATAATAGTGAGATTTTAAATTAAGTAAAAAAAAATCATTTGTTATTTTATTTATTAAAGCTCTGAAAAAAAAATGAAATAAAAATACGAATATATATTCATATATATATATATATATATATATATATATATATATATATATATATATATATATATATATATATATATATATATATATATATATATATATATATACAGTATACAGTATGTATCATTTACTTTAAATGTTTTTTACTTATTCTAAGCAATCTATTCATTAGGGGATCCTAATGTAAAATATTAATATATAATTATTTTTAAATAATAAGCCATAATAAACAAGAAATAAAAGAGCCAGATAAGCACATTAGCAATAAAATATTAATAAAATACATTTGAATATTAAAATAGAAAACTGTTTTTTAAGGTTATAATAAAATTCACTATATAATAATGCTGCTATGTATTTTAATATAAATATATGAAGCCTTGAATATAATATATTTTTTCCTAAACAGAATTATTCCTTATAAAAATTATAGCTTTTTTTTAATAATAAAATTAAATATGATTGTGTGTTACAATGAATATCTGTTATAACACAATCTGTTCAGTAGAGGTCACTGTTAGCCTACAATTGTACTATAAAAAGCATAGTAAATTAGTATCCAGCGTTATATGTATGTATCCTCTGTAAAACTTTATAAACAGCAAATATGATTTTACTTTAATCCTAAACATGCATTACATTGCTAAAACATATATATATCTCCCATATCAGTATATGAGCATAATGGCTCCACGATTGTGTTTTGATGGCGTTTTCTCCACAGTGGAGTGCTAAAGAGGAGAGTGTTTTGACGAAGCTGACGTTTATCGGGTCTGGAGCATCTCTCTGTGCACTGCTGGTGACCTTGATGCTGTTTACCGTGTTGGAGTAAGTGCTTCTCACCCATACACCACATCATTCACCGTCTTTATCATGTTTGACTTCTAGTGTTGACTTCCTGAGGACTGTAATGGGGGTCAAAAGTGCCACCAATACGCCTAAAATTAACTTTTTTTTCCACTGGTGCTAAATAAATTTTTTAGTAGCCATGAAGATTTATATGCATTATTCAATAAAAAAAAAAAACTGGAGAAATAAGCACTTAATAAAATGTTTTTGCATTATTTATTTCGTAATTTTTGTGTTACTTAAATTAGCTTTTGTTTTTCATCAATTTTATTTACATTTTTATAATTTTCTTGAACTGTTTTTAGTAGTAACATTCTTAATATATGCTGAATATGCTAAGTATTTATTCTAAATATCCTAAATATTTATTTTTAATATGTGCTAAAAATGCTAAATATTTTTGATAGACTTTGTAGGGACCATTTTTTAGGGCCAGACAGAATCTGCAATAATTTTTTGCTTTTTCTGCACAGAATTGTGTAAAAAATCTGCGGATTTATGCAGAATGGTTTTGGGAGTATCATAACTAAAATCTTAATATCTGAAAAAAAATAATAACTTTCTAACTTTTATATAATATTTACAATGCAAATCCAATTAGATCCACTTATTTGATTAACAAAGCAAGTTTCTCATATAATATTATTTACTAAAAGATTTAGACATTTTACATAACAAACTGTATTGTAAATAAATCATATAAATATATTTTCATATTAGACAAAATTATTACTAAAATTAATTTTGAAACTGAATAAATATACATTTACACTCATTTACACAAGCAAATAAATAGACTCAATGATGGGCTCAATATCTGCAGATTTCTACGCGCACATGTTTCGTGTGGGTCTAGTAATGGCTTATGACTTATGGTTTACTTTTCTGGAAACGTATTATTTGCTTTAATTATTGTGTTTATTCTGTGAAAATGCACAACAATTTTGTAAAGTATTTCTTTGTTTTACCTCAAGAACCATTGGACTTGCAAAATCCTAAAGGGGCTGTTTTATTTCTAATTTAATGTATTTGACTGTTGTTATGGTGACGTGGTGGCGCAGTGGGTAGCACATTCACCTCACAGCAAGAAGGTCGCTGGTTCGAGCCTCGGCTGGGTCCAAAGACATGTGGTACAGGTGAATTGGGTATGCTAAAATTGACCGTAGGCTGGGTCAGTTGGTGTTTCTGTGTGGAGTTTGCATGTTCTCCCCGTTTTGGTGTGGGTTTCCTCCGGGTGCTACGGTTTCCCCCACAAGTCCAAAGACATGCGCTATAGGTGAACTGGGTAAGCTTAAATTGCCCGTAGTGTATGTGTGTGAATGAGTGTGTATGGATGTTTCCCAGTGATGGGTTTCAGCTGAAAGCTGAAAGCATATGTTGGATAAGTTGGCGGTTCATTCCACTGTGGTGACCCCAGAATAATAAAGGGACTAAGCCGAAAAGAAAATGAATGAATGAATGACTGTTGTTATATAAAATAATAATAATGATGATAATAATAATTTTTTGAAGCATTAAACAGAGAAAAAATAAATAATATTTTTATTAAAAATAAATAATATAATATAATAATATATTATTATCATTATTACGAAAGTGCAAGAAGAAAGTAAGAAGGTGGGTTGTGCCTGAACATCAAGAAAACGAAGGTGAAGAATGGAAGATGAAGCATAAAGGTCCACAATGAAGAAATCAAGACAGCACAGGACTTTATATTCTTTGGTTCCAAGATTGACCGAAACGGGGACACGACACCTAAAATTAAGAGACGTTTAAACCTTGGATGAAATGCAATGGTGAGAATGAATGCCATCTAGAAAAGTAAGGATATCAGCACCGCAACTAAAGCAAGGCTAGTCAACGTGACCGTCTTCCCTATAGCAACCTATGGCTGCGAGACCTGGACGATCAAGAAGACAAACAGAAGAAAGATCAACACCTTCGAGTTGTGGTGCTGGAGGAGACTGTTGCACATCCTGTGGACAGCGAGAATCACCAACAGAGAAGTTCTTGGGTGCATCAAGCCAAAGACCTCGCTGGAAGCCAAGATTACCAAACAGAAATTATCCTATTTTGGATAAAGGCAGTCATGCTGGGAATGGTCAGTGGAAGTAGGAGGAAAGGCCCCCCAAGAACTTGTTGGCTCGATACTGATACCAACATGAACATGTGCAAACTCAAAGAAGCGGTCATTAATAGAACTGTGTGGAGGGGAATGATCCACAGAATGACCAAAAATCAACCTCAATTGACCGTATAATTGAATAATATATATAAATTATTATTTGTATTCTTAAAACAACAACAATAATAATAATAATAATAAGAAGAAGAAGAATACAATTAAATGAATGAATTAGCGCTACTTATTAATATTATAATTAAAAAAAATTATTACTAGTAATAGTAAAAGTTTTTGTTAGTGATACTTATTAGTTATTTAATTATCAACTAAAATTAATAAAATCAACTGTTTTTTGTCAAGTAATTATCAACTGTAATTAATAAAATAACAATGAGTGTTATAAATTCAGTGAATAATCATTTTTTTATTGAAGAGAAATAAAGTTTTCATACAATACAACAATAAACATTAGTTTCCTTCTATTTAGTAAATAATTTAGTTTATTTTTTTTGGCGACTTTAAAATAGAGAACAAACAAACAAACAAACAAACTCGCTAGCCAATTATCAAAAGTAACACTGTTTCATTTGTTTGCAGGGAACCTTTTGTTACTCTCATTTGAATGTTCATTTTGTGCCCTGAGTGTTTAGGCTCATAAGACTCATAACATGGACTCACAATCACAGTCCTCACGCTTGTCAATAGTGCTCAGTCCTGAGACCGAATCCTTATTGAAAACCACTAATCGGCTAATTAGTGCTTGGTGCCAAATGAGCCCGAAGCTGAAGTTTTATGGTGACATTACAGGGGGAGTTAATTAAAGCAGCGGCTCAAACCAAAAGAGCTTCATCAGCGCCGTATCAACCACGCTGATTCTTTCAGAGATTTACAGCCTCCACAAACACTCCCACTTCATCTGGATTAAGACCACACACTGCAGGTGTGAACAGGACAGCGAAAATTAACTTACAGTTATGACTTGTTCACTACACTCAAAATAACAACATTTGTTCAAACTACTTATTTAAAATGAGCTGAAACAACACAATTCTTGAGTTTTTTGAGGGACAACTTTGTTTTTTTTTTCTTTCAATCCACTTAAGTTTGTAAAAACTATTAAGTTAACTTAACTTCGTGTTTTCCCAACACAAATTGATTGTATGAAACCCAGCATTTTTTACAGTGTACACTCAAAAAATTACGTTTGCTGTTTGTTCAAACTACTTATTTAAAATGAGCTGGAATGACACACTTTTTGAGTTTTTTTGGGACAACTTGGTTGTTTTATGTTCAATCCACTTAAATTTGTAAAGTCTAATAAGTTAATTTAATTCCTTCATGTTGTGCCAACACAAATCGATGATCGAAAAGATTTTTATGATTTTCTTTTTTCAGTCTTACAAGAAATTGTTTAAAAATATATTAAAAAAGCATTGTTTCGTTAAGTAAGGGCAAATTAGCTAATATTTCTAGCACACACATGTAAACATTGAATTAAGTCAGGTTCAACTTTTTTTTTTTTTTAGATTTTTTTAGATTTTGGTGAATGTCTTTTTATTATAATAATTCAGAAAATTCCAGAACCCAGGAGGTCACCTGTAGGAGAAAAAACTAAACAAAATTAGCCCCCATTAGTTGGACCAGACAGAATTTGCGGACGTTTTTTGCTTTTTCTGCACAGAATTTTGTCAAAAATCTGCCGATTTATACGGAATTATTTTGGAAGTATCGTAACTAAAACGTAATAGATATATAAAATTATATATCGTATATATAAAATTAGATGCACTTATTTGGTAAACAAAGCAAGTCTTTCATATAATATATTTACTAAAAGACAGAAAATATTACTTTACAAGCTATTGCACATAAATCATATGAACATTTTCATATTAGTCAATAACATTACTAAAATTAATATAAAACTAAATAAATTTACACACATTTAAACAACTAAATAAATAGACTCAATGATTTCTGCGCGCGCAGATTCTGTGTGCGCCTACCCATTATTTAATAAACCATACACACAAATTTTGTTTACCAAACACTGCCCATGGATGATTAAACCATACCAATTTCCAATCCGTGAGCTTAGACTTTGTAAACCACACCTTCATCATTTTTCATTCGTACTAACAAATTCAAATTCAAATTCCCAGTTTGAGAAAAATTACTTTAATATTATGTATTGTTATTGAAATGTGTGTGATATAGAAGCAATATAGTGCTGTCGCCTCACAGCAAGAAGGTCGCTGGTTCGAGCCTCGGCTGGGTCAGTTGGCGTTTCTGTATGGAGTTTGCATGTTCTCCCTGCATTCGCGTGGGTTTCCTCCGGGTGCTCCGGTTTCCCCCACAGTCCAAAGACATGCGGTACAGGTGAATTGGGTAAGCTAAATTGTCCGTAGTGTATGAGTGTGAATGAGAGTGTATTGATGTTTCCCAGAGATGGGTTGCGGCTGGAAGGGCATCCGCTGCGTTAAACATGTGCTGGATAAGTTGGCGGTTCATTCCGCTGTGGCGACCCCGGATTAATAAAGGGACTAAGCCGAAAAGAAAATGAATGAATGAATATATATATATATAATGGATATACAGTTGAAGTCAGACTTATTAGCCCCCCCGAATTATTATCTACCCTGTTTATTTTTTTCCCCAATTTCTGTTTAACGAAGAGATTTTTTCAACACATTTCTAATCATAATAGTTTTAATAATTCATTTCTAATAACTGATTTATTTTATCTTTGTCATGATGACAGTAAATAATATTTTACTAGATATTTTTCAAGATACTTCTATACAGCTTAAAGTGACATTTAAAGGCTTAACTAGTTTAGTTAGGTTAACTAGGCAGGTTAGGGTAATTAGGCAAGTTATTGTATAATGATGGTTTGTTCTGTAGAATATCAAAAAAAGGTTAGCTTAAAGGGGCTAATAATTTTGTCCTTAAAATGTTTTTTATAAATTCAAAACTGCTTTTATTCTAGCCGAAATAAAACAAATAAGACTTTCTCCAGAATCTGAAATACTGTGAAAATTTCCTTGCTCAATAAAACATCATTTCGGAAATAATTAAAAAATTAAAATAAATTCTAAGGGGGGCTAATAATTCTGACTTCAACTGTGTGTGTGTGTGTGTATATATATATATATATATATATATATATATATATATATATATATATATATATATATATATATATATATATATATATATATATGTATGCGTATGCATATGTTATGTGTATGCATGTATGTATATATTAAATATATATTTTTTCTAATATGACAATAATAAACATTCTCTAAATAGGTCTTGTCAAACATAATTGAGGTTAACGATAGCAAATGAATGTGAATTAATATGATAGGGAGTGTTTCTTTTTCTTTTTTTTTTAACAGCATCCCGAAATCAGATCGTACATCAGTCCACAAGAACCTATTTGTGTCTCTGACTTGTGCTCAGATTGTTCTTCTCTGCAGTGGATCTGCTGTTCATAATATGGTATCAAGTTTTTCACACTTTTATTTGGTGCACAACATTCTAAACTTGAGTTAAAGTTGCCACCCACCCATTTTAAACTGTAAAATCTGCTCCTTTATTTTAGTATTACTTATGAACTTATATTTATGTAGCTTTTAGAATATTTTCATTAATTTGTATGTTTTTATTTTATTTTATTTCAACTTTATTCTTATACCCATTATTAGCTGTTAAATGTTATTTCATATAGCTTTATGTAAAAGTAGCAACAGCACTATATTGTTTTATTATTATTATTAATGTTATTTAAAATAAAAAAATAGCATAATATAATTAAAATAATAAATCTAGGCATATTATAAAGAGCTATAAAAGGATATAAATATGATTTTTTCAGTAACTGGTAATATTTATGTATCCTTCATTTTATGTAAAAGTATTATATAATTTGCAGATTATAATTATTACTATAATTTAATAGAATATTATATAATTACTATATATAATATAATTACTAAGCATTAGTTATATAATTGAATGTTTTTATGATTTATTTATAATTATAATAATATAAAAATTATACAATAATATATTATTAATAAATATGTAAAAAACATAAAATATCTTTAGAAAATCTGTTTTATTTCAGTTAGTAGTAGCAAATGCAAACATTTTAATCTTTTTTTCAGCTTTTTATTTTATTTTTATATCTAATTGTTATAAAAAATATAGATTTTTAATTTCAGCTAATAGAAGCAGAATAAAAAATGCAATACATTTTGTTTTTGTTTGAGTAATTTTAGTACATTATTTAGCATTTGTTATGTAATTAAGACTTTATAAACGGTGCCAAACCGTTCATTTTTTATTACTTTTCATTACAATTACGTAATATTATTTTTTATATATATTATCATTTTTTATCATATATTTATGTTTTTTCAGCTTTTATATCAGTGTCAAAATATAATATCTATTTTATTTTTTCAAAATATTAATATAAATGTATAAATTAATTAAAACATAATTAATATATAGTACACAATCTTTTATTGATTTGCTTTACTCTATTAACTCACATCCTCAAGTGCCAGTCCTCAAGTCTGTTTCCAGAACAATTACAAAATAGCCCCATCAGGCTTGACAGTGTCTTAAAACAACATTAGTGTTGCTGTTATACTTGGCACTGCATGAACTGACACACGGCCACCTTTGTGTGTCCGTTTGACCTGCTGACCCCTGAGCGTCTGCCCTCTGACCTTTGCCCTGTAGGTGGCCTGTATGCTTGTGGCGGCTCTGATGCATCTGTTCTTCATGGCTGCCTTCAGCTGGATGCTGGTCGAAGGCCTGCTGCTCTGGAGCAAAGTAGTGAGCGTTAATCTGAGCGAAGACCGCCACATGAAATACTACTACCTGATTGGCTGGGGTAATGTGACTCCGCCTACAGTGTACTGACATACTTGTTGGGTTTGATGGTGTAGGTTTTCTGGAAACCTGTTGATCTGATAGAGAATGTACTTTATACTTGACAAAGAAGAAAACACATTTCATTAAACACAAAAAACCCTAATATTTATCAGCATACTCACCAGATTGATTAAATTAGGAATGACTAACTTTTATCAGTATTATAAATTCACAAAAATCGTGTTTTAAAATGGAAATTAAGTATTGTTTAAATTAAATATGCATTTATTTGCATTAAACAAATCTGAACATTGGAGGAAGACAAGTTCAAAATATGTCTTTCTTTTTTTTAAGGTTTTTACTAAGGTGATTTTGTGAATCTATTTTTATCACTCTTTAAATCATAAATACTGCAAACATCCAGAAAAACACTTACTTTTTGGTAGAATAAAATATTGTATGTAATCAGGCAAATTATGTATGAACAAATCCCTCAGTAAAAACCTTCAGAATACAGATATGAATAAAACTGTGCGGTTTGTTTTGAGTGTTGCTGAAGTGGAGATTTATGAAAAAACCCACAACAGCCTTTAAAAGTATGCATTGTCTTTCGGATGAGACGTTAAACCGAGGTCCTGACTCTCTGTGGTCATTAAAAATCCCATGGCACTTCTCGTAAAGAGTAGGGGTGTAACCCTGGTGTCCTGGCCAAAGTCCCTCATATGGCACTTACCCATCATGGCCTCCAAATCATCTCCATCCACCAAATTGACTCTATCACTGTCTCTTCACTCCACCAATAGCTGGTGTGTGGTGAGCGCACTGGCGCTGTTGTCCTGTGGCTGCCGTCGCATCATCCAAGTGGATGCTTCACAATGGTGGTGGTGTGGAGAGACTCCCCTCATGATTGTGAAGCGCTTTGGGAGTATGGTCATACACAATAAATGCGCTATATAAATACACATTACATCACATTACATTGTAATTGAAATGTACAAACACACATTGATAAAATGCGAGAAAAGAAACATTTAAGAATGCATTTTCCATTCTAATGCACTACTTGTAATTGTTTTTATGTGTAAACAACACACTTAATAGACGTGCGTCAACATTAAGGTTGTGCCTTGTGTCTTTCACAGCACCTCTCAAATGAGCGCCGCATTTTTAAGATACGTGTGTGAAAAAATAATTAAACTTTTACACGCAGCACCGCTCCTCAATGTCAGTTCCAAAGCAGTGTACTGTACCATTCAGAACAACTGGAGATGGGGCCAGGGCTTAATTTTTCCTTATTTCACCTCATTTTACCGATCCCCCTCCTCACAAGCACCACCTCCCGCCCGCTCTTCACTTTTTTCGGCGACTCACCAACCCACTTCACTTTCGTCTGCGACATCACCACCCCGCCCCACCACCCCCGCTTTTAACCTTCATACGCGACACCTCTCCTTCCTCGGATAACATGCCGGATCTGTTACCTCGATCTGTCCCGGGACCTCGTAATTCACAAATTATGCACTGGGCGGGGATAACGATGCATGACAACTGGTTTCTTTGCACAGACTATAGAACACTCTTGACATCACCATGGTCAACCTGGCAAAATGAATTTAGGCTTCATAAGACTTTTGTTTTTAGGATTTCATAGGTGATTCCAAATATGAAATTTAACCGTGAGCTTGGCAAACAGTTTTGAGGAATTTGATGTTTCCAAATTCAGAGAGATAGTAGCTGCGCTTGCATGTTTGAGAGGCGTTTCAAAGAAGGCAGCTGAGTCAAACGACTTGCCTTAAAGTTGGCAATAAATGGAAGCTAAGAGTATGTTTTCTCTCCCATATTGTGATGTCCATCCACTCTTTTGGGAACTGATTGGATTGGTTAGAAATGGAGGGAGATTGACGATAGGACGAAAGAAAGACTCTGATAGCCCTGCCCTAAAGGCATTTCATGTGACCAGAAGGGAAGAAAAATTGGGGACAGGGAAGATTTTGGTATTTGATAAAGGATTATGAGAAATTCTCACTAAGTAATGAATTGTGCAGATAAATTAGTTGTAACAAGAACTACTATATAAATATAAAAGCAAGAAGAGCAATGGATTTTAGACTTTTTTTATGTGAACTTCTTTGACTGTTTTTTTTATGTTAGATAGAAAAAAAAACTTATTGAAAATGTCTTGTCTTAAAGAGGACTTAATATGCAAAAATCACTTTTATAAGGGGTTTAACACAGTTGTGTTGCAACAGTGTGTGAATAAAACCAGCCTCTAATGGTACAAATGAATGATTTTTTTATAATCGGACTTCATAAATACAGTCTGCAGAAACACTTTGATTAACATTCTCCCATTGTACGTGTCATCAGAGGAGGAAAGCCCCGCCCATTAGTGACGATCTCACTGAAGCACAGGCATTTGTAGCTCCACCCTCTGACTGCTAGCACAATCTCATTTGAATATAAAGTGACAGTCACCAAAAGACACAATTATGATCGAAGCCTGAAATGAGCAGTTTCTAGGAGTTTATAAAATGGTCTGTGGTGTATTTTGAGCTGAATTTTCACATACACACTTTAGGGACATCAGAGACCTCTTAAAAGATTTAGCCTCTTTTAAAAAGTACACTAACAGGTCCTTATTAAAGGAACAGCAGATATACTGATCATAAAAAAAGACCAAAATGATCAAACTAATTAAACAATGGCTCTGACAATTGCAGCGTCACTCGATTCCAAATGCGCTTTGGTTTATTTTTGTTTAGTTTTTTCTGTCACAGTCAGTCATGTGTAATGTAGAAATGTGTGTTGTTTGACAGGTCTGCCAGTGCTGATCGTGACCATCACTCTGGCCTCTGCCTCCGGGAAATACACTGCTGATGGTCACTGCTGGCTCAGTGTTCAGAACGGCGTCATATGGGGCTTTGCAGGACCGGTCATCTTCATTATTATGGTGTGCCTCTTTTTCCTGTTATTACTGACTATGATTTACACTTTAAAATACAAATGCTAAGATTGATTATTTAGCGATTAATCGTATCCAAAATAAAAGTTTTGTATTTACATACATAGGTGTGCTTATTTCGTATATATATATATATATATTATGTATACATGCATGTATATATTTGAGAATTGTTTTTAATTTATATTTATATATAAATATCTATATATACAGTTGAAGGCAAATGTATTAGTACTACTATTAAAGTTTTGTTCTTTAAATCTTTTTAAAGCAATTTATTATTAACTCCTTTAAGAAATTATTTGTTTGGACTGGCTACAGAACAAATCACTGTTGTCCAATGACTTGCCTAATTAACCAAATTTGCCTTATTAACCTAGTATCTTGCAAAATAACTTATATATAAGATATTATGTACTGTCATAATGGCAAAGACAAAAGAAATTGGTTATTAAAACTATTGTTTAAAGTGTGTTGAAAAAATCTCTCTGTTAAACAGCACTTGGGAAATGTTTAAAAAAAGATTTAAAGTTTCACAGGAGGGCTAATAGTTTTTAACTGTTAATAATACAAATTACATACACTGTAAAAAAATCCTGGTTGCCTTAAATTTTTAAGCTGAATCAAATTAACATTATGAGTCCATTGCACTTATATAATGTTAAACTGACTTAAAACAGCTTGCATAACTTATCAAATTAAGTTAGAACTTGATTAACTTAGTTTAATAAATTACAATGACCTAAAATCATGTTGTCAGGACTAATTGATCAGATTTTTTACAGTGTATAAATAAATGTGAATAGTTTGGCTTTGTACATTTTTGAATGTTATCTTTGTTAATATATTCATATATAAAATGTAAATCAATAAACACACACACACACACACACACACACACACACACACACACACACACACACACACACACACACACACACACACACACACACACACACACACACACACACACATTATATAAATACAAACTTTTATTTTGGATTTTATTTGTTGTGATAGCTTCTACACATTTACACAGACATGTATATAAAATAACTTATCCTATTATTGTGTATAACTATAATCCATCTATAATAATATTTATAGCATATAATTCTGATTATTTGCTTTATATAATAATAATAATACATATACATGTAAATACGTGTTTTTAAATATGTGTGTGTAATTTACATTGCTTTATTACATTATATACTTTAATACACTATATGCATATTTGCATATATTTACTGTTTATTATACTTCGAAATATCCGTATGCATGTTTATTATAATTTGAGCATTTATGTCTACTATATATGCAGTTGAAGTCAGAATTATTAGCCTTACTGAATTATTAGCCTGCCTGTAATATTTTTACATTTTCAACACATTTCTAAACATAATAGTTTTAGTAACTCATTTGTAATAAATGATTTTTTCTTATCTTTGTCATGATGACAGTACATAATAGTTTACTAGATACTTTTCAAGATACTAGTATTCAGCTTAAAGTGCAATTTAAAGGCTCAACAAGGTTAATTAGGCAAGTCATTGTATAACAATGCTTTGTTCTGTAGACCTTCAAAAAAAAATTCTTAAAGTCAAGTGCTATTTTGGGCTTTCCGCCTGGATTTTGCCTACCCAAATTCAAAAGCTTTTCATAAAACACAGTTGAAAGTGATTAAAATAATTGTATATGTTGTCTGTGTTATAATAAACCCCTCCAAAAAAAGAGGAGCTTTTTTTTTTTTGTAAACTCAAATTTGAAAGTGTACCTTTTAGGCTCTGTGGGGTCTAGGATGCTGGAATAAATTTTGTTGGTTCCTGCACATGTCACTAATGATAGGAAAAATGAAAATTGACTCGATCATATTCAATGCAAAAGTTATTATATTCCAAGTGATGAGAGAACGGAACCACTTATGGGGGTATTGGGCAAGTATGGACTTTAAAATTTAAAGAATGCAGAAGTAAATTATGTCATGGACCCAGTACCAGGTACTCAGAGTTAAGGAGGTTAAGGGGCTAATAACATTGATTGATTGATGGATATTGATTGACATTGATTTAAAATGGATAAAAAAATATTAAAACTGGTTTTATTCTAGCCGAAGTAAAACAAATAAGACTTTCTCCAGAAGAAAAAATATTATAGGACATACTGTAAAAAATCCTCTGTTTGGGAAATATTTGAAAAAAGAAAAATCACTGGAGGACTTATAATTGTGACTTCAACTGTATATTATGTCTTAATTATTTATTATTTTTTTCTGTGCGTTTCAGGTGAACATCATGATTCTGACCCGTGTGGTGGTGATCACCATCGCCACGGCCAAGAGGAGATCTTTAATGATGGCCCTCAATAACAGCCCTGAAGAGCAAATCTCTGAGCAGATCAGGCAAGGCAGCTCTCTTCCTTTCATATTAACACATGCTATCCTCATTAGATCATTCCTCAGCGCTCCATTTTTTGTCTTATGCTTCGCCACATGGAGGCACCCTTTCACAGCTGAGCTCGTGTTCGGCTGTTCCCGAGTCAGATTGATCCTCACTCATTCTGGCTTTTCATTAAAATCATCTATTTGTTCATTACAGCTTCTTTCAACATCAAATGTATCGTTTTTTTTGCTGCTTAAAGGTAAGAAACTGCAGATGAACTGTATAATAATAATAATAATAATAATAATAATAATAATAATAATAGTTCTTCCTCAGTTGATTAATTATACAAAGAATTCTTTTAGTACAAGTTTTCAAAAATATTATATTTAAATATGCAGATGAGGCTTCAATTAATTAAATATGTGCTCATTTGCATGCATTTCTAGCACAAAAACCTGATCATTGAATGCTTTTTTTACATATTTGAATGAAAGGTTTTTACAGAGTTGATTTGGGAAATCTATTTTTTAATCACTCCATAATTCATAAAATACGATGAGAAAATTTCACAAGAAATATAACATTTCACAAGTTATTTTATACAACATTTTATCAGGCAAATTATGTATGAACAAAACATTTTGAAATAAAGATTTATAGATGTAATAATGCTGCTGATTTTATCACAGAATTTAAAAAAAGGATTATTTTGAGAAAACTAAACATTAAAAATAAACATTGTACTTAAAATCAACAAACACAAATCAATTAAGAGCAACAAAATACACTTAAAAGGGTATTTTGGATGTTTACATTAAGCATTTTATTAAAAGGTGTTTCTAAAATCTCAAAATTGACAGGTTGGGTTTTTTTTACATAAATCTTAAACTTTAAACAGCAATCTGCTGTTATATATTTTTAAAAGCAGCCGTTTATACAGATCCCCCTGTTAGTTTATAGATTCGGCGTCTCCTTGAGACCGTAAATAACCACAACGCAAATTAAGCTGCCACCCGTCCCCAGCGTTTCGACCTCCGGCAGCAGTCGCTGAGGCCTCTGTGTGTGCAGAAATATCAATGTGACGCTTGAAAGCCGCTGGTCAAACCCAAGGAAAATCAAACACACGTTTCCTCCGCTTGGCAGAGCCCGTCCACACCGCAGCTGGTTCGCTTTAGCGGTTACCTGACTAGCGAGGTAATTTTACACTAAACAGAATTAAAAGCCATTTAGCGTGGAAATTGTCACAATGTGAGAATAAGCAGCAGCTCCCGTTGTGCTGGGAATGACCCCTGGAATCTCTCTTTTTGCAGTGTAAAAAGCTACGGAGAGAGTTTGTGTGTACAAGTACACATGATTGAAATCAGCTAATTCTGCCCTATTATATCTGATTATGTGTGTGTTTTGTGTGTTTCAGGGCGGCTGTGAAAGCTGTGCTGGTTCTGTTGCCGATTCTGGGCCTGACGTGGCTTTGCGGTGTGCTGGTGCCATTCTCTGTGGTCATCGCTTACGTCTTTAGTCTTCTCAACTCACTGCAGGTAAGAATGTTTCTCTCACCCTCGCTCGCACACACACACACACACACACACACACACACACACACACACACACACACACACACACACACACACACACACACAGTCTGGGTTTAACTCAATTACTTTTTTCAGTATTACTAAGGAGCTGTATGTAAGTTATGAGAATGTTCAATTCCATTTACAGATTAACCAGTGTGAATTAACCCTCTTGGAATAAATGGAATTGAATATTGAAATATATATTGATTATAATACAATCTTTATTCAAATCGTTTAAAAACATGAACAAAATTGACATATTTATTTCTATTTTATATTAGATTTTTTTTTATTTGATTTATTAAGAACAAAAAAATATCATATACTTAAAAACAATTCGTTAAACAAAATACGTTTTATCATGGTAGAAATCGAGCGCTAGCTTTTTATTGTTTTTACCCCATTACCACACACATCATTCGTCTATTACTTCAACTTATGTCTTCAATTACTTATCTTATCTTTTTACATGAGACATATTTCATCCTTTTGGCATCTTTTACATCAGGGGTCTCAAATTCAAATTGGCGGGGGGCCATATCAGTGACTGACAATTTATATGAGAGCCGCTTTAACATTCAAGCACAACAAAAAAGTGGAAACCTGATGCACTCAGACATTCGTCCCCACAGTATATGCAGTCAAAGCTCCTTCTTTTTGTTTCTTATTGTACATATTAAAGGGGTAGTTTAAATTGCTATGAAAATACTACAATTTAATAATAGGCATAATAATAATAATAATAATTATTATTATTCTGTCCCAATTGTTGCTTAACTAAAAGTTTAACAGATAGCGCAAGAACAGCAGAAAGCAGATTGGGTAACTTTAGTGACTTTACTGGCATTTGTTCTTCTCAATATATTTCTTTTTTTGTAAAACTACAACAAAAAGGGGGAAAGTATATGAAAGTATGTGTATATATTTATATATATATATACAGTTGAAGTCAGAATTATTAGCCCCCCTGTTTATTTTTTTCCCCAATTTCTGTTTAATGGAGAGAACACATTTCTGAACATAATAGTTTTAATAACTCATTTCTAATCACTGATTTATTTTATCTTTGCCATGATGACAGTAAATAATATTTTACTAGATGTTTTTCAAGACACTTCTATACAGCTTAAAGCGACATTTAAAGGCTTAACTAGGTTAATTAGGTTAACTATTTAAGGTTAACTATTAGGTTAACTCATTGTTTCTCTTTTAAGAGCTGTGGGTGAAATAATTTTTTGGTGAACGACAAAGAATTCCTAACAGATACTCTGGTACTTCCTTTTCCCGTTAAATCATTTTTTAATTGTGAGTGAATTTGTTCTTAAAGCTACTTTATTACAGCCAACTTGATAGATTTTTAGATTTTTCTGGGAAATATAGCTTAATTTAGTAATTTATTCTTATTAATTTATGTATAATGCAGATTTTAGCTGGCAGGAAAACAAAATACTTTTTATGTTTTACAGGTCACTCTTTTCTTATTTGTATTTTTATTTAATGTCATCTTTGTGCAAAAGCTTTACATTAGCGTTCAAAACACATGGCAGTAAATTTATATTTATACTAAGGGGCTGTCGGATACTTGATTCTGATTGGCTGATCAAAATTCCAAAGTGGGCAGTTATTTTCATATAAATGCACAACTGACCACCTCTGGTGTCACTTATTTTTTTTAAATAATTCAACGGCTCAGTGTTTTTTTTTCTTATTTATTATATACATTTTAATTTTGTTCTGTACACATTCAATTCTTAAATTGTTAGAAATATTTAGGGAAATAATTTTGAGTAAAAATAAAATGTATAATTAATATTTAATAAGCTGTATAGAAGTGTCTTGAAAAATATCTAGTAAAATATTATTTACTGTCATCATGGCAAAGATTAGAAATGAGTTATTAAAACTATTATGTTTAGAAATGTGTTGGAAAAAATCTTCTCTCCGTTAAACAGAAATTGGGGAAAAAAAATAAACGGGGGCTAATAATTCAAGGGGTTTCATAAGTCTGACTTCAACTGTATGTGTATATACGTATATTTGTACAAGAGTTCTGTCTGGTTCTTGAATCTGATTGGCTGATAGTTGTGCAATATTCTGCAAATAACAGCACTTGTCCAGCCTCTTAACCCTTCACCCTTGAATATTACTCTGCCCACATGCAGCGACAAGCAGAGGATACTCTAAAGTTTGACCAAAATTGCTGCTGTTGGACAACATAATGAACTTTTGAGGCTTTTTTAGTTTTGAATGTAGTTGTTTAGATTGCAACTATGCAGTTTATTTATAAGGATAGTGTCTATTTTAAAATATTTATAGTTTCTGAGAGACAGCGCGTCGGCGGTCATTAGCCTGTCTTTGAGCAAAGACGATTGACAATGTTCATCCACAAGATGGCGACAGAGACCGCATTATAAGCCCTAAGAGAAAAACAGCGTAATTTCTAACTGCAGCTGATCAGATCGTTATTAAACAGGTAAATGACAAAGTCAATCTCTTTCTTTTGTTGTAGTGCTGTATTTATACCATAGTAATAGTGATCTCCTGATTGCAACAGAGAAATACTGGAAAATCTTTGTAGACTGATGGCATTTCATGCCGTTCAGCCTTATGATCTTAAAATGTAAGCAAAATCACCTGTTTTGTCATCACTTTAGACATTACGCTATAGAATCATTGAAATACTAGCTCTAAAGTGACGTTAGTGAATGATCAATGGCTTCTGCTGTTCTGAGGGTCAGCTGCAGAGTTGAATGAATGGCGGAAGAAAGTAGTTCCTAATACAAAAGGGTTTTGAGACTTTCTGTGTTTGATTTTCTTTTTTTATATACACTTTTTATTTATATATATATATATATATATATATATATATATATATATATATATATATATATATATATATATATATATATATATATATATATATATATTCATTTAGTCATTTTCAGTGTGTTTTTTCATTTATTTATTTAATTTATATTAATATAATTGTTTAATTATTAAACTATATTTAATACATATTTATTTAAATGAAACATTATTTTTTTAACAGTTCTGAAATGTTTATAGAATACTGCATTCATTTTAATGTCTGCCTTCATCTAAAATAATAAAAATCATCTGATATTAAATCAGAATAATTAAATTTCACAATGTCCTATGTCAATATCTTTGTTTGTGAGCTTCATACAGAACATCGATGTGTTATTTCGATCAAAGAAATAAAAGTATGTCATTCTTTATGCGTTACAAGCCTGTGTGGTTTGAATCCCGTGTTTGCGATGTGTGAAGCTCCTTAATCAGTTGTTTCTGTAATAGAGCTGTATATATCACCAGAAAATCAATAGAGATTTAGCCGGACTCGCATCATTAAACCACACTATAAATAGTTCATTTTCCACACTAATTAAAAAAATGTCTCAACCCAGTGATAATTGATGTAGGCCTTCCTGAAACAAAGTCACAGTTTACTTGCTTCACTTGTTTTCATTTTCACAGCCGTGTTTTGTTTGTTTGTTCATATTTTATGGCATAGTTTTGCATTAAAAGGATGTAAAACCTAGTTTGAGGTCAGAAAAAAGCATATTTACGTCTCTGAGGCGCAGTACGGAAACTAAACTTGCGTGTTTGAAGGTAAAATTGGTCATAGATGTCGATGTTGTTTTTCTTTATATCATAAACACACTTTAGTCAATGCTATAAATAATGTTTTCCTATGGATTCCTCTCAAACAGCGTTTTTTTTCTAATACTAAACTATAAATGGATATAACATTTGTTTAGCTAATATAGACATTATATATTTGATACTGAAGAACTGTGGAGATGAATCCTGTGTGGAAAGTCTGATTATTCGTGTCCTTCATTGCTGAAAGCTACTATATCATTAAATAGATGAACGTTTCCTTATTTATTCACACTCAAGTGGGTCTAAACTTTTATGAATTTCATTCTTCTGTTGAACACAAAAGATTTTCTGAAGAATGTTGGAAAAAGCAGCTGTTGAGATCTATTGTAGAAACTAAAAATACTATGGTAATCAATGGCTGTTTTTTTCCAACATTCTTCAGAATATATTCCTTTGTGTTCAACAGAAGAAAGTAACTCAAACAGGTTTGTAAGTGAAGGATGAGTAAATGATGACAGAATGTTTTTTTTTGAGTCAACTATCCCTTAAATATAGACAGCTTCATAGATTTTACATAAATACACTGTTTTGTTATTTTTCTAACAAAACCTGTTTTGTTTTACATACGCTGTTAACAATTTTTGTAAATTACACAGTATTTTACTGTAATATGAACTATATTTTTCTGTAGGACATTTATGCAGTATTTTACTGTATTTTAAAGATGTATTGTGAACATTACTGTTTATTTTACAGTTAAGATATACAATGCCGTAAATACATATAAAGCAAGATAAATGGTGCTGTAAATGTAAATACAGTATTTTTGCTGTAGTTTCTGGTGAACTGCTGCCAGTAAGTTACTGTAGATTCTACAGGGTATTGTTAACAGTGTATTTAGCAAAAAAAAAAGGGTTTCGTATAAAAGGCTTATTAGAATATATTATAAAACATTTAGTAAAAAAAAAAAAAACCTAGAAAAAGCTTTATCTTACAAACATGTGGGAATTAAGATTAAGAATTAAGTTTTAGAAAATGTAAGAAATGGTGTTTTTGCATAAGAAATTGTATAATGTATGTTATATATGTATAATGGCAAATTTTGTAAAAAACAAAAATACTCTAAAAAGCTTAAATGTTAAAGAATTATGATATTATAATTAAAAAATATGTGAATTAGGTTTACTTGCATAAATCATAGCAGTTTTTTATATTTTATAAAACCTTTTTTGTAAAAAACAAAAACTACTCTAAAAAAGCATAAAACCCCTATTTCTGAATTTATAAAAATACTTTCATAAAAACATAAAATGACTGAAATGAAATAATTTTTTAGAATTTCTTTCATTTCGATGTACTGTAGCTAATACGATATAATGTAATTTATTTCTACAAATCCAATATAACAGAGCTTAATTTTCAGCATTACTGCTTAACATGATGAAAAACAAATAATATAACCTCACATCAGTGTTGAAAATCGTTTTATGCTTAATAATTAGGTAGAAAAACGCGATACAGGAATGCCTGATTGTTAAAAACTTAAATAGAACAGCGTATTTAAAACATTAACATTTGTAATGTAATACATTTCGGTACCACTTTAGTTTAAGTGCCAATTCCAGTTATTAACTACTGCCTTATTCTTGCCTTTTATTATGATATTACTTTATTTTAATCATATTATCAGCCTTATCTCAAAAGGAAATGTAAGTATTTTACATTTTGTAGGTTTAGTGGATAATTCATATAAATTTGTGCGAGTTTAGTCTTACGAAAATGTACAATTTTAAAAAGGAGGCGTGGCACCCAACCCCACCCCTAAACCCAACCATCACTGGGGGGTGAGCAAATCATACTAAATTGTATGAATGAGATTCATATGAATTAGCCACTAAATCAAAAAGTTACAAATTGCTGTGAGATCGTGTTGATATTTCTTATTCTACATCCCTTTTATCAAACAATGCCTAAACTCAACTGCTCCTTTACTAACTGTTAATATGAATAATATGAAGCAAAATAGTTGTTTATACCTTTAGTTTTGTCATAAAAACAGTAATGTAAGTAATAAAAGAATTACTACAGATTTTGGCTTCAAATCAGTCCAAACAGAAAAGGAGTCAGAGGTTTTTTTGTAGATGCGGAATCCACAGGAAATCACCGCAGGCCTCTGTAATGCTTTCGCCGCTTGGATATTTTGCCAGCCTCTTCCTTTTTCAAATGTGGCAGGTGAAAATACAATTCCCATGTGTCAAAGCCCAAACTCTTTTCTCACTAAATTTCACTTTTTGTTTTGCCCACAGCTCCTTTTTATGTCTTTAAAAAAGTGTTTTGTTAGGAAAATCAACCACTCTATTAGCCACACAAACAGCAAACTTACATGCAAAGTTTGTCTATAAAGCAATTCACAATACTTCTTTCACTTCAATAATTAAGGTTTTTTTACGCCACATCATTTCTGTTTGTTTTGACGTGCATTGAAAACATACCTCCGTTGTGCATCCACAGGGTGCTTGAGTCGCTCAATGGCACAGACCTTGTGTTTAAGTGCTTCATATAGACGTTTCAGGCTCTTAAATACCTCCGTACGGCCCGTGGTTTTTAAAAGAAAGCCAGACGGCATGCGCTCATATGAATGGCGGACCGCATGGGGCGCTGAATGAAGCATTCTGCCATCTGAAGTTGCTTTGATTGAGGATTACGTTCGTAATTTTCATTGCTTTCTGAGGGAACGCCCTTGAAAACGTGAAGAATATTACAGGCGCACTTTATCCGGCGGGCGTTCAGAGTCCTAGATGGCCTTATGTGAAATTTCTGTCATGATTTTTTTTTTCTTCCCGCCCTTCCATGTTTCACTGTATTTTCAATAGGCAGCAATAACAACATAAAACTTAAGCCACAGGACTTTATTGTTAAATCAATAAAAGGAATAATGTTGACAAGCCCTTTTCATCGGCAGCACTCGCTGCTGTTTTGAGTGAGGGGGGAAATGACATGAGAAGCAGTTTGCTCTTATTTAGAGACCTAATATTCATTTGCATATTTCAGAAACATTAAAAAAAAGGGTTTTTTCATGCAGCAAATTTTAATGAATTTTTGAGAGCTACTAGATTTGTTGTCAAATGTTTTTGGGCCTTTTATTTTGTATAAAAGTAGTTGTAAAAACATGACATTTTCATATTTTCCAAGTTTTACAAGCTTAAAATAGCTTTGTTTGCATTTTTTTTTAACAGAGAAGCTCAGTTTGCATATTTTTTTACAAAATGTTTTGTAAGATTTAGTAAAATTGTTCATTTAAAAATAAATAGCTTTATTTGCGTGATTTTTTTTTTTTTTTATATATAAAACTTGAAGTTGCTAGTTTTGCATATGTCATAATTAGTTTTTTAAGTGTTAGCAATTTTTTATGAATTTTTGGAAGATCAGAATATAAAGTTATATAAAATATAATATTTTCTGTGCCTTTCCCCCCCACACATTCTTATGATTAAATTAGTGACTACTTGTGTTAGTCTCTATTTTTATGTAATTTAAGTAAATTAAAGTATAATAAGTAGTTTCATTTGCATATTTTGTACATGACTTTAAACTGAAAATAGCTTTATATTATTATTATTATTATTAATAATAAATTTTTTATATATTTTATATAGTTTATTTATATATAGTTGAAGTCAGAATTATTAAACCCCCTGAATTATTAGCCCCCTGTTTATATTTTTTCCCCAATTTCTGTTTAACAGAGAGATTTTTTCAACACATTTCTAATCATAATAGTTTTAATAACTCATTTCTAATAACTGAGTTATTTTATCTTTGCCATGGCGACAGCAAATAATATTTTACTAGGTATTTTTCAAGACACTTCTGTACAGCTTAAAGTGACATTTAAAGGCTTAACTGGGTTATTAAGGTTAACTAGGTAGGTTAGGGTAATAAGGTAAGTTATTGTGTAACGATGGTTTGTTCTGTAGACTATCGAAAAAAATAGCTTAAAGGGGCTAATAATATTGACCCTAAAATGGTATTTAAAAAAAATAAAAACTGCTTTTATTCTAGCTGAAATAAAACAAATAAGACTTTCTCCAGAAGAAAAAATATAATCAGATATACTGTGAAAATTTCCTTGAAAAAAAGTTTCAAAGGGGGCTAATAATTTTGACTTCAACTGTAGCACATTTTTTACAACACAACGTTGCCCAAAGTGCTGAACACAATCAATACTGTTTAAAATAAGTCCTACATCACATACATAACAATTAAAACATAAGACAAACCTCTTAACATTAAAGAGGCTCAAATGCTAATGCTTTTTAAAAAAGGAGCGTGTCTAATGTGGGTTTTGGGGCGATAACAGCAAAAGCCCGATCCCCACTTTGCTTACACCGGGACCTGGGTCCAGAAAGAATAAACTGAATAAAGAATAAAGACCTAGTGACCTACCAGGATTATATACATGCACTATAAAAAAGGTTTTACTGCCTAAACTCAAAATCATTAGTGACCGGTCACATCAGAATTTTTCAATTGGCCCAAATGAAATTCCACAAACTGACTTTTTTCAATTGCAGCAACAGACTGTTAACATTGGCTCAATGAGAAAGTATGTGTTGAGCCAATTGAAAACCACCAAGTCTGCCCAATCATGTTATTGTCCCAATTGAATATTTTAAATTGTTGTAGCAAGCGTTTATGGTTTCACCTAATTTTACATTGCTAAAGCAACTTTACTGAATTGTTTATTCCCCGTTGTCCCAAAAGAAAATTAATAAAATATACTAAATAATGATACACATAAACACAGATATGTGTCAATTTCGTCATAAAGTAATAAGTTAATCCAATACATAGTAACTTCAAGTACCAGGATAGACCAATATCGTAAAAACCATAGATTAGACATCAATACATGGGAATTCACAGTACGTTAAAGCCCATGCTGTTCATTTTTATGTCGAAATTACTGAGTCTTGCACTTAGTTAAACTTAAACATGATTAAATAAACATAGAATTCACTTCTCGCCATAACTTTTATGAAGGAAAATCTGTCTGAATATGATATTTCGTCTGAGCTCCACCATTGCTGCGCTGGAATTTGAGTATGCAGTTATGCGCCAGGTGCCAATCAACGGCTTCCATACACATGCACACATGCATTTTTTGCTTCAAGGGTTATTTGCCAAACACAGATATTTCACTTCTGGTTGATAAATTGGCTGAACACAATTTAATGTGTTCGGTGAAAATATGTTTTTAATTCTAACAGCTAAAATTAATACAGTGGACATTTTTGTTTTGGGGCAACTATTGGGAAGTAATTTGTTGAGTCAATATTTAATTGTCAGTTTCCACAATTTTTCATGAAGTACATTTTTTTACAGTGTGCAAGAGATCTGATAAGTAAGGTGGTGCCAGATCATTTAAGGATTTAAAAACAAAGATTAATCATTTAAAATCATTCTGTGACCTATTATCATATTTTGTAAAATGGTTGGTTTGCTAATTTTGTTAAAAATCTTTTTTATAAAAGTTAATACAATTTCTATCAAAATGTATTTATTTATTAAATAAAAAAGCAAGAAACAGATGCTATATTTACAAATGTTTTTGTAAAAAAAAATGCTTGATTTGGTTTTTTTATGAAACATTTTTATTATTATTTTTATGATTACTTAATTAGAAGGCTTTTAACCTAATACGAATGATATTTATTTATTCAGAATATGTCTTACGAATGAAATTGAGTCTTATAGTTTGAAAATCATAATTTTTATGCTATTTAAAGTAATACAAATGTATTTTTATTTTTTTAATGGTTTGGTATGGAGTTACAACATTGTGAATCATTTCAATTCACTTACTCCCAGGGCTATGTATATCGAAGTTGATATTTAGCCACACCATATTGGTGTTTCGTAACTATAGTTTTTATGAGGTGGGTTGTTAGTCCAACGCTCAACCCCCAACCAGGAGGACCAGGACATACACATATACACTACGGACAATTTAGCTTACCCAATTCACCTACAGCATGTCTTTGGACTGTGGTGGAAACCGGAGCGCCCAGAGGAAACCCACGCGAACACTGGGAGAATATGCAAACTCCACATAGAAATGCCAACTCCAGCTGGGGCTTGAACCAGTGTGAGGCGACAGCGATACCCACTGCGCCACTGTGTCACCCTATTCATTTCAATTTGCCATTTGTAATTAAAGAATGGTTAAAGAGCATTACTGTAAATTGTCTTCTAATAATATAGTGCTAATTTTAGACTGTAACAAGTAAGAATAACATTGTAATATAAAAGCAACATAATCCCCCAAAAGTCATTGATGGATTCTGTCTTATTTACCAACTCCTGAACCATAAATACCTGCATGTGCTTCTCTATCAGGCTGAAAATAAATGGCTTTCGATGGGGGGGAAGTGGAGGTGCTTCATTTGGCCATAAATCGCACGACCCTCCGTCATCCAATCTCGCTG
Organism: Danio kyathit; assembly: GCA_903798195.1. Lineage (NCBI taxonomy): Eukaryota > Metazoa > Chordata > Actinopteri > Cypriniformes > Danionidae > Danio > Danio kyathit. The sequence continues at coordinate 30,361,929 of LR812540.1, forward strand.
CAATGTCATTCAAAAGCTCAGCGCTATCCATTACCGGTATATAATAGGCCCTCCACCATGCATTGTCCATAGCATTATACGCTCATAATTCCCCTCTATCAATAACTTTGAGGATAGAGAGTTTAAAGGGGGTTTGGGGTCACAAACTCGGGACAAGTTTTTTATGTGTTGTATAGTAAGAGGGATCCCACAGCCCAAGAATTAATGTTTTAAATAACGAAATATTGTTAACTAGTTTATACATAATTATGATTTAAAACTAATTATTTTATAATTACTATGATGTTATTTCTTGTTTGTTAACTTTTGTATATTTTGGTTAGGCTTTCTGCATGTTGGTTACACCCCCGTGACTTTGATTTGCCAGATTTTTTTCGTCATTTAATTAAAACTGCAGCAAAAAAAAAAAAAAAAAAAATACAATAAATAAATAAGGTAAACAAAATAAACAATGTAAATATTTACGCCACTAGTTTCTTTTTTAAAAACATCAACAAAATGTATTCATATTTGTTGTGTTTACTTTGTTGTTTTGTGTTGTGTTTGCGTCTGGTTTGTTTAGATTTGTTGAATTTTTTTTTTTAGCTTTTTTGTGTGTTTTTGTTTTGTTGGTTTTCTGTTTTTTATTATTATTTTTTTTTTTTTGCTTTGTATTTTGTATTGTTTTTTTTTTGTTAGCTTGTTTTTTGTTTTTGCTTTTATTTTTTGTACTGTTTTGCTTTTTGTCTGTTTTATGTTTCTTTTTGTAAGTTTATTTCATTATTGTGGATTATATTTTATAAAAAAATTTCTGCATTATCCAACTAGTTACACTTTTGTGTAATTTGTGTTTATGCTCCTCATTACATATTTTATCAAAACAATAAAAAAGATGACAATATTTAATATTATGTTCTTTTAATCACAGAGCTAGTATAATAGATAGTATAATAGAATAGAATTCAGTCATTCATTCATTTTCCTTTGGCTTAGTCCCTTAATTATTAGGGGTCACCACAGCAGAATGAACCGCCAACTATTCCGGCATATATTTTACGCAGCGGATGCCCTTCCAAATGCAACCCAGTTCTGGGAAATTATAGAATAGGTATAGAATAAAATAGAATAGAATAGAATAGGTATAGAAAAGAATAGAATAGAACAGAACAGAACAGAATAGACCTATTAAAGGGGAAGTGAAGCACTCAGTCAAGTTTACATTATTTTGAAAATTGATTTCTACTTTAATGAAAATATATAATACAAACTTGATTAATGTAAAAATTTAGAAAAAAATGGCATGTTTTAATATAGCTTTTAGACCTAGGGCGCCGCCATTTTGGAATATCGCTGTGTCTGATGTCACGGGTTGGTTCCCTCAGCTGAACAGATACAGTGGAAGTAATGGACTGAACACGGAGACTGCAAAGCAGGGGTGTCTAAACTCAGTCCTGGAGGGTCGGTGTCCTGCATAGTTCAGCTCCAACTTTCTTCAACACACCTGCCTGGAGCTTTCTAGTATACCTAGAAAGAGCTTGATTAGCTGGTTCAGGTGTGTTTAATTGGGGTTGGAACTAAAATATGTAGGACACCGGCCCTCCAGAACCAAGTTTGGACACCCCTGCTGTAAAGCATAATTTAATCCAATGCGTGAAGTTGTGTACGTGCACTGGTGCAAATACAAGCATCAGATGTGTGTCTAATCTAAAAATATATATATTTATTCTATTTTTCTTTTTTTTTTTCCCTTTTAATTTTGATCATTTGATGTGCTTTAGTCCACTCTCTGTATTACGCTGCTGGACTGACTGTCTGGGTTTCAACCATGGTTTCAACAAGGTCCGCTACTGACGTAATGGGGGCGGGTACTTTCACTTTTCACTACTACAGCCTTCACCTCTTTTCATGTTCAAACCAAACTAAGACTGGCGCGGTTTTTCACATGCCAGGTTTTTACATCTGTTAATACATGTGAAGAGAGTGAGTTGATCAACTTGATAAGAGATTATGTCTTGACATAATCCACAAAGACATGATTTAGTAAAGCATGAAGTCATGTATCATTTTAATTGTTGTATTAGTCTGAATGTAAATCCCCTCGTCAGGCAGCACTGCACCAGCATGAGAGGGTGGACTGAAGTGCATCAAACGAAAGATATTAAAAAAGAAAAATAGAAAACGTATAAATATTTTTGTATATATTAGACACAACTTTGATGCTTGCGTTTGCATTAGCCCTGCGATTAACACCCACAACTTCAAGCATTGTGTTAAATTAGGCTCTCCAGTCTCCGTGTTCAGTCCATTACCTCCATTGTATCTGTTCATGTCAGGGAACAGAACCAACCCTGTGACGTCAGACACAGCAATATTCCAAGATGGCGGTGCCAAAAGCTATACTAAAACATGCCGTTTTATTTTAAATGGTTACATTAGTTGTGTTTGTTTAATAAATTTTCATTAAAGTGGAAAAAAACCCAATGTACAAAATAATGTAAACTTGACTGAGTGCTTCACTTTCCCTTTAATGTGAAATGAAACACATTGGATTTCATTTCATTAGTTTCTCAACTAACACCTCATGAACTTTTTAGCAGATAGTTTTGGGAAATTATTTGTGGTCCACATGGGGGCAGCTGAGACAAACACCACAAGTCCCTCATAGAGACGATGGTCTAATTCTCAAACAAACAAAAACAGGACAGGAATCCCTCAGTCAAGACAGGTGTTCAGCTCGTCTCTCAGTCCCTTTGGCCTCCATGGTCAACCGCTCCCCAAAGCCCTCGTCAGGGAAATGTTTGTCAAGTGGAATTGTTTAATAAAGGAAACTAAGAATATGTTTTATAGAAAACAAAGAAAAATGTCTGTTAATACCCTAATGTACTGCTGATTGAGTCTCAATAAGATACAATAATAGTTCTGTGTGTGGGTGTGGGTGTATATACATTGCTATGTGTACAAGCAAAACATAATTTTGGTTTTATTTTGTAAATTGCTAACAATTTTTCTAACTTTAACAAAAATGTTATCATTTAGAGTTTTTGCATAAAATAACCAAGGTTCCCATAACATAAGGAGCCATATTTTCAAACATACTTTTATTTATTTTTACACAATACCTATTATTATTGTTATTATTATTATTATTATTATTATTATTATTATTATTATTATTATTATTATTATTATTATGCTCCGGGTCCTCCACAGTCCAAAAACATTTGGTACCAGTCAATTAAATAAACGAAATTGTCCGTAGTGTATGAGTGTGTGTATGGGTGTTTCCCAGTACTGGAATAGGCGGTTCATTCCATTGTGGCGACCTCTGAAATAGAGACTAAGCCAAAGGATAATTAACTAATGAATGAATTAATTATTATTATTTTATTTTATTTTATTTATTTTTTATCATAGGAAGAGTTAAGAAATGAACATTTGATGGGATAACCCTGATTTCCAATCACAGGTGAGGGCATTTGGTATTTTGTGCAATTATCAATAAAAAAAATGGTAGGATTGCAAAATAAATAGTATTTTTATTTTCAATTCAGAAAAAAATGTTAGAATAAATACAGTGGAAAAGAAAAGTGTTCTAATATTAAGTTTCATAAAAAAGTATGTATGCTCATACTTTACAAATAATTTTTAGGATTATGTACATCAGTTTATTCTATGTGTATGTACTCACATGAATGATTTTTTGGAAGCTTCTAGAATATAAAATAATATAAAATATAAAATGTTCTGTGTCTTTCCCCCAGAACATTTCTTCTGAATAAATTAGTCACTGTTTGTGTTAAAATCAGTATTTTGATCATTTTCTTTGTAATTTATTTTGTGCAAAATTTATTCATTTTGTAGTTTTATTTGCAATATATATATATATATATATATATATATATATATATATATATATATATATATATATATATATATATATATATATATATATATATATATATATATATATTTATTTTTTATTTATTTATTTATTTTTTTTTTTTACAAAAGTTTAAACTTTGAATAGCGTTATTAGCATATTTAGTAAAATTGTTGGTTTGCAAATTTTGTTTGAAGTTGTAAAAAATTTTGTAAAATTTTTATACAAAAAAAAATATATTAAGTAAAAATGTAAAAAGCATGAAATGCATGCTACATTTGAACATTTCATACAAATGTTAAAAAAATGCTTAATTAGCCTATTTTATTATATATATTTTATTATTATTGCTTTATATTTTATTGTCTTTTACTATAAATGAATTAGAAGGCTTCTTAACATATAAAAAGATATTTATTTGTTCAGAATGCATTTTTGGAATGAAATAGAGACTTTTGGTTTGATAATCATCTTTTTTATCTGATTTAAAGTACAAATTCAGTTTTTTAATGTGTTAGTAGGAAGCTACGATGTACAACTTACAGTTGAAATCAGAATTATTAAAGCCCTTTTGAATTTATTTTCTTTTTTTAATATTTCCCAAATGATGTTTAACAGAGCAAGGAAATTTATTTAAGTATGTCTGATAATATTTTTTCTTCTGGAGAAAGTCTTATTTGTTTTATTTCAGCTAGAATAAAAGCAGTTTTTATTTTATAAACACCATTTTAAGGTCAAAATTGTTAGCCCCTTTAAGCTTTATTTTTTTTCCGATAGTCTACAGAACAAACCATCGTTATACAATAACGCCCATTTACCCTAACCTGCCTAGTTAACCTTATTAACCTAGTTAAACCTTTAAATGTCACCTTAGGCTGTATAGAAGTGTCTTGAAAAATATCTAGTAATATTATGTACTGTCATCGTGCCAAAGATAAAATAAATCAGTTATTAGAAATGAGTTATTAAAACTATTATGCTTAGAAATGTGTTGAAAAAATCTTCTCTCCTTTAAACAGAAATTGGGGAAAAAATAAACGGGGCTAATAATTCTGACATCAACTGTACATGCGTACGCACTCACATATGATATTTGCATAATTATCAAGTAAATATAAGTAAAGTATCTTAATATGGTTGATAAGATAAATCAGAAATAGTATCATGCCATCTATCTGAGGACTCATTTTCTAGATCCTTTAATATAGAATAAAAAACGCATAGAAAGAAAATACCCAGGAGCAATTTAATCATATACATATCAAATGTATTTTTTTCTCCCCCTTTGGCTAATATTGCTCAAACAGAAATAATTATAAAATCACCACCGGCAAAATATTTCGACATATATTACGCTCATATATGTGTGAGACTCGCCCTACCGCATAAAGCAAAGGCAACCTGATGCTGGAATCTGTCCAAAAAAGCGTTGAAAATAATCATGGTGAATAACATGTTTCCTGTGGAGAGGAAAGGGAATTCCACGGCTCACACGAACCACCAAAAGAGCCTGTCGCGTTTGGCACCCACCCGCATTTATTTGCTTTATAATTACCCAACGGCTCGGTGCAGTAATAGTTTGTGTCATAGGAAAGCAAATCACTCGGCTTCCCTGGCAGGAGACCGAGGATCACATGACCCGCTTGGGACGACCTCACAACCCCTCTTAAAACAACACGACCCTCGCATGTTCAAGCTCTGGTGTCAGAAAGCACTCCGACACCCAAATTACTGCTCCGTTTATCATTTCAGCTGATATAGGTTTATGAGATGGGCGGTTTGCGTGGATATCTTTTAAATCTGCTTTAATCTGAGTGCCGCGGACTGTTTGGTGGGCTTTGATGTATACTTTGCAGATAATTAACAAGAACTGGGTCAGTCTGGGCGAGAGAAAACCTTTTTTTTTCTTCTAAAAAGGCTGTCAAATGTTGATGCCAATTTAGCAGTGAGCAATTCGGGTTTTTTGCATGGAAATGAAATTCAAAATAAACAGGAGATGTTTTATTCATGGCCGTGCTCTTCTTAAATCATTATTTCATCTGAAAGAAGTCCTAATTGTGGGGCTTGCTTGTTGTTGACTAGGATGAAGCATTTTAATTGTTGGTTTGCTTGACAATTTCATATTTGAAGTCATCTTGCCAAATGAATGATAACCCAATCAAAAATCTGTTTATTTAATGTAGAATCAGAATTTCTTTTCAAGACTTGAAAAAAATCAGCATGAAACATAAAGGAGCAAATAAATGAGGCTAGAAATTCTAGATCTACACTGCCGGTCAAAAGTCTTCAGTCTTCAGAGTCACATGATCATTCAGAAATCACTCTAATGTTAATTAATATTATTATTATAATTATTATTATTATTATTAATATTATTATTATTATAATCATTAGTATTATTATTATAAATATTAATTGTAATAGTAATAAAAACATTAATGACTTGAGTAATAATTTCATTTGAAACTACCTACTAACCCTAACCCTAACCCTGTACATACAATAAGAAAGCAGTTATTTAAACTTTTAATACATATTGAATACTTTTTTTTTTACATTCATTAAATGCTGCCTTGATGAACAGAATAATTTTTGATAAAAAAAAAACTGACCCCAAACTTTGACCAGTAGCATACGTCTTAAAATGAAGAGTTTACATCTTATCAACCTTATACATTGTTTACATCCTATAAATTAATATTAATTGTAGATTTAAAAAAGAAAGAATTGAGACATACTTTTAAAAAGAAATTATAATTAAATGTTAATTTGAAGATAAGATGTAAACTTGGAAATACTTGGACTCACGAGATTTAAATAATAATAATAAATAATAAGTAAATTGTGAGATATAAATTCAGAGTTGTAAAACATCAACACATAATGGCTAGATATAAACTGCATTTTTTAGGTAGAAAATCAAAATGAAATTTAGGATTTTGGGATGTAAACTGGAAATTGTAAAAACTTGGAATTGCAAAATGTGAACTCGAAATGATATGTAAACTCTTAATTATTAGATAGATAACTCCAAAATTCAGAATGTAAACGTGGAATTGTAAGCTAGAAACCTGCACTGTAAAAAAATCTTGCTGACTTAATTTTTTTTAGTTGAATCAAATTAACTTTTCTTGTCATCTCAACTGACATCAATCATTCATTCATTCATTTTCTTGTCGGCTTAGTCCCTTTATTAATCTGGGGTCGCCACAGCGAAATGAACTGCCAACTTATCCAGTACATTTTTACGCAGCGGATGCCCTTCCAGCCGCAACCCATCTCTGGGAAACATCCATACACTCATCCACACTCATACACTACGGTTAATTTAGCCTACCCAATTCAAGTGTACTGCATGTATTTGGACTGACATCAATCAAACTGACTAAAATATAAAGTTTAACTTTGTAAGTTAATTTTTTTTTTTTTTTTTACAGTGTGGGATTGTTAAATATCAATTTTGAAACATTTCAACAACCCAATACTGGGAAACACCCATACACTCTCACATTCACACACACTCACACTCACACACTACAGCCAGTTTTATTTATTTAATTCACCTATAGTGCATGTCTTTGGACTGTGGGGGAAACCCATGGAGGAAACCCCCGCGAACACGGGGAGAGCATGCAGACATTACACAGTAATGCCAACTGACCCAGCCAGAACTCGAACCAGCAACTTTCTTGCTGCGAGGCAACAGTGCTAACCACTGAGCCACCGTGCCACCGCAGAAACTTGAATCTTTAAAACATAGAGTGGTAAAATGAAAACTTAGAATTACAGTGTGCAAATATTGGAAATGTGAGAAACTCCGAATCATCAGATTTAAACTTGGAATTGTGAGATGAACATTTGGAATTTTGAAATAGGAATTTGGAATTGCAACATGTAAATTCAGAATTGTGACATATAGAAAAAATGCAGTTGGAAAATGCTAAGTTGCTATTGAAGTATGCAAATGTTGCAATTGTGGGAGGTAAACTCGAAATTGTGAGATTAAAAACTCCGAATTGCTAGACGTAAATTTGGAATGGGAAGAAGTAAATAAAGAATTGCAGTATCCAGATATTGGAATTGCGAGATGTAAACTCAAATTTGTGAAACATAAGCTTCAAAAAAGATTCCGAAATAAACCTGTAATTGTAAGATGTGAACTCTGTATTGCGAGATTTAACATTTTTTAAATTAGTATTGTACAGGGTTCATACGGTCATTAAAAAATTGGAAAAGTCATGAAATTTTGATATGGCATTTTTCAGGCCTGGAAGAGTTTGCAAAAACAGAAAAACCCACAAAGTTTTGGGAAAGTCATGGAAATTAGTTTAACAAATATCTAATTAAAATATAGGTTAGTTGTATTTACTTTTTTTTTTTTGTCCTTGGCCAATCACATGCTCTCACATTATTATTGCTCTTTAAGCGTTATCGAAAAACATTTGACATAGATATAAAAATAAACTTAATCTAAATAGATTGTTGCGTGTTTTGCGATATGGTGTACTAAATTTGAACGGTCATTGTTTTTCTTATTACTTACAGCAATGGTCTCAAACTCAACTCCTGGAGGGCCACAGCTCTGCATAATTTAGCTCCAACCACCTCCAACTCACATCTGCTTAATAGTCTCGTTTTGAACGCCTTGATTAGTTGGATCAGCTGTTATTAGGGTTGGAGCAAAACTGCAAAGATGCGGCCCTCCAGGAATCGAGTTTGAGACCTATGATTTACAGCATATACGTAGACATTAAATTTTACTTAAAAGTCTTGGAAAAGTCATGGAATTTTAGCAGTAAAAATGTGTATGAACCCTGATTGTAGTATGCAATTTTTGAAAGTGTGAAATGTACATTTGGAATAACTAGATGAAAAAGTGGGAGTTAGAGTTTTGGAACTGCGGTGTAAACTCGGAATTGTGAAATGTAAGCATGAAATTGCGGGAAATAATAATTCGGAATTGTAAAGTGCAAATTTGTAATTCCATTATGCAAATATTAAAATTGGGAGATAAAAACTTAGAATTGTGAGATATAAACTCATGTAAACATGAAATTGTAAGGGAAAAAATGAGACAAATTTAAGTTAATTAGTAAAAGAAGTAAAAGTAGAAGAAGTGAGCGATTTTTAAAAGTTTAATCATAAAAAGCTAAAATAAAGAAAAAAAAATGATAAAAAGTTATTATTCATTTATCAATGGAACTGTAATGCAAAATACATTCAATATAGTTTAAAACTAAGAAAAATATGTAAAAAAAGAAAAAAAAAGTCAGCCCTTCCTGTGTGTCTGGACTGTCGTTTAGCTGACATTTCCCCCATGACATGGCCTTTAACCATTGTTTACAAGGATATGTTGATTTGTATTAATCTGGTTCATGTCGCTTTGATGGGTTTTGTTTTGAGTTGCTCACCCTAGGTGGGAAAAAGCACAGTGCGGCAGTGACAGCTGGACTCTGGCCTATGGATTTGGGCTTTTTACACTGTGCAGATGTGGTCTCCTGCTTTGTTTTTCTAAGTAATTATCATCATTAAGTTAAAGCATGTGTCAATCATCTGCCTTTGAGTTGGGCTCAGTTCAACTCCAAAAACCAACTTAACGCTTGAAAAGCGTCAAAACTCCTCTCAACTGGACTCATTAGCCCTCGAAAATAGGCAAGTGCTTGAGATTAGTTCAACTGGCAGTTTTGGGATTTATTTTAGTCAGTTTGAGGATTTTCAGCTCTTGGTTAAGTTTATGTAGGGGTCAGTGACAAAAGGAGGGTTGGAATTATGAAAAGGACAATTCTTTTGATTTGATACAACATGAGCATGTTTGTAGAATGCAATCTTTGTTAAAAATTTAAACCGTTAAATGTTAAAAATGCCGTTTAGTTATTTTACTTGCCTTAAAAGTTGACATTACTTAAAAAGTTAGTAAATCATTGTAACATGGAACAGTTAAGTTAACCTAATTTTTATAATTATGTACATATTTCATTTACTTCATTTTAAGGCTTTTACTTTTTAAAGTCATTTTTGTATACTTTGTATATTTTGTATATTTTTAAAGTCATATTGTAATTTTTAAATATTTAATATTCTAATTTTTACATTTATTATTATTATTATTATTATTATTATTATTGTTGTTGTTTTTTGCTTCAATGTCAAGAAAGGTTGTGTATACCTGTATAGACATCAACCCCCCAATTTTCTTTTCTTTGAATACAGAATCTATTTTTTCAGAATCTAAGTTTTCAAACATTTATTTCACAATAACCCCAACCCTAATGGCTTGACTTTTTGTGTTGTCCACAAGTGGAAATGTATCTTTGGCTTTACCACATAACCACATCAGCATTTACATCACACATATCACAAAAACAAGTAACACAAATACATTCAATATCATTGCAGAAATCATATTAAAAACTCAATTAACCCGATTCATACTTGAAACCTAGTATTTAAAATTCGGCAGTCTGCACAAATGACATTTGATACACCTTTTTACTTTACCTGAGGTTGCCTAAAACGTCTTTTTGATGGCAAAAGCTGGGATTTTATATTTAACGAATGGGAACAATCTTCAATAATAACGTGCTTTTTGTTTAATTCTCAGTAGGTACATTTACAGGGTATCAGTAGAGTCTTAAAATGTCCTAAATCTCAAAATTTAAATTTTAGGCCTTAAAAGTCTTAAATTTACTTCAATATTGTGTTGTAGGTCTTAGATCTTTTTTTTAAACAGGTCTTAATTTTCCTTTGTTCATGTATTCCTACGCAATCTGGCCAACACCCATACAATTACCAACAACGCATCTCAATAAAACTTTTTATTAAAAAAGGTCATTTTTAACTCTATTTACCATAATGGTTTAATTGTTTTCCTTAAAATAACATTTGTTTAAAAGTGCTCCGTGTATTTACTGCTGAGGACACCGACATGAACAGATTGTTTTGCATAGATTTAGTTTATTATAGTTTTTAAAACTTTTAAAACATTTGTTTATTTATTTTTTTATTATTTTAAAGAAAGTTTGTTGCAAAAAAGTGTATGGATACAAGTAGAGCTTGCTTGCTTTTACACACTATTGAAATATTTTGCTAAGAAAGATCTAAAATATAATTTTTTTATTATTAAATTTTTATTGTATTATTAAATATATTAAATTATAATAGTTTTTTGATCGGGCAAAAAAAAATCTTTTCCATCTGGGCCATCTGAAAAATTCCTTCGCATTTAGTTCTTTATGAGTCTAAAATTTCATTCATAATGGTCTTAAAAATGTCTTAAAAAGTCAAAAATGTTTCTTGGTGAAACCTGCAGAAACCCAGATTTCATTTAGTTGTCTTTGTGTTTTACCTACCTAATTTGATTTACCTTTGCTTTTTATTTTATTTTAACATTGTTTTTTGCTCTTGGCAGTGCTTTTTCCTCATTAAGCCCCATAAAAATGATTCTAAAATACATTTGAATTTGTAAAATGATAAAAATGTATTAAACGTATATAAGAATTATGTAAAAATTCATTTTATTAGTTTTTTTGAAAAACGTTTTTCCTTTATTTAATAGATGCATGCAAAAAAAAAAAATTAGTAAATCACATTATGTAAATAAATGTGTTTTCATTACCCATCTGTTTCTTAATTGATGAAAAGGTATGACTTTATTATTATAATTAATTTTCCAATTAATTAATATTCCAAAACTAAAGTAAAAACAGGAGGATGGAAGCATACCTATATACACTCTAAGAAATGCTGGGTTATTTAAAGTGGAATTGACTAAAATATGGACAAACCCAAACATTAGGTTAAATTTGGTTCTATAAATTTAATTAAAAAGATAACCTAGTCCATATGGCACCCAGAATTGCATTGAAATAACCCAGGATGTGTAATGATGATATAACACTTACATGTTGATATTGTACAAACTGCATTTAATATAAACATCATAACTAAAATGATCAGACAGTATGAAGCCTATTTCACAGACAGACAAACTTAAAAATAAAACAACAACACAGACTCCAAAAAAGACAAAGAGACTGTAAAACGAAGACGAATGAAGTGCTCATGTCGATGAACTACCATTCGTTTTCACTTAGGAGTCCCGTGAGCCGTGGTGAACCCTAAACGCATGTGACGTCCGCGTCGAGTTATTCTGGATCAGGATTGATGCGCTCTGTGTAAAGTGTCTTAACCGCATGTGGCACGACTCGGGCACATGCCATTAACCTCAACCCCACTCACATCTGAAGAACAAAACAAGACGAGTCCCAGACACTGCAGCTACTCAAGATGTGCTTTTATTAAAGAAAACCTGCTTCTAAATCAAATCTCCAGTGCTGTGCTGCAGTGCTACATCTGTTATGTTTTTTTAATGCAGTAATAATTAGCTTTGAATGTCAGTAGATTAAATTCTTGATTTCAGATGTGTGATATTGAAAGCATTTTTAAGCAGATTTTCAAACAGTTTAAAAGAGATTCATGTTTTAATTATGAGTGTCATCAAGCTTTTCTTAATTAATTTGAGTCAAAAAGGTCAATACTTAATAAATGATAATTACGTTATACTTAAAAAGTGCAATGACTTTTTCACATGACATTAAAGGGTTAGTTTATTAAAGGGTTAAAATTCTGTTACTCACCCTCATGTCATTTCAATTTTGAGGCCTTTGTTCATCTTCGGAACACAAATTAAGATATTTAAGATGAAATCCTGGAGCTCTCCTATCCTCCCTTTTTAACCCTTTAAATGCCTTAGTGGTTTTAAGATTCAAGATTCTTTATTGTCTTTATATTTTTATATATATATATTTTATAATTTATATTGCACAGTATAAAATATTGCACAATAATTGACTAGTGAGTTTTCATGTACACAAGAATAGTATAACACAAAATGAGAAATATTAGTAGGCTCAGAAGGCTGTGCATCATCCATCCACGTGGTTAAGCAGCTGAAGATCACATACAAAATTTCCCATTTATTGTATTTTATTAACGTCTACCCCTACCCCAACCCTAAACCCGATCGTCACAGTAATGTAAAAACAGATCTGGAGTTTTCTCTTTTAGTATAGCTGATTAACCATGTGGATGGATGATTACAGTCTTCTGAGTCTACATCCTACTAGTAGGCGCAGAAGGCCCCTATGGGCCCATTTCTATCAGCTGATTTTCACTGATAATGCCCATTTAATCGAATGATAACATTTGAATCGGCTGAGTTACTTTGGTCACTTAAACATTGACTTTTTAATAACACTAATAAATAAACACGCAATAATGCAGCATTGTATATTTTAATTTGCCATTCAATTATAATGAGATTTTGCCAAACTACTTTGTTTTGTTTTTTCAAGAATTCCTGAATTTTAAATTTCAGTTATATTTTATCTTTAAATTTGCACCACACAAAAAACATAATTGCGGGTGTGATATTAAACAGAACTTTTCAAAGAATGTACAATTATATTTATTTATTTTTTATCATGGATTTTTTGTTTTTAAATAAAATTTAGTTTGTTGGTTACACCACACTAACAGGAATAAAATAAATAAATACACAGCTCTCTGGTATACTTGACTCTGATCGATCGATAACAATATTCCAGGCAGTTGTTATTGCAGAATAAAGCCCGAAAGGTTTATCGGCTGTTGTATAACACTGAAGGATTCATTCTGTAAAAACAACTGGCTGGATGTACTTTATTCTGCTTTTTAGATGATTTTTTGTCACTATGCTGTTCTCGACTGTTTGCCACCATCTTGACGCATCCAATTGTTTGTCTTTCTGCAGATTTAATTAAACAGTTGGTAAATTAGCTCGGATCAATATTTTGTGTCTAATTGATTCGTTTTGTGGCCAGTAGTCATCCACTGTTGTAAAATCCTCCACTTTACATCAGGCTGTCAGGCTTTATTCTGCGAGGAACAACTGGTGGTACATTTACAATAACTACACTTAAAAATAGTTAAATCAATAGCTAAAATAAGTGACTGTATTACATATTATAGAGATATAATCAAAACCATATATTTTGTTATTTGTTAATATTTTGTTTTGTTTTGTTTTGTTTTGGTTTGGTTTGGTTTGGTTTGTTTTGTTTTGTTTTGGTTTGTTTTGTTTTGTTTTGGTTTGGTTTGGTTTGGTTCGTTTCGTTTATTTTCGTTTCATTTCAATTCAATTTATTTATTTATTTTTACTTTTATTTTATTTTATTTTATTTTATTTTAATTTTGTTGTTTTGTTTATGCTTTGCTTTGCGTTTAGTTTTTTTTTCAATACTATTTACCTTGCAGGTGTGTGATACTGAACACAGAACTACCCTTTAAACGTCGTATTTCCATCCTAAAAAGCTCAGCTCAGAGCGTTGTGTATCCTAACAGATTCCCATTCCCAGCTGTTACATCTTAGCCGTGCGAAGCCTGACATTTTTCCCCCTGCTTTCCGTGGAAAGTATGTAATTATAAATTGCCTGAGATTGGCAGGCTGGTCTCATGCGTTCTGACAGCGGGGGCACTCAGAAATGTCTGTTGGACGCCTAAGTATTTTTAATTAAACAGTTTTTTGGCACACGGGGCCTCCTTTTCTCCTCGAGTTCAAAGCGTGTGGCTTGACCCATGTGTTAAGAGTTTGTATCAATTTTCTGCAAGGATGTTTGACTTGGCCCTGCAAAGCATGCAATGTGAAATTGTCTTGTTTAAAAGCAAATTTGTTTACCATTCAGTCTCTCTGCACACATGTGCGCCATGAGCTTTCACTGTTTAGTTACTTTGGATTCTCAGCGTTCAATCTGTTCTTTTTATTTTACTCACACTCTAAGAAACGAGTCGTGAAATACATATTGTTTAATGTCAAAAAGTGTGTAGGAATGTTGTGGCTTTTTAATATGTGAACATATACAGTACAGTATATATATTTACCGTAGCAGATTTAGTTTGTCTAAATGATTCAATTATTAAAACTATATAATGAAGCAGAACTACATTATATTACTTTGAATACATTTATATTCAGTCATTTAGCAGATGCTTTTATCCAAAGCAACTTACAATTGAGGAGGTATTCAGCGATTCAACAAGAAGAAGCAATACACACTAGACGTGCTAATTATTGAAAGTAAGTTGTTTGTGCTCAGATAATTTAGTGATAGAGTAGGATTTTTTTTTTTTTTTTTTGAGAGAGAAAGTGTTTCTTATAGGTGGTTTTGATATTATTCTTTAGGGTTTAGGTGTTCTCTGAAGAGATGGGTTTTTAGTTGTCGTTTGAAGGATATCAGTGTATGCGCAGTCAGAGCGGGAATAGGAAGATCATTCCACCAGCGAGGAACTTTGAATGAAAAGTTTTTGAAAATTGACTTATAGCCTCTCTGCGATGGCACCACAAGGCGGAATAGACTTTTTGTCATTGCACAAATAATTAAACGAAACTTTATGAAAAAAAGTTACAGAGGAAATAAAGAATACAAATATAGACAGTATAATTTTTTTTAATTATATACAAAGAAGAGAAATGTTTTAGCCTTACAGCAGGATATTTAATTGGAAATTTTATCTCTAGTTACTTATTATAATGCACATTCAAAAAAAAATTTTTGCTGCTTGTTCAAACTACTTATTTAAAATGAGCTGAATCAACACTATTCTTGAGTTTTATTCGGGACAACTTAATTGTTTTACGCTTAATCCACTTAAATTTCTAAAATACGATTAAGTTAACTATCGATTTGTGTTGGGACAACGCAATAGTGCATAATTATATGTAAAGTATTATGCTTTATTTTTTTAATAGTTTAATTTATATTAGTTTGCTTATTTCATCTGTCTGTCTGTCTGTCTGTCTGTCTGTCTGTCTGTCTGTCTGTCTGTCTGTCTGTCTGTCTATCTTTGTTTGTTGTAATTATTGTAATATAATTCTATTAGAATATGTAAATTTGCATATACATTCAAATATATAAAAGTAGTTATTATTATGCATTATTATTCATCTAAACAATATTGTAATTTCTTTATTTTTTTGTGCTCAGGTATTGTGACTACAAAACTTGAATAAATGAATTTACAATAACGACGATGCATTAAAAAATTCAAACAAACCTGAAAATGAGCTAAAAGCCTATTTGTGCTCTTAAATTCTTTTTAAAAATGCGGTTCAGACAGTCATATGAATCGCTTTGTTTGAACTGGTTCATGGTCAAGTGAGTCCGTTTCATCAAATCAACTTGCCTTGTCGACTTTTTTTTTTTTTTTAGTCATGTCATTTAAATGTGTATATGTGTATGTACAGTATTTGTATATATACATTTAATTAATTAATTAATTAATTTAATTATTCTTTTATCCTTTATAATATATCCATATCCATCCCTTCTACCAGGGGGTCCTGGCCAAAATGGCAGCACAAAATGTTTCAGATACTAAATTAGACACACATGAAACGTCACATATTAAAATTTACTTTCACATGATTCTTCCAGGTGAGACTTGTAAGATATATAAGATATAAAATACATATATAAGAAGGGTGGGCTGTTTTGTAGGCTGCATTGTTATTGTTTGCCTAGTTGATGAACAAATCAATAAACATACTTGGAAAAAAACAATTGCCTTGTCGACATGAATTTGAGACACGATAAATATGTTAACCATCAAAGAGTGCTCCGTTAAAAAGCTGTACGCAATACAATGCGACTTTTCTTTGCTCTTTTTAAACAAGTTTGAAATTCCTCCATCATATCAGCTTACATGTTTCAGAACAGAACATGCCATTTGAAGATCTGCTCCTGAAGCCATATTTTCACCATTGAATTTTATATCTATTGTTATATTCTTCCACCTTGCGCAAGACTGAATATGTGATCTTGTAACGACTAACCTTCAGTGTATAAAACGAGATATCAAGCCCAGTCGTTTTGTTAAAGACAGGTGCAGAAATGTGCCTGTTAATGATCCCGCTTGTTATTGTGTGTGTTTTTTTTTCTGCGTCCAATTTGAGAGCAGAAAGTGTGTGTTTCTGCTGTGTACACGGTTGCGCTCAGCGATAGCAGGGAACATCTGTTTTGCGCTTGTTGTTCCTCTTGGCTGCTTCTCAATTGGATTTCCTCAAGCAGGTCCAAGAGCTGTCACCTCTGCCAGGCTCTGTTAGCTATCACCGCCGGACCCTATATTAAGAAGGGCTTTCAGGGCTAAGTTAATAACTCTCCCCGCCTCCCCTGACTGCCTCTTTTCGCTGCCGGGTGGCCTGCGGGTTTCCCTAAAATGCTCCTTCTGTCTCCTTTACAGCTCCTCCAGGCCTCAAGAGGGCCTTATGTGTGCTCATTCTGGCTTGATGCATTGCTCGCTCTGTCTTAAGCTCGTACAGAAGAGTCACCTTGAAAGCAAAAAAAAAGTGAAAAAAAATCAAAAGCTGGCTGGTTTGTATACATGTGTTTTAATATGAATAAAAATATGCTTAGCCTATTTAAGCTTAACGGTTATATGCGCTGCTAATAGGCAAGCCATTCAAAGATATTATTTTACTGTGTACTGGGTTATAATGTATATTTTACAATAAAAACTAAATGTAGCATGCTTCGCTGTCATTTAAAACATGCAATTCATACCACACCAGAGCTGTAGGCCTGTGTATGCAGTGTGTAAACTTACAGGGTACGGGTCAATAGTCATACTGCGCACCACGTTATTGAACTCCAATATCTCTGAGGGAGATTGTTACCCGACAGCCATTATTAACTTGAGGAATTTTAAAAATAAAAGGCATTTTAAAAAAGGAACAACACGGAAATCGACAACAAATAAAACTAGTCCCGTGAAGTTCAGCACTTGCCAGTGTATGCTGATGTGCAGTGTGTATAGCGCCGCAGTGCGTGTCAACTGCTGCTGGTGAGAGAGAAAGCTTTGACAGCTCAAAGCCGGTATCCATATAACCAAAAGCAAAATCATATCGTTCTAAATATTCCATTAACGATACTTATCGAAATATTTATACATTTTCATGGTGTTTATTGAGATTGTGTGATCTGTATAGGCTGTCTGATCTTTACAGAAGCTGTAAACTGACATGCACACTGTGGCCGCAGTTATGTTCAGCTCTGACGAGGGGCTTTTATTTAGCCTGTAGTCTTTAGATTTTTTTACATAATGTTCCATTACTTAAAATGTATAAATTTTTTTATTTACAGTTTATATATAAAATGAGTGCTAGCTTGTTTACCTGTGATCATTATGCAAGGATCATGTTTCATATTCTGTTTATCCTTCAGTAGCCTAAAGATTTGTTAATAATGTATTTTATAAATGGATTGTTTATAAGGACTAAGCTATTAATATATAATACATTAGGCTAATTAATACATTAAGACACTGAAGTCAGGTAGGACACCAAATCACATCCATGTAGAGAATTACTGTTGAGTGGTATCGGTGCGTGGTATCGACCTTTCATGTCCAATACGAGTATTTTAACCAAGTATCGACCCGATACCCGATACTGGTATCGGTATCGGTGCATCCCTAGATTTTATTAATGTGACTGAGCTTTTATTGAATGTGGATTAAACTATTTTTTTTAATTCTTTCGGGCAGTGTGGTGAATCTGAAATTACGAATCAGAAATTTTGTGGTTATTTAGTTTACAGTATGTTACTGAGCTTTTCCCGAATGTGGTTTAAACCAAACATTTATTTAATTTGGGCAATGTGGTGAATTAGAAATTTTGAATCAGAAATTTTGTGCTGAATCTGAAATTTTGTGAGGATTTTATTAACGTGACTGAGCTTTTATCAAATGTAGATTAAACCAAACATTTTATTGCATCCGAACAATGTGGTGAAACTGAACTTTTAAAACATTTTGTTATGAATCTTAAACGTTGAAGCTGAAATCTTTTGGAAATTTTTTTTTTACCAAAAAAATTTTGGTAAATTTTTGAATCTGAAATTTTGTAAGGATTTTATTAACGTGACTTAGCTTTTATCAAATGTGGATTAAGCCATTTTTTTGTTTATTCTTTCGGGCAATGTGGTCAAACGGAAATTATGAATCAGAAATGTTGTTGTGAATCGGAAATTATGAATTAGAAATTTTGTGGTGAATCTGAATTTTTGTGGTGATTTTGTTTATGTGACCTGAGCTTTTATCTAATGTGGATTAAACGAAATGTTTTATTTCTTTCTGGCAATGAGGTCAATGGGAAATTTTGAATCAGAAATTTTGTGAAGATTTTATTAATGTGACTCAATGTTTATTGAAATTGAATAACGGATGAAGCACAGCTGAATTTTCATGGCAAACTGATGTGTATTAAATGTAGCTTTGGATTTGGTTAGCATAGTAAAAAAAATGTTATCTTTAAAAAAACTTTTCAATCTAATATTTTGTGGGAATTTGCCATTATTTACTGATGGTTTTATTGTTTTTATCATTAACAGTAAAATGCAATTTTTTAAAGAGAAGTTTTATAATACATATTTTTATATGTACGCGCGTGTTCATACAGTACAGTATATGTTTATTGTTGTTTTTTTTGTTTGTTTTTTAGTGACCCCCCTCTAACTTTAATTCCTCCAGTTCATATCCTGTCGCAAATCCAATATTTAATATTTTATTTTTAGTTTCATTCTAACCTGCAATGCTTTAGCATCTTAGTGGCCATAAGCACTGGCAAACAATATAATTTCAATTCTCACTCCTTCACTTTTTTTCAGAACCTGTTTGCCCTGTCCTGCCTCTCTCTAGGACTACTCAAAGCTGACTGGCAGTGCGTTAGTTTTCTTTATTCCAGCAGCCCGTGAGACCACCCTGTGCATGCAGGCATATGAAATATGTTTGGCTATAGTGTTGATAGATTGGATCAAATTATTTCGTCATTGACAGGCATAATTTTAATGGGCAAGTGTAGCAAATTTGAACCTGCTATTTAATATGTCAAAAAGTCCTGGATTGAAATCGAATCCAAGTAAGTACAAGTTCACATGTTGCAGTGTTTTATAATGGCCGATCTTTGTCCAAAACGCTTGTCTTCAACTTTAGAAACATCAGTGCTAAAGTTTAAAGCAGACATTTTGCACTTTTATTCCTTGATAATCATCCTCAAATCAAATTTTTATGGAAAACAGTGTAAAAAAATTTGTTAAGATAAAAAATAAAAAATATTATTTGTAAATCTAAAAAAAAAATACACTTAAAATTAATAAAATAAATTTTTTATTTAATAAAATTAGATGAGTATTAGTTATCAGATAATTGATTATTAAGAATAACATTCTTAACATTAAGAATTAAAAAATGTATTAGAACTTTTTAAAAATGCTATATTTAAATATACAGCTTAAATTTGCATACATTTCTAGCATAAAAATCTGAACAGTGGATGAAGTCAATAATTTCAGTTTTATTTTATTTTATTTTTTTAATCTCTTTTTATCATTCCATAATTCTGAAAAGACAGCCAGAAAAAAAAATCTTCACAACTTTTGTAAGATAAAATGTTGTATATTGAGAAAACACCTTTAAATATGTGCTGTAATTGAAATCTACAAACACAACTGTATAATATATATGATAAAAGAAACATTTAAAAGTAGTGCGGGGCAAAGATTAATCGCGATTAATAGCATCCAAAATAAAAGTTTGTTTTGACATAATATATATGTGTGTGTGTGTACTGTGTATATTTAGTATCTATATATTAATACACATATGCATGCATATATTTGAGAAAATTTTTAATTAGGTGGATATATAAAATATATATGTACAGTTGAAGTCAGAATTATTAAACCACCTTTGATTTTTTTTTTCCTTTTTTAAATATTTCCCAAATGATGTTTAACAGAGCAAGGAAATTTTCGCAGTATGTCTGATAATATTTTTTCTTCTCGAGAAAGTCTTATTTGTTTTATTTCGGCTAGAATAAAAACAGTTTTTAGTTTTTTAAAAACCATTTTAAGGTAAAAATTATTAGCCCCTTTAAGCTATATTTTTTCGATAGTCTAGAGAACAAACCATCGTTATACAATAACTTGCCTAATTACCCTAACCTGCCTAGTTAATCTAATTAACCTAGTTAAGCCTTTAAATGTCACTTTAAGCTTTTAAGTGTCTTGAAAAATATCTAGTAAAATATTATTTACTGTCATCATGGCAAAGATAAAATAAATCAGTTATTAGAGATGAGTTATTAAAACTATTATGTTTATAAATGTGTTGATAAAATCTTCTCTTTTGTTAAACAGAAATTGGGGAAAAAAATAAACAGGGGGGCTAATAATTCAGAGGTTTAATAATTCTGACTTCAACTATATGTATATGCTAAAAATTATATATAAATTTAAATATCTATTTAACAAAATAGTTTTGAGTAGTTTTGTTTTTATGTATGTGTATCACATATACATAATAAATATATATAATGCATACACAATATATTATGCCGAAACCAACTTTCATTTTGGATACGATAACTCTCAATCAATCTTTGCCCACCATTACTTAAAAGTGAATTATGAATGCTTATATTGAAAAACACTTGACAGGTGAAGTGTGTTTACAGTGTTTTTACCTGCCGTTTTTCACCCTAATTTAGAGTTCAAGCTAACTTTAAGAGGGCTGATGTCCATCATTTCAACCCTCCCTTCACATTTTCATGAAGGAATTCTGCCAAGCTCCGTGTTTCACAGCTGGGCCTGGTTTTGCGCTCTCTGACATTTCCCAAAACGTCTCTGAATTCGATCCGGTTCTGCAGTACATCAGCGTCAAGACCCACAGCTGACATTTGGCCCCTTTTTAAAAAGACCGCTGGCACTTAAAGTAAACGCTGTGTATACAACTTAATTAAACTGTTTTTCTGGGGGGCGTCAGAGACATTAGTGGGTCTCTTAAAAAAAAAAGAAAAAAAAAGCGTGAAAACTGTCTGATTTCTTTTCTTCCAGAGCTTTTCTGTCTCCTATTTCGGTAATTATTGCCACATGCAGGACTTTCTGCTTGACACAAACAGAGAAAGCCTGGATCTTTTGACCCTTCCAGGATTGATTCTTCAGCTTTAGTTTAACGCGAAGAGACGTTTCTTTGCGTATTCTGTATGTAATCTGAGCGAGATGAAAGTCAGAATGGGTGTCCATTAGCTGTGGGATAGTCAGGATTTATTTGTTGAAGAGCGATATTAGCGATGCACGTTCACTGACCTTGGACAGAATCGACTTCAGTGTTATTAGCCGCCATCACAATTATATACACCATTAGGTTTTACATTTATGTTTAATTAGATGGCTGTGCAGAGATAAAGTACTAATTAATTGCATTTTTAAATCTTTACTGTTTTGTCTTCCTATAATTGCAGTAAAATGTTTTGGTAATACTTTAGAATAATGGTTCATGTTAGTTAGCATTTACTAACATTACTTATAGGAATAATCTTTGTAAGCAGTAATTAATCATAGTTCAGCATTAACTAATGCATTAAGTTGTGCTTGTTAACATTAGTTAATTTTCCCATGAGTTAACATTAACTAACACTATTTAACCTAAATTACATTAACTATTGATAACGAAGATGATTTAACACCAAGGAATGAAACAAATGTGAGGATCCAGATGCAGTCTTTCGGGTTTAATGAATTCAAATTAAAACGTAAACAAAACAAGGACAGGGAGAACCCTCAGACATCTTGGAAGTAACGCACATGACAGACAAAGAATGGCTTAACAGAGGGTTATATATATATATATATATATATATATATATATATATATATATATATATATATATATATATATATATATATATATATATATATATATATATATACAGGGCTTTACAATAACACCCGCCAAATATGGGTAGATTTCAGCTCTGGCGGGTTAGACACTAGCCACTTTGGCTGGTTGGAAATCATTTTTAAATTGTAGATTTCTTAAAAACAGGGTTCGACAATAGAGATGGGCCAATATTCATGCAAATGTGATCTTAGTATCGAGAAGCAGCACAAAAAAAAAACTGTGTTCGTGCGAGCAAAAGAAAGCAGGTAAATACCGAACATAGGATGATCACTCGCGCGCACAGGTGATGGGATGCGCGCGACTGTTAAAAAGTGCGTGCGCTCCCGTTTACTTGCGCGAAGCAACTGTGCTTAGAGGAAGTGATCTGAGAGGATCTGTTCCCTTTGAAACAGACTGGAAAAAGAGCGATGATCGTGCACCCACAGTCCTGCTCAAGATTTTAAAAAATACACATTCTTTTGTAAGCAGGAGCGATCACTGCTTTTATTTTAATTTTTCTTTGAACAGATTATTAACAGGCCTATGTTAACCGTGTGCGTGATGATCCATTCATTATCAAACACGGTATGTTTCACCTGCTTTTTTTTTTTTTTGCTTACAGTTATTTTTGTTAATAAGGTTTAATCATATTTTTTTACAATAACATTGCTTTAATGGGAGATTACTCCCCATTTATATATAACTGGTGATCTGGGACTTTTAGCCAGGACAGATTACTGTGCATACTTTAGATACATGACTATAATTCTTTTTTAAAATGTAATTTTTTTTTCAGAAAAGTTTTGTTGAATTAAAAAGTGCACCTATACAGCTATATTTTCCTTGTTTTGACACATTAAAAAATTGTAGCTAAGAAATACTTATTTGGTGTGGTCAGAGATAAATTTGGTAAATCCTTCATTTTGAGCCCTGAAAAGTCATGTGAAATAAAAACTGATTGTATTATGATTGTATTATGCACACTGAGCAAGCTAATACACAATACACACAAGAAGTTAAATGAATGAGAAGGCAATGTGGACATAACACAACATCTAAATCAAGTCATTTTAGCATGTCAAAGTCAAATTTATGCATATAAAATATATTTTCCCAACAAGAAAAGTGAGGCTAGTAAAAATGGCGAGTGGCAAGTAAAGTCTACTAGCCACAGTGGCTGGTGATAAAAAAAAAGTTAATGTCAAGCCCTGTGTGTGTATATATATATATATGTATATGTATATATATATATATATAGTGTAAACAATTAGGTTAAACAATATGATGAGGGGATGGAGACAAAATAACTATGGTAATTAACAAGAGGCAAATCAAATGATCGAGCGTGACAGATGAAAACATGGAACTGAAAAAACAAACAGGGACCGTTGTAGTACCGAAATTAATGTATTGCAAATTGTTTGTTCATGTTTGTAAATATATTAGCTAAGATTAACTAATGGACAATTATTTTTAAAATGTTACCAATATTTTTAATGATTTCAAATACAATTCAAGTTGGTATGATATAAGGTTATTCTAGTTTTGTATGTTCAAATTAGTTTTGCATTATTACTATTAATTATTATCATTAACAACAGGGTGATGCAGTGGCGCAGTAGGTAGTGCTGTCGCCTCACAGCAAGAAGGTCGCTGGTTCTAGCCTCGGCTGGGTCAGTTGGCATTTCTGTGTGGAGTTTGCATGTTCTCCCTACGTTCGCGTGGGTTTCCTCTGGGTGCTCCGGTTTCCCCCACAGTCCAAAGACATGCGGTACAGGTGAATTGGGTAAGCTAAAATTGTTCGTAGTGTATGAGTGTGAATGGGTGTGTATGGATGTTTCCCAGGAACGGGTTGCAGCTGGAAGGGGATCAGCTGTGCAAAATAATGCTGGATAATGTGCTGGATAAGCGACCCTGGATTAATAAAGGGACTAAGCCGAAAAGAAAACGAATGAATGATTATTAACAACAATAAATAATAATAATTCAGATATATAATTATACAATTTTCATATATATAATGACAACCACAAATTAATATGACTAATTATACAATTATTTTTCAATATACACCCACAATCCATTTACATAATTTGTGGACATTTTTATGTGTAATAATTAATTATTCAGTTAATTTTTAGGATTGATATTTAACTTTTCACATTCATTTATTTATTATAATTACAATAAAATAATAGCAACAGCAATTATAATATATTAATGCTTTCATTATTTGTGATTATAATATCCTGTAAGTTTTTATTTTAATATAATAAAAATGTCATTTAAATAGTTAATGTAATGTAATTTAACGTAATATTTTTTATTATTGTGTGCATAACGTATGATTTTTTTTTCTATTTTAATATATTGCATTAATTGATATTGCATTATATATAAATTATATTTAATTATTTATTTAGTTTCCCAGTGATGGGTTGCAGCTGGATGAGCATCCACTGCGTAAAACATGTGCTGGATAATTTGGTGGTTCATTTCTCTGTGGTGACCCCGGATTAATAAAGGACTAAGCCAAAAAGAAAATGAATAAATGAATTTATTTAGTTTTACATTTTACTTTACCAATATAATATTTTCACAGTTCATACTGTGCTCTATTTACTTTATTGACCTTAGTCTTCATGTACAAGCGGGCGCAGCCATTGTAATCTTTTTGGCTCGAGACTTCAGGTTTCATTCTCTTCCATTTATATGTATTTTTTACATTAAAAACGGCTCTTTTTCCTGCTTGATGTTCATTCATTCATTTTCTTTTTGACTTAGTCCCTTTATTAATCTGGGGTCGCCACAGTGGAGTGAACCGCCAATTTATTCAGCACATGTTTTACGCAGCGGATGCCCTTCCAGCTGCAACCCATCACTGGGAAACATCCATACACACTCATTCACACACATACACTACGGACAATTTTAGCTTACCCAATTCACCTCTATCCATTACTTTTGGACCCTTAACAAGAGGGAGAAACATACAGTACGCAAACTGTTGTAATTCCTACACCGTTCACCTGATTTGGATGTAAATACCCTCAAATTAAAGCTAACAGTATGCAGTTAAAGCACATCTTGATTGTTTAATTTCAGATCCATTGTGTTGGTGTATAGAGACAAAAATGTTAGAATTGTGTTGATGTCCCAATATTTATGGAGCTGACTGTTTGCCTTTATTAATCCTAGTCATTTCTCCATTTGGCGGCTAAGTCGGAAGTTCTAAAATAATCTTAAAAAACGAGCACACAGAATGAGCTCAATATATTGATACATGTATAATGCATTTTATTTTGAGATGCCTATGAAAAAAATGATATAGAAGCATACAAAAATGCATACAGTATATGCGTTTATGTTGCCATTGCAGTATCTATATAAAACCACACACACAAACACACTATCACAGCAGATGACACACATCTGGCTTTGCTGGTGTAATTGTGTGTTTATATGTGTCGCACCGAGCAAACCAACCTCTGTTTAAGATTGCCCTGAACATAACCTCAACCTAGCCTTCAACCACACACACACACACACACACCTGATACTCCTTGTGTCGTCATCAAAGTCCCTCGCTATTCTCTAAATTGAGAAATTGCTTCTAACCGCGAACAGCGAAAGACCTAAAAAAAAGTCTTTCTCAGGGATAAATTAGTCCAGTAGATAGATACTGTTTCCTTCCATTACTGCTTACTAAAATCAGATGCTGTGCCTTTTTTTCTTCTCTTTCTCTCTCTCTCTCTCTGAAACATTGTCACTCCATCCGGTCAGCTCCATTTGTTCCCGAAGCAGCATCATATATATATTTATATATCTTATATAGCAGCGCCGCTATTCTCTTCTCTGCCCATACACTGTGTCCCTTTAATCATAGTTTTCATTTCAGTACATTGAAATTTCCTTTACAAGGACAACGTCATAAATAAAGACAAAAAAAAGAAGAGGAGAATCTTGTAGCTGCTCGTCTCGCTAACTTTTGGTGCATTAGGGGATAAAAAAAAAAAAAAGACGAGGTGGTCAGCTGTGAAGATTTATAATCATTTATTACTGTGAGGCGAAGTAAGTGAAAGCATGAAGGCAGACATCCATAAAAGAGGACGAGTTTCTGTGTCGCGTCAGAGGAAATGAGGAGCAAAGGCCTTCTTCTCTGAAACACACAGTGATCTCAGCTGCGCTTGTACTATTCAATTCACTTTTATCTGAATTATAACTATTACTATTATAAAACAGCTTAACAAAAAGGGCACGTTTCATTACAATCAAAATCAGAAAGAGTTAAGGTGTTGAAATATACACTACCTGACAAAAGTCTTGTTCCCTATCCAAGTTTTAGGAACAATAAATAATAACTAGACTTCTAGTTGATCATTTGGTATCTGAAGTGGCTTATATGAGAGGCAAATGCCTCTAGATTAAGCTTATTTTACCAAATTAAAATATGATCATGTATTGATTTTTAGTTATTTAATTAGGACAGTAAGGTCTGACTTTGCATAGACAAAAGTCTTGTCACTCAACAGAAATAATGTACAGTATAGAATATCAAAATCAGATCAGAATCAGTTTTATTGCCAAGTGTGCTTCACACACACAAGGAATTTGTTTTGACAACAGAAGCTTCCAGTGTACATAAAGTGACAACACAAAATTAAATATTAGAAGAGAAAAAGGTAATAAACATTAAACAGAGATGCAGTTAGTCAAAAAGATCTGGATGTTGAATTGTATGTACAGATATGTTGTAAATATACAGGTTATAAGGTGCTGTGTACCAATGCGAATGGAGAAAGTATTGCATTGTATATTGTTATAAGGTGCTGTGTACAAGTGCGTATGAGTAAGTATCGCACTCTTATTGCACAGTAGGAGAATATTTAACTGTTCATGAGGTAGATGGCCTGAGGAAAGAAACTTTTCCTGTGTCTGGCTGTTTTTGTGCTTGGTGCTCTGTAGCGCCGACCAGACGGTAACAGTTCGAACAGGTAGTGTGCTGGGTGCGAGGCATCCAGAGGGATTTTGCCAGCCCTTTTACTCACTCTGGAAGAGTACAGTTCTTGAAGTGTAGGAAGGGTAGTGCCAGTGATTCGTTCAGCAGTCCGGACTATTCGCTGTAGTCTACGGAGGTCAGTTTTGGCAGCTGAGCTGAACCAGACAGTGATTGAAGTGCAGAGGATGGATTGGATGAGAGCTGAGTAGAACTGTATGAGCAGCTCCTGTGGCAGGTTGAACTTCCTCAGCTGATGAAGGAAGTACAGTCTCTGCTGGGCTTTCTTCACAATAGAGTCTATGTGAATGTCCCACTTCAGATCCTGAGAGATGGTGGTGCCCAGAAACCTGAATGACTACTGCAGCCACAGTGCTGTTCATGATTGTGAGTGGGGGAGTGCAGGGGGGTTTCTCCTAAAGTCCACTATCATCTCCACTGTTTTGAGCGTGTTCAGCTCCAGGTTGTTGTATCTGCACCATAAAGCAAGTCGCTCCACCTCCTGTCTGTATGCAGTCTCGTCACCATTCCGTATGAGGCCGATAACAGTAGTGTCATCCCAAACTTCAAGAGCTTAATGGAGGGGTCTTTTGCGGTGCAGTCGTTGGTGTAGAGGGAGAGGAGCAGTGGGGATAGAACACATCCCTGGGCGGCACCAGTGCTGATGGTGCAGCTGTCGGATGTGATTTTGCCCATTCTGACTAGCTGTTGTCTATCTGTCAGAAAGCGGGTTGATCCAATGACAGATAGAGCTGGGGACAGACAGCTGGGTCAGTTTGTTCTCGAGCAGTGATGGGACGATGGTGTTAAAGGCAGAACTGAAGTCCACAAACAGTATCCTTGCGTAGTTTCCTGGTTTGTCCAGATGTTGTAGGGTATAATGCAGTCCCATGTTGACTGCTTCATCCACAGACCGGTTTGCTCTATAGCCAAACTGCAGGGGCTCCAGCAAAGGTCCAGTGATGGCCTTCAGTTATGCTAGCACCAGTCTTTCGAATGACTTCATGGCCACAGATGTTAAGGCAACAGGTTTGTAGTCATTGAGTCCTGTGATCTTTGGTATTGGGATGATGGTGGAGCATTTAAAGCAGGATGGAACTTTGCGCTGTTCCAGTGATCTGTTGAAGATCTGTGTGAAAATGGGAGCCAGCTGGTCGGCGCAGGTTTTCAGACAGGCTGGTAAAACACCATCTGGACCTGGTGCTTTTCCTCTCTTCTGTTTACTGAAGATCTGACGCACATTATCCTCACTGATCTGAAGTGCAGGGGGGGGAGAGGGAGATGGTTGGAGGTGTTGATGGCTGTGTAGGGAGATGGTCCAGGCGGGTGTGAGGTGTCTGGTCAAAGACGTCAAATCTACAGTAGAACATATTCAGCTCGTTTGCAAGATTTTTGTTGCTGTCGATGCTGGGGGATGGTGTCTTGAAGTTGGTGATGTCTTTCAGGCCTTTCCACACTGATGCAGGGTCGTTGGCAGAAAACTGGTTTTGCAGCTTTTTGGCATAGCTCTTCTTAGCCACATCAATCTCCTTTGTCATTGTGTCCCTGGCTTGATTGTACCAAATTCTGTCCCCATTCCTGTAAGCACCCTCTTTTGCATGACGAAGCTGTCTAAGTTTCGGTGTGAACCATGGTTTATCATTGTTAAATGAAAAGTTGGATCCTGGTAGGGATGCATAACTCCTCACAGAAACTGATGTATGATGTTACAGTCTCTGTGAGCTTGTCCAGGTCGGTGGCTGCAGCTTCAAAAACACTCCAATCTGTGCATTCAAAACAGGCTTGTAAGACCTGCTCTGTGACGTTGGTCCATCTCTTAACAGTCCTTAATACTGGCTTAGTAGTTTTAAGTTTTTGCCTGTAAGTTGGTATAAGATGAACCAGGCAGTGGTCAGAGAGTCCTAGAGCTGCTCTGGCGACGGAGCAATATGCATCCTTTATTGTGGTGTAGCAATGGCCCAAAATGTTATTGTCTCTGGTGGGGCATGTAATGTGCTGTTTGAATTTAGGCAGCTCATGTGTGAGTTTTGCCTGATTAAAGTCACCGAGAATGATAAAAACAGAGTCCAGGTGTCGTTCAGTCTCTGTGATCAGATCAGACAGCTGTTGTAACGCAGTACTCACGTGTGCTTGCGGTGGAATGTAAATACCGATCAGAATGAACGAGGAAAACTCCCTTGTTGCGTAAAATGGCTTACAGTTAATGAAAAGCACTTCCACATCAGGACAGCACATCTTCTTTAACACAGTTACATCCGTACCCCACCTTCTGTTGATGTAAAAGCATGTCCCACCACCGCACGTTTTGCCCATTGACTCCATATTGTGATCTGCTCTGTACAGCTAAAAGTCCGGTAGGTGTAATCCGGTGTCTGGAATGGCTTCGTTCAGCCAGATTTCTGTGAAACACAGCGCAGCAGAGTTGTTAAAGTTCTTGTTTTTGCGTGAGAGTAGAAGTAGTTTGTCCATTTTGTTAGGAAGAGAGTGGAGATTCGGCAGATGGATGCTAGGCAGCGCCGTTCTGAAGCCCCGCTGTCTCAGCCTGCTGAGCGCGCCGGCTCGCTTCCCACGCCTGCGCGTCTTGTGGAGTTTCCACAGTGCAGCTGCACCGCCGACGACAATGTTCCGCAGGACGTCAGAGAAATCAAAATCCAGTTGGTGATTAGTTGGTGTGCACTGCCGAATGTTCAGCAGCTCGTCCCTGGTATAACTGATCGTGTTTGATAAACGTAAAACAGGACAGACTAGCAAAAACTTGCAAACACTGGAGACAAAAAACAGACTTGCAAACACTGGAGAGCTCCACACCATAAAGCCATGGTGCAGTGGAAAAATAATCAGAAAAATAGTGGAAATAGCAGTGGAAAAATATATAATATTGTGTATGACTCCCATGAGCTTGGATGACTGCCTCAATACAT
The DNA here is from genome assembly GCA_903798195.1 of Danio kyathit. NCBI lineage: Eukaryota > Metazoa > Chordata > Actinopteri > Cypriniformes > Danionidae > Danio > Danio kyathit. The sequence goes on from LR812540.1 coordinate 30,392,455, forward strand.
CTCTGCAATGACTCAACTTATTATTAAAGTCATCTGGAATGGCAAAGAAAGCATTCTTGCAGGACTCCCAGAGTTCATCAAGATTATTTATATTCATATTCAATGCCTCCTTCTTCATCTAACCCTAGACATGCTCAATAATATTCATGTCTGGTGACTGGGCTGGCCAATCCTGGAGCACCTTGACTCTGTTTGTTTCAGGAACTTTGATGTGGAGGCTGAAGTATGAGAATGAGCGCTATCCTGCTGAAGAATTTGCCCTCTCCTGTGGTTTGTAATGTAATGGGCAGCACAAATATCCTGATACCTCAGGCTGTTCATGTTGCCATTCACTCTGCAAATCTCATGCATGCCCCCATACTGAATGTAACCCCAAACAATGTTTTATCCTTTTCCAAACTTGACTAATTTCTTTGAGAATCGTGGGTCCATGTTGCTTCCAATAAGTCTTCTACAGTATTTGTGATGATTGGGATGCAGTTCAACAGATGATTCATCTGAAAAATTTACCTTCTGCCACTTTTCCAAAGGATCAACTAAAAGTTAAGTTATTATTTGTTGCTCTTACAACTGGGATCGATGACAAGACTTTTGTCAGGTAGTGTACGGTGGATAGTATAGTGGTCAAGCATATACATAGTTAACCTGCACTTATACAATATATAGTGTATTTTAAAAAGGTGATATCTATGTTTTTTACTCGGTTGTCTAGAATGCTTATTTCTGATTGGTTGGTCGTGACATTCTATGGTATGGTATTCCGAAATAAAACAAAAAGCACTATTAAACTATTAAACTATTAAACTAAACTAATAACACAGACTCATCTGGGTAGTTCAGGTCATCTTGACCATCAACAAATACGTTTACATCCATATTTATATGCTTGGATGTCTCTGCCACCTTTTTTTGACTGTTTGGAGCCATCTTGTGACTGAATAGCGTCTAATTTAAAAAAATTTTGGCCAGTAGTCATGTAAAAAGTGGGATGAAGTACATCCAGATGGTTACTTTTGCAAATAAAGCCTTTAAGTTGTACGCAACAGCCCTCTGCATTGCCGTCATGTTGTGACTGAGTAATACATACGTTAGTGTATGCTCCTTTCAGCCGGTTTAGTTTCTTTTAGGTTTTAAATTACATAATGAGCTAAACAGCTTATAACAATGTTTTGTGTCCATTTTTTATGTTTTGCGGCAAGCAGCCATGTAATAAACGGGAAAAAGTACATCCAGGCGGATGTTTTCAATGTACTTCATCCAGTACATATGATATACAATGGTCCCTTTTTAATCGCGGGAGTTACGTTCTAAAAATAGCCCGCAATAGGCGAAATCCGCGAAGTAGTCAGCTTATTTTTTACAATTATTATATATGTTTAAGGCTGTAAAACCCCTCGCTGCACACTTTATATGCTTTTCTCAGACAGACATTAACATTTTTACACTTTTCTCTCTTGTTTAAACACTCACAAAACTTCTACCTTCCTTTAGCATGTTCAGAAGTCCAACTTTTTGTGTAATGCTAGCATCATCCTCTGCCTTTTGGGTGCTACTGTGGGTGCCTTTGAGGATGCAGAAGATTTCATCGACATTATGGGGTTTGTTGGGAAGAAAACTTGCAAATACAGTACAGCACTTCAGAGTCACATTGCTAGTGATCAAAGATTTATGTCAGTTTGGCAAGCTGAACACATTCTGTACTGTACAGGAGACATGGCACGGAGTAGATTGATTGACAATGGTCTACAGCCAATCAGGACGCAGAACACAATGCGCTAATCAGGACGCAGAACACATTACACTGTAAAAAAAGCATGTCAAATTGCACTAAAAACAAATCTGTGAAACTGCGAAAGGTAAACCATGTTATGGCGAGGGACCACTCTATTTTCAATGAAGTGATCTGATCAACCAAATAATTAAGAACCACAATACCTGTTTCTGTTTTTTTTTTTGCTGACTGTGTACTTTTGTATGTGGTTTACGAGGACGAATTAGTAAAAATCTCTTGAATTATTCGTAATTCAAGATAGATACCATGTTTAATTTGGCATAAAATTGACAAACCTCAAAAAAATCCCTCTGAGAAATAATAAATTCAGTCTGTTTGACATCAATCATAGATGTTAGTTTTCATGTCAAAGCAATAATTAAACATGCCAGTTACAGCTCTAGAATTTCAGTTGATTTTGCCTTTTTTTGTAATTCCATAGAAAAGACTAGAGAATATGAAAAACGTGTTCATTTCTCCATCTATTTGGACCTTCAGAGCAGCATTATCTTCATTTCTACTGATTATCGGAGTGAAATCCCACTTTCGAATGTGTTCTGTTCTCTGGGGGTGCTCCGCGTTTTTTGGAACACAACATTCTGTTTTTAAACAACGGAATTGTTTCCTAATTAGTTTTGTTAGGAGATAATTTATGCTTTTTGTTTGATGTATAGCAATACAATCCCTTTGCATACATTTCCACCATTTTACAGACCAGTTCAAAAGAAAATGCGTCTCCCCCCTCTTCTGAAACCCCAAAAAAACACAATGCATTTAAATGTGCTCCATTTTTCCGTGTTTGTTTTTTAGCTCAACATTAATGAATTAACTTTTTAAACAATCCAACCGTGCCATTGTATTTTTAACTCAATTATATTCTAATTGCTCATTTTCGGTAATATGCAAGGGATGTTTTTACCCCACTTTGTTCCGAACACAATGAAAGATTAAACGCGAATAAGGCATATGATCAAAAACAGCCTAATTCATTTGCAATACTAAAGAGGAAATTGACAGTGTAATGTAAAACAATGGGCTTCACAGCGCTTTGTCTTTTACCCCCCTGCTGTCTCTGGGTATTGATTCCTTGGAGGAGCGCAGAGCTGCTTTCAGAATGAGTCTAAAGCCTTTCGCAAGTTTAAACCCAGATTTAACTTTTAATCTATGCTAGCAGTGTTTCACTTTAACACATAAACTTATTGATACAGCTGACATTTGATCTGCATTATTTGTTATGTTGTCAAGGTTTTTTTATTTAAATATAAAATTTTAATTTATTTATTTGACAATTAATAATAATAATAATAATAATAACAACAATAATAATAATAATAATATTGTTGATTTTGTTGTTGAAGAGCATTTCAAAGAAGGAAGGACTGTTATTTATGTATGTATTTAAATATATTTAATATTTTAGTATTTGTGTTTAATACAAATATCTTCATGTGAAAACAAAATGTTTGTTTTTAAACTTTTTGTTCGTGTATTTTTGTAAAATATTGAAATATTTAAACAATTTAAACTTTTAAATGTGTGCATGTAATAATTGACATTGGTAGAGAGTGAAGAACATTTATTATTCTGAATTTATTATTATTATTATTAATACTGTACTACTACTACAACTACTACTAAAAAAGAGTATTTAAAAAATTTGGATTATTATTTATTTATTCAGGAATGAATTTATTCATGCTGGAGAGGCATCCGATGCGTAAAAACATATGCTGGATAAGTTGGGGGTTCATTCCGCTGTGGCAACCCCAGATTAATAAAGGGACTAAGCCGAAAAGAAAATGAATGAATGAATGTTTATTTTTGTAAAGCATTGAAATATTTGTGATTAATAGTAATAATCCTAAAAATGTTTGCTAAATGTATTTGTTAAGAGTAAAATATTTATTTAGCTATTTAAATGTTGAAATATATGTGAATTATGATGATAATAATAATAACAATGATAATAATATGTAAAGGCATTTGTAAAGAGTGAGAAATACATTTATTATTAATTATTTAATTATTTATTGTAACAAATCCCTATTATTATTATTATCATTATTATTATTATTATTATTATTAATGTATGTCATTTTTGATTGTGTTGACAGTCTTGTAATAATAATAATACTAATAATGGTAACGGCATAAATATTAAATATTATTTATTACATAAATGTATAAAGAGTTTATTGACAAAACAGTTAACTCAATTTTACAGATTATGGTTTTATATTGTACATTAAAAAGTACAAGTGAAAAAACAAACAGGATTTTAAAAAAATTACTAAAACTGTAGATTTTGTAGTTTACAGGAATCTTACATTTAGCATTAAAGAGTACAATTGGGAAAAAAACATGATTAATAAAAAAATCTGAAAAACGATGCTTAACTGTTTTTTTTTTCATGTATATAACACTCTCTTAAAAATAAAGGTACTAAGTCTGTCACTGGGTGCCACACCTTTTCAAAAGGTGCATTTTTGTTTCTAACAGGTTTTTAAATGTGCATATTAATACCTCACAGTAACCTCACAGTAACTTAAAAGGTACAAAGTGTACCCTAAAGGCATTAATGTTCACCTGTATGGTACAAAAGTGTACCTTTTGAAAAGGTACCACCCTAGTGACAGATTTTGTACCTTTCTGATTGTGTATTATTACAACAAGGCCACCTCTAATTTTATTTATACTGTAGATAACATTTTGAGTTTGCCTAAGTATTACATACATACACACTAATTTCTCTTAATCTTCTTTTTTTTGAGGATAGCGTTGACAGTAGTTGATAGCATAGCAGAGCCTCATGGGAGTTTAGCGGCTCTGAAATGAAGAGCTTCTGCACACTGGACATCTGAACGGCCTCCAAATCATGTTGTCAATGATGATGAACTGTGATCCAGCCCAAGCTAATTGAACACTCCAAACCCTTGCTTGATTGATGCCACTCGATCAGAGCCGTCAGACAACACAGATATTAAACCATCCAAGCCAAACACAACAATCATCTGCTACTTTAATCAATATCTCGATCAAAAGGACTTGATTTCTGCAGCTAATCGAACGTTTTAGTGGTTAAATTGCGACAAAACCGTAATTCATTCATTTGATACTGAATTTCAAGTGTTTGAGCACAATTGGTGGGAACTGTAGGGTTTTATGTTTGAGAATATTTTCGGTGTGATGGCAATATAAAAAAAATCACTGGAAAGTATTGACCTTAAGTTATTACAACTTTTAATTTTCCTCCTTCAGTTCTTAACTTTTATATTCAATCCCCACCACCACAGAAATGAAGAAATATTGGCACTTTTCTTTTACTGGCATATGTGCCCTCTTTCTTTCCTCAAGGGCAGTTCATTCATGCACCTTTCAGACCCGGCTCTAGGGCTTTTATTAAGCCGTATTGGTTTTTCTATCACCTTTTCTTTCGTTTTTATAAGTGAGGACAGATTTTTGAGTTGTAAAATACACAAACACGCTGATACATGAAACATTTGACTGACTTGGTTCATGGGTTTGCTAAAAAAGGTTTAAAATGAACAATTCAACAAAATTAAAAAATATCGCCATCATTTACTCACCTTAACGCAGTTTCAAAATGTTTTTGTTCAACGGAAGAAAGAAAAGTAAGAGTTTGGAACATCTTGAGAGTGAGAAAATGATACGTTTCGTTGAATCAGGTTTTGACTCTCAACTTTTTCATTGAAAATAACTCTTGAAATGTCAGAAATCTTTCATTGACTTGCTTTTTATGAAAAAATTCTATTCAGTTTTTTTATTCCATTGAAGAAAGAGAAGTATGAGTGTGGACCTTTTGTTTGTGCTTTTAAAGTACACTTTAACGGGTCAAGCACAGAATTTTGCATCTAAAAATGCAAGACACAGCAATGTTGTTTTAAAAAAGTGCCTCCTCCGCAATGCTCACGTCAAATAAAGCAGTTGTCATGCCAACTTGCTACTGTAAACAGAAGACTATAAACATGTTCTGTGTAAATGTCTTCGGGGTGACTTTTTATTTTGTTTATTTATGTTTTTTGACTTCTGAGTATTGCTTAACTTTTCATTCTTTTCTTGAAACGTCTTAAGTGTCCTTCGTTTTATTGATGCACACACTTTTTTTAGTCTTCACCATTTTTGTTTCACTTCAGAAGGGAAAGCTACATTATTCAACAGAGCAAGGGAGAAATGTAGGTTTTAGCTGCTTATTTCCAACTCTCAAGTTTTTGATTGAAATGAACCCTTTTCTGCTCTTGAAATGTCAAAATGTTTTTGTCAGTAATTTTTTTGTCAAGTTTAAGAAAGAAAAGTATTTATATTTATTTTTAACTGATTCTGTCAATTTTAGATGCTTAATTTGTGGAATTCTGGTGACATTGGGTGGAATATTTTGACTCTGACAGATCTTTGATTGAAAATAACACGTTTGTGAAATTGAAAATTCCAGTCTTTTATTGTCGCACCTTTTTTATATTTTCTTTTGAAAGAAAAGCACACATTTAGATTATCTTCAGTGTGACTTTTAGAATTTTTGCTTAGTTTTATACTTTTTCAGTTTCTTTCTAATACTTTTTGTTGTTATACGTTCTCCTGAGTATCATAAAACTTCGAAAATAACAATTTTTGGTCTTGAAGCATCTACCGTCCATCTTTTTACTGACCCCTTTTTATTTTGCTATTTGCTATTTTTTTTTAAATGCACCTATGATGAAAATAATCTTTTGTAAGCGGTTTTGACAGAACTCTTTGTAGGTATAGTGTGTCCACAGTCCATATTGTAGTAATAGAAACACAATAAGTCTTTTTTTTAAATTTCCTGACGTTAAAATAGGATCCAAATCCCTTCCATTTTGAGGCCGACCGCAACGTAACGTAGGAGTGTGGTTTCCCCGCCCACCGAATGGATTGACAGCCGCGTATTAACATGTCTCCGTAGTAACGCGTATAATCATATCAACAAGACAGGACGTGCGCAAAGAAACTGGGATTAAAAGATCTGTTCAGCTCTCTGTGATCATCAATCATCATCAAATGTGATCAAGAATGAGTTTTACAAGTTTAAAATGTTTTTAAAACAGTGCATGTGTGTAAGGAATTACAGCGATTTAACTGTCTTTCTCACCACAGCCGCATGTCAGTACAATTATAAAAGACACTTCAATCCTGGTTTGTGGACGTTAAATTGGGTTTTAATTGGGTTTAATTTTGGTAATCATACAGCAGCGGATATTAACGTGTAGACTGTGTGTGTGCGTGAACTTTGTAACAACATTGTATGTGGCTCATCAAAAGGCTTGAATTAAACTCCACAACACATGCATTAAATAATCATTGGGAAAGTTCTTACTGTAGTATTTCTCACAAACATTACGTGAGAGCTGCTTCCTTCATGTCTGTCACTGTGCTGTTTATCTGACACAGCCAAGGCGGAGATTGAGGCACACTCTGACAGGCACGTGGGAACAGTGGGTGGGGAGAACTAGCATTAAAGACACAGGCAACAAAAACAGCTACATTGTGTTCAAAGCAGAAAATTCCAATGTTCTGAAAGGTTTAATAAATAAACTGATGGGTGTTTTGAGCTGAAACTTTACAGACACACTCTGGCGACACAAAAGACTTAGGTGGTAAAATAGGTGCCCTTTAGAGTTTAATGGCGACATTTAGGATTTAGCTGCTTATTTCCACTTTCAAACTCAACTTTTTTGGTTAAAATGATCTTTTTTCTGCTCTTGAAATGCCAAAATGTCTACGGCTTTTGTCAGCCTTTGTAGTATTTAAAGTATTTTTATTTTTAGCTGAATGTTTCAGTCTTATAATTTTTTATTGATTTATATTTTGACTTTAAGTGAGATCGGGTGGAATGTTTAGAAGTATCACAGATTTTTGATTGACAATAACACTTCAATCAAAACAATTTCAGTCATTTATTTATCCTTGCCATTTGTGTCCATTAATACTGTTTTTGTTCCATTGAAGAAAGTCAAGTACAAGTTTGGAATGTCTCAAGGGCGAGAAAATGATGATAATTAAGAAAGAAACGTTTTAAACATTTTATCGTTTCCAGTTTTCTTGTTCATTCCTTTTTTTGTGTGTCATTTAAGAACTAAAAGCACCATTTATGAACATCTTGAGGATAAATTAGTTTTGGTGTTCTTTTGTTAGCTCATTTGATAGCTAATTACAGTATTGTAAACCACACATTTTTTTGTTTTATTATTATTGTTTTATTATTTATATATTAATGATTTTCTGGTCTTAACATCTAAAGTGTTAGTTCAACTTTTAATTGACCCTCATCTTTATTGTTCACTTGTCCTCTTTCTTTCACTCCCCCAGACCTAAAGATGCACAACTCATGCAGTGAATAGTCACAATCATGAAAAATAATGAAAAACTGCCATTTTTGTGCTCCTTTTCTTTGCATCCAAGGGCAGCCTATTCATGCTCCTTTCAGAGATTTATAAACTTATAATGGTTTTTCTTTTCCCTTTATTTGGCTTTCTTTCACACTACCTATGCCACCGATCTTTCTCGATTAGCCGCTTGCTTGGTTGCTTTTGAGGAAAGAATAGGCTTCCACAAAGCATTGGAAACCTTGGGCTGAAGTTTTGAGTAGGGTTACGCATATTGGTCTTCAGACTGGTTTCAGAAAAGGTTTTCATACAGTTCTTTATAAACCTCATAAAACCATTTGACCTGAACCAGATGTATAAAATTTCTCAGAAATGCAGTTTTTTTTTTTGTGAGGGAAGGAAACTTTGCAAATACTTCAAGATTCTCCATCAAAATGCACATGTATGCCCAGGACTACTATTTTTAAGAACCGACAAATATGTACCCTGGACTTTTCACAGCACTGGGTTGCAGGTGGAATGGCATCCTGCTTTAACATATGCTGGAATAGTTGCTGGTTCATTCCGCTGTGGCGATCCTCTGATAAATAAGGGACTAAGCCTAAGGAAAATGAATTTAGCCTGGACTACTTTTATGCTGTTATGATCACCAGTGATCTAGTGGCTGCGTCCTTAACGACCTTCTCGTGCATGTCCATCAACTGACCCACACACTCCCTTTCTGAAAACCCAACCAATAGCGTTTTCCAAAGCAAACTAAAAGCATGGTAAAAATTATTATGGCCACACAGGGCTTGACAGTGCGACCATTTCGCTCGCATTTACGACAAAATAGATGTGTGCAAACTGGAAAATTTATTCAGTCGCACGTGCAATTTTTTCTTTTCTTTTTTTTTAATAAACTTCATTGCTGACTTAATTTACTCGGCCACGGTAAAACAACATACTCTTCACACTAAGTTATGTTGTTTTAAGTTTAGTTTTACCTGGTTTTTAGAATTGTTCTTTGTCGATCTTGAACCTTTCGTTCTTAAAGTCATTCATATGGAGGTAAGCATTCAGCTGCACTGCTCTGTATCCTTTGTTTTACATATAAAGTCAGCCATATGTACCCATGAGCACGTATTTCTCGGTTCTCAAAAATGTACACCAGGGCACATTTTCCCATTGAGCTTGTTCATCTGATCACAGGTGTACAGTAAATTGGAAACTTTTTGAGCTTATCCACATTCGACCACAGCCAGAGGTGGTTTAGAGGGGTGTTTCCTAAACTATAACGGAATTTGTGGCTGAACTATCTATGTACGATGCATCGTTTGCAGAATAAGCAATGTAGAGACAAGTTTTTCGCGAACTCAGTTGGAGATACATCATTTGAACTATGTTAGTTAAAACATTAAGCTTCCAAACATACAACATTAATGACATTTAAACATTAAGGACATTCTTTGAAGTCAGCGTGAAATCAAAATTTGCTATGTTTATTTTGCTTGCTCATATTGTTATTCTTAAAGTGAATAATTAATCTGTGCAAGTGAATCCACTGAAAGGTTTTGTTTGTTTTGGTAATCTTGAATGAAAATCTGACCATTTGCTTTTGGGTTTGGAGTGGCAGACCTTCTGTTGCCGTCAACCAGAGGGTTTCCATAGCAACTGCATATTAATACCTTACAGTTTGCGATTTAGGGTTATGATGCGCAAAAGAAAACCCCACCCCCTACTCAATATTCCATTTTAGTTACTGATACTGATATAAAAGTCTTGGTAATAAACAATTACAATCTATTCCCCTGGATACTTAAAACACTTTTATTAAGCAAATATTATTAAGAAAATATCATATTTTTCTTGTACTATTATAAACAAAACCTAAAACCACTTACAATGACATGTAGCCTAATTTCATGCACATTTTTTATTTACTTGTTTTTTTTTTTTATATATTTGTATATATTTGCTTTTACTATCAATAAAAATGTAGGTGTCATAAATGTGAAGTTTGAGCATTTAGAAGTTAAAAGTAATAAAAACTAAAATTATTGTTTAATTTATTTTGTTTTAACATTGGTAGTTCTCAGATTGTATGTTCTTAAAATATTAGAGTTCAATTACAAACATTTTCAATTAACAAAAATTTGTAAAGGTGGCGCAGTGGGTAGCACGATCGCCTCACAGCAAGAAGGTCACTGGTTCAAGCCTCGGCTGGGTCAGTTGGCATTTCTGTGTGGAGTTTGCATGTTTTCTATATCGCTATAGGTGAATTGGGTAAGATAAAATGGGTTGCAGCTGGAAGGGCATCCGCTGTGTATAACACATTTGCTGGATAAGTTAGCGGTTCATTCCGCTGTGGCGACCCCAGATTAATAAAGGGACTAAGCCGAAAAGTGAATTAATGAATAAAACATTTGTAAATTCCAACATTTGACTAACTTTTTAAACATTTGTTTCACGTTCTGTCACTAAGTCAGTTGCTGGTTGGTGGTACCAGACATAATCTATGGACATTTTTTTTTGCTATTTCTGTGCAAAACTTAGCAAAAAATAAATAAATAAAATCTGCAGATTTTTGAGGAATGATTGTAACTAAAATCTTTACACAAAAAAAATAAAAATAAGGTGTTAACTTAAAGGTTTACAATCCAAATCCAAATTGAATCACATGTTTGGTAAACAAAGAAGTCCACTAAAAATATTACTTTACAAACCACCTTATATATAAATAATTTAAACATATTCATAATATTCAAAAATAATACTAGAATTTGAAGCTGAATAAATATTTACACACATTTACATAAGTAAATAAATAGACTCAGTGATTGACTAAAAAATCAGCATATTGGATACAATGCGGTTTTACTTAAAAAACACTGCGCCATTTTTGAGTGTTTAATAAAATAACACTTGGAATGAGCAAAATATCCCGATTTTAAACAGATCCCGAAGGTTGGTTTCAGAAGCTTCCTAACAACTTCTTTCTTTTTTCTTGCTTCGCAGGGTCTCTTCATCTTCCTGATATATGGAGTGTACAACACTGAGGTGAGTCCGCAGTGCATCTCAAGGCTGACTGAGTGAGTGAGAGAAATGACATGATGTTTCTGATGGGACCCCCGCCTCTCCAAAAAAAAAAAAAAAAAGCCTGGCGGATTGAAAGCCAGCCTCTTTTTTCTTTCTTCCACACGAGCGTCCCACTGCCCTTCATGCTTGGGCTAACTTATATGCATCCAGGCCCACCATTAAACACTGACACCCGGAGTAAAGAGCCAGTCATCCCTCAAGCACATTGGCCAATATTTCACTGCCTCTTTAAGTTTTTAAACTCATGGTCTTCCATTTAACATTCTGACATTAGAGCTGCAGCTCAGGCTCGGCGCCGTGGAGAAACGCATATGTATGCGGGACGGCAGAGAAGATGGGCTGGAAATTTACCTGCAGAAGGGCCATTACCATTTAGATGCTCTTCTAAAGAGCCCAAAAACTCAACGCAAGTGCTGTGAATTGGGGATGAGGAGGATAGGCGCCAAATTGTCTTCTTGAATTTCAAATCTGAACATGAGTAAGGCACACATGCAGGAGCCATCGGTCAGTGTAAGACTCGGTTTGGTTAACTTCTCCATGAATAAATACATTAGCTTTAATAGATGAATGAAGGAATAATTACAACAGCTGCTATTAAAACCATAATAAACAAAATAAGCATCTATGTATCTATCTATCTATCTATCTATCTATCTATCTATCTATCTATCTATCTATCTGTCTGTCTGTCTGTCTGTCTGTCTGTCTGTCTGTCCGTCCGTCCGTCCGTCCGTCCGTCCGTCCGTCCGTCCGTCCGTCCGTCCGTCCGTCCGTCCGTCCGTCCGTCCGTCCGTCCGTCCGTCCGTCCGTCCGTCCGTCCGTCCGTCCGTCCATCTTGTTTATCAGTCTACTCTTCTGTCTGTCTGTTTGTCTGTCTACCCTTCTGTCTGTCTGTCTGTCTGTCTGTCTGTCTGTCTGTCTGTCTGTCTGTCTGTCTGTCTGTCTGTCTGTCTGTCTGTCTGTCTGTCTGTCAATCGTATATATCCGCCTGTTTGTCTGTCATTCTATCATTTTTATCTATCTATTTGTCTCTATGTCTGTCTCTTTCTGTCTGTTTGTTATTCTATCACTCTTTTATCCATTTATCTGTCTGTCTGTCTGTCTGTCTGTCTTCATGCGTGTCTGTCTGTCTGTCTGTTTGTATTTTTGTCTGTCTGTCTGTCTCTGTCTATCTGTCTGTCTCTTTGTTGTTCTATCATTATCTTGTCTGTCTGTCTGTCTGTCTGTCTGCCTGTCTGTCTGTCTGTCTGTCTGCCTGCCTGTCTGTCCGTCTGTCCGTCTCTCCGTCTCTCTGTCTGTCTGCCTGCCTGCCTGCCTGTCTGTCTGTCTGTCTGTCTGTCTGTCTGTCTATCTCTGTCTGTCTGTCTGTCTGTCTGTCTGTCTGTCTGTCTGTCTGTCTGTCTGTCTGTCTATCTCTGTCTGTCTGTCTGTCTGTCTGTCTGTCTGTCTGTCTGTCTGTCTGTTTGTCTATCTTTCTATCATTCTTTTATCTGTCTGTCTGTCTGTCTGTCTGTCTCTCTGCCTGTCTGCCTGTGTGCTTGTCTATCCATCCATCTATCCATCCATCCATCCGTCCGTCTGTCCATCTGTCTGTTGTTTTGTCATTCCTTTATCTATCTGTCTGTCTGTCTCTCTGTGCCTGTCTGCTATTCTGTCTGTCTATCTGGTAATCATTATTTTTTATTATTAACAGTAAATATTTCATTCAGACTTACATAAAAGCAAACAGAAAATAAATACTCATTTAATACTCATTTAGATAACAAGTTATTTTATTGTAATATATATATTACAGTTTTTCTCAGTGGCTTTGGTGCATTTCTCACAACACTATTTACATTTGCACAACAGTTAATGCATTTCTCAAAACAATTGTTGCAAACTGCAAAACCTAGTAGATAACCTGCAAAAGCGTGTCACTTGCTCAAAATGGATAGCTCACTCCTCAAAAGCAAGTATTCATATCAATGAAAGTGTCAGTGTCATCAAGATGAAAAGTCCTGACATCATTGTTTATGAACAAGATAGTCAAATGGCTTTGTCATGTTTTCATTAGGACACTTTACTCTGTACATTTTCTCCAATGCACGAAAGTCAGATTTTGGTGACACATCCTGAAAATGCTCAAGACAGCACTATATACTATTTGCAAAGTCATTTGAAAACTACAGTAAAGTTAGACATCACTGCATTTAGTAAGGCATCTGAGTACAAGACACTGAATATATATGTTTCACATTTTTACTGCATTTGCTCTTTGCAATTCTAATTTATTCACAGCATTGTGCAAAAGAAAAAATACACCCTTATGTACAACACACATAAACTTCCTTTGGGTAGAGCTGTGCACAACTGTAAGCAATATTGCAGTACATATTGGAACTGAACCTACAACATGCACAGGTCTGTAAATCATTCATGAAATTGTTCAATTTAGAAGACATTTTCAGGAAAAAAAAAATATTTTTTTAAAATATAAAATTAGACTAGATTTTGACAACTAGTTCAACATTTTTGTATGTAAAGACTCAAGTAATGAAATGAGGACTATTAGTTTTATATGGAATGACTATTCAGCATCCACAAGTTTAGTTAATTTTGACTGACATGACATAAGCAAATGATAATGTTACAAACAGCAGAGAGTTGTATGAAAGCAATTGATGCATGTCCAAAAGCATTTGCAATTTGTTGGTAGGAATGAGAAACTGCTACTATGATGTGCACAAATGACTGATTGTTATGAGAAATGCATTAACTGTTGTGCAAATGTAAATAGTGTGAGAAATGCACCAAAGCCACTGAGAAAAACTGTAAGTTTTTGTTGTTAATATTAATAAAATGTTTTTTAAAAAGTTCAAAATAAATGAAAGAGAAATACATACTTTAAATTGACATTTGTAATAATTAGTCATTTGTTATGCAACATTGTACTATATCTTACTATATATACAGTTTAAGTCAGAATTATTAGCCCCCTGTTTATTTTTTCCCCCAATTTCTGTTTAACAGAGAGAAGATTTTTTTTCAACACGTTTCTAAACGTAATAGTTTTAATAACTCATTTCTAATAACTGATTTATTTTATCTTTGCCATGATGGCAGTAAACAACATTTGACTTGACTAGAAAATTGACATTTTTCAAATAAAAATTCAAATATATATATATATTATATAATATATTTATATTATATAAATATTTTAATTTTATTATATGATTATTATTGTTATTATGCAATGCAACAAATCTAAAAATTATAGGTGGGCATAGATTAATTTTTTTAATCTAGATTAATCTAGATTAATTTCAAAATTAATCTAGATTAATCTAGATTAAAATGGCTCATTTGAATTCTGCCGAAGGTATTCAGAATATGTGTGCTACCCAAATAATAAGTCTTTGAGAACGGGTTTCTCAAGCCGGGTGTCGCATTAGACCAGTGTCTCATCTCCAAAATGTTTCCAAAATGCATCACAAACTGCTTGAGAAACTGTTCTACTATGATAATTGGTGATGAAAATAAATGATGTTCAATAAGATGTGTTTACTTACTTGTGTTTACTAACTGTTTATTCAGTTAAACATGAATGTTGAACTGTAGGCCTACATAAGCTCCAAACATCGAATTCTGATGAGCTTATCAGACTAAAGTCAGCACTGAACTAAACAGAAATGGAATTAAGACGTGGAGTATGCAGATTTTAGTGGCATTATTGAAGTAAACACCGCGGTCTTTAGGACCTTTCGCCATATTTTCCGACAAGGTCCACACGCGGCTGTCAGAAAGGACGGCACACACACATACACAAACACACACACACACATCGCGAAATGCGGAAGTTTTTTTTTCTTACCATTTGGCATGCGTTATTAAACTCCATAACTCTCTCACCTGTCCTTACTCCGTATTTGCGTCTATATTACCCCAGTTTGTCACGAAGGAATAAATGAAAAGTGAAACTGCAGTTAGAGTCAGGCATCCTGCTGATTTGATTCAATAGAGCAGACGGCTCACCGGTCAGGTATACATCCGCGGTAATATATCAAGGTGAAAGTCATCATAGCTTGCGTAGAATAGACCCAGCTCCCAACCCAACTTTGAGAATAGATTAACGGCGATATTTTTTTTATCGCGCGATAAGAGTCTCACGTTAACGCAGCACGTTAACGCCGTTAACGGCCCAGCACTACTAAAAATATATAAAATAAAATAATATCTGAATTAAGTAATAATATTGGATGAATAATGTATCAGGCTAAGCGGCACACATATGTCTGCAGGTAAGTGCAGTTTTCAGGCCTTTAGCCCTCTTCACATTTGTGTTCTTCTCTCTCACTTCTTCATGTCCTCCTCTCAGTAAAGCTGGATCTCCCCTGTCTTTTGTCTAGCTTTGCTTCTACCTTTTCAGTGTCTACAAAAGAGGTGTAAGGAGACGGCCCTGAGACGAGCCCCGTATTGACACAGCAGAGACTCGCCGGTGACCCTCTCCGTATTGTAAAATAAATCATCGCCGCATTCTTGCTTAACAGGCTTTTTTAGTGCGTCGGAATCTATTTTCCAACCCCCGGCTCTCCTTGACCCAGGGGTCTTCACAATTTGTGAGCAGCTCGTGTCCGCTTTACACATTTTTTTTAAAGGGCGTTTTGTAAATATACTATGTAATAATCGCTGCTTTCTTTTCTTTTTTTTTTGTTTGCAGAATTTACAAGAAACAATAGTAGATTAAAATTCAAATAACAAATAGTTTGCACTCATTTAAAGAAACATCCGCCACCTTGTTTTAGTTAATAAAGAAACATGCGAGTGGGAACGGTTAAAATCAATTGCACTTTACAAATAGGTTTCATTAATTCATGTAGTTAATGTGTTCAAGCTTATAATGAGCAATACTTGAACAGCATTTAGTTCAACATTTACTAAAGCATTGGTAAAATTATAAATCATGGTTAAGTTAACATGAACAACCCTAACCCTAACAATGAACAACTTTATTTTTATTAATTGACATTAACAAAGATGAATAAATACTGCAATAAATGCATTATTCATTGTTTGATCATGCTAGTAAATATAAAAACTTGAAATCTTTTATAAAATGGTAACAATTTAATTTAAGTGCCAATTCTCATTATAAACTACTGGCTTATTACCTGCTTCATATTAAGATATTGGCTGTTTATTAGTATTTATTATAAATTATCATCTCATTCTACCTGATTTTACACAATACCTAAATACCTTACCAGCTATTAAAAAGCCTCAATTCAGTACTTTATTGAGCTAATGGTTTATTTATAGCAAGATATTACCTTTTACCTTAAAACAAAGTGTATTCTCAGTATTATCAAGAAGTCACAATAAAATATTGTACTTTAGATATGTAAATCTCTGATTGTGAGCAAAAATAAATATGTATTTAACATATTCCAATCTAAGCTGTCACTTTGATAATCAAAAGTTTTAAATGTAAATTTACTGAGTAGCCAAATTGGACCATAAATGAAACATTTAAAGTGATAGTTCACTCAAAAATTATAATTTACACTGAAAAAAAAAGATTCAAAGATGATTCCTTGGATTTACTCATTTTTTTTTTAAGTTAAGTGGTTGTAAACAATTTATTTGGGCTGAATTTAAACAAACAAATTACGTTGAAGATTACTAAATTTAATTTGTTTGTTTAAATTCGACCCATATAAATTGTTTGCAATAAATTTACAAAGAAGACTTGCTGGTTGCTGGCACACATTGTCTACCATAGTAGGAAAACAAATCAAATTGGTTAGCAGTTTCCAACATTCTTCAAAATAGAAAAGAAATAGAAATTCAATTAGATTTGGAATTCAAGGGTAAGGTTAGTAAATTATTACGTAATTTTCACCTTTTTTTTTAATTAACGAGCCCATGTAGCAATGTTACTGGCCACCTATGACTTCTTCAAAATCCAAATAAGACATTTGATGATCAATCTGATTTGAGGATACTTTACTGTAGGTTTTTAACAATGTTCATCTTGTTGTAGGTTTCAAAAGAAAGGTCACTCCAAAATCAGTTAATCGTTAATGGTAAACATGTTTTTGTTTAAAATTCTGTTTTATTTCTTGCAGAATTCACGATTATTTGTTTATTTTTTATTCAAGGTTCTGTGAAATTAAAATGTAAAAGATGTTAGTTTTAGTCTGTTCAGTCTGCTAGTGTGCTCCAAAACAGTGACAAAATTCGCGCTTACAAGATATAAAACTGATATAAACATGTAAAGCTTGCAGTTTGTCACTTCCGGCTAAATGGATCAACAATTTTTTTCACATCACTTCATACTTCAGTTTCTTATCAAATCTTGACCAATCAAATACTCTCTAGTATCTAACTTGCCCCTCTCCCTTCAAGACGCTTTTATTACTTTCAATTTGTTGTGGTTGATCTCAACCACTGCCACTGGCAGAGCTGTGATAAAAACGAAACCCTATTGGTTGTTTTTTTTTAAAAAGGGTAGGGGCTACTCTATGTCCCACCCTCTCTTTATTTTTTCAGTTGAGATTTAGTCAAACATCGAATAAAAAATGCACATTTTAAAGCACTTCATCCAAAGTGAAAATTGTGTCACCTTATACTCACCCTTTACTTGTTTCAAACTGACAAGTTTTTATACTTTTAGACCCAAAGATATTTTGATAACCAGTAACCATTGGCTTCCATAGTGTTTGTTTTTCCTTACAAAAGGGAAGTCAATGGTTACTGATTTTCAGCTTTCTTCCAATATCTTTTCCAATATCTTTGTGGTCAACAGAATAATTAAATTCAACAAGTTCTGCAACCACTTAAGGGTCAATAAATGATAAGTAAATGTTCATTTTCAGGTGAAGTGTCTCTTTAAAAACATGTCTAAAATTTTTAATATCTCTGGATTGTATTTTAATAATTATAATCAAATTTAGCAATCAAAAAGCATGTCTAATTAATCAACATTATAACACTTTTTCTATTTAAAAAAACGTTTTGTACAAATGTAACAAATTTCACATCTTTGGCAACCTACTGTATAAATATTTTGAACTTTTTCTCAAATTAAACCAAGGCCTTAAATTAAACTAGACTTTTTTGTATATATAAAATGATTGTAAAATGTAAAACAAAAGTAAAATGTCTGTCAATTTAATACTTTTGTTTAGTGTTTTGCTTTGCCCTTTGATTTGTAAAAGCTTGTAGAAATAAAAAATTAGACATCTGTTATTCAATGAGAACATAGCATAGTGTATGGGCATTATTCTTGTCAAATAACTGCTTATAAATATGTAATGTTTAAATGATTATATACGGCAGATCAGAGTAAAGCAAATTGCTTTGATTATTAAAAAAAATATTTATATAATTTAGTCAATTTGATACTCAATAATAGACACATGTATTTATGACCTGTTTTTTTTTCTCTTGGCAAATGCGTCCATTTGCATTGCTTTCATATGGAAATTGCGTCTAATGTATTTTTATATTGAACATTAGGGCTGCATCACTTTAAAAAAAACCTTGAGAGGAAAACAACTAAACTGCTTTTAAGGGCAGCAACTTCGAACCAGTTGCTTTTTTTTCCAATAGCTTTCTGTGATTTTTAGCTGGAATAAAGTGATTTGATTTCCCAGGTCCATTCATTAAAGCCACATCACACTTGATTTGTTGAAAAGAAAGCCTGAGAGAGGGGGAAAAAATTGCAAATCTGACATATTACTGTCGACTCTGAGCTGTCAGAGCTTTCCTATGCTCTTCATTAACTCTGTCGTCACGCTCATGGTGTCTATTCAAAACATGCATATGCGTGTGCGTGTGTGTGTATCTGCATGGCAGTAATAATTTATGACAACAGCAGACCCTAATGAAGTCATAAGAGCTAATGCATATTCACCAGTGCTGAGAAATGCAGGAGGCTTTCTGTTGCTTTCAGTCTCTGACAGCCAGGCTGGGAAATAATACAATCTAGCAGGCCCAGGAACAGCTGGATTGGATTGTCTGATATGAGGAACATCAGTATACATACAGAAAATGTAGATTTTACCAGTATCTAGTACACTTTGAAATGTTTGAAAGTAGGTTTTTTATATACATATAAAAATAAATATGTGATATTTATATATTATATTATATTATATTATATTATATTATATTATATTATATTATATTATATTATATTATATTATATTATATTATAACATTTATGTATAATGTTATAGTTTAATATTATGATATGATCATAAACATTTGATAGATAGATAGATAGATAGATAGATAGATAGATAGATAGATAGATAGATAGATAGATAGATAGATAGATAGATAGATAGATAGATAGATAGATAGATAGATAGATGATGGATGGATGGATGGATGGCTGGATGGATGGATGGATGGATGGATGGATGGACGGACGGATGGATGGATGGATGGATGGACGGACGGACGGACAGATAGATAGATGATAGATGGATGGATGGATGGATGGACGGACGGACGGACAGATAGATAGATGATAGATGGATGGGTGGATGGATGGATGGGTGGATGGATGGATGATGGACGGACGGACGGACGGGCATAACAATCAATATTACATACACTTCAACCAAAAACACCTCCACAAAACATTCAATCACATAGAGTGTGATATAAAAAAGTATGTATAACATCAGATAATTAAAGTATGTGTAGTATGTATAATATTATTTGAATGATTTAAGACAGGGGTGGCCAAACTTTTTCCTATGAATGGCCAAAAACCAAACTTCATTGAGGCTAATATAGTAGGTAAGGTAAATAGTTGCCAGGGGTAATTTCCTAATGTATTTAATAATATTTAAAAATAACTAGAAAACATTGTTTTTTATGAACTAATACAATATGTATATATATTACATTTTATAATGAACTTATTGAAGCACAAACAAAAACTCATTTATAACAGAATGGAGTTTCACTAGTTTTTGCCTTGATTTATCCGCTGATGTTTTCCGCATAGTCCTGTATTTGTCGAGTGACGGTATTTACATTTTAAAGACTGAGATTCATTTACAACATTTATTAAAACATTTAATTTCAGTTTGCTTTTTTTTGTAGCTCAGCAATAAAACAAACAACCAAAAAAAAAAGGTTTACGTCAAATTAGAAAAGACGATGTTAAAGGCATTTACTCCAAACCCTCTCCATCATTCTCACTCACTGTTTAGATGGGATGGTGGGTCAAATCAAAGGGTACAATGGGCCAACTTTGGCCTGCAGGCCCTACTTTGTCTGTTTTAATAATAATACAAAAATAATAACAACAGTAATATATTTTATTAAAATATTTTATTAGTTTATTTTGTAAAGTATTTTATGTTTTATTTGCATCTTGCTATGACACTTCACACACACACACACACAAAAACTAAATACTAGTAAAAAGTGAATCAAACCAAATTGTAAAGAATGAATGAATGTGCAAACATTTAGAAAACAAAAACCTGAAATAATGAAGAAACCAGTAAACCAGACTAAAAACAGTGTTTTAACATATAAAATGAAACAAACAAAAAAAAATCACAATTTTTACACTAAATATAATTCAAGTTGAATCTTTTTAAACGTATTTTTTACAAAAATAGTATTATATAAGAAAAAGCACATTTTAGGTGAATCTTTCCTCTTTTTCGCTTGAAATAAATATTTCCGGTTAACAAAATGCCATTGCTCTCAGCCTAATAAAAACGATTCTTGAAACGGGTCTTGAATTTGATGTATATTTACGAGTTATCGGCACACGCCACTCAAATAAAACAGGAGTTTATCGCATTGTGCGTGTCACACACAGTCCAAATGTAATTTGTTCTGCAAGGGTGGTCGTTTCCTCCATTGCATTATTTGCATGCCCCCCCCCCCCCCCCCCCCCCCCCGCCTCACCCCATGCCGTGTGATGCATGAGAGGTTAAGACGCTCTCCTCACTTTGCCCACTCGACATGTCACTTTCAGGATGCATTACGTGTGACAAACTGGAACATTTCGCTCGCCGCCACTCATTGACTTTTACGCAATGGCGGCTATTTGCTTTCTCTATTCCCAGTTGGGATTGAATTTCACCTTCCCGGGGCCAAGACTCAAAGCATTTTGTATGAAGTGTTTAGTACTGAGTCATGACATTTTAACCATCCTCCCCCATCCTTGTTATCCACAGGTTCGAAACACAGTCAACAGATTCAAGGAAAGAAGAAAAGCTCTAAATTTCTCCGTAAGTTTGCATGGTTTTTTTTTTTATTTGCATGTTTTGCCCCCAGGTCTTCAATCACACACCCACTCAGGCCACCTCAATCCAGCCAATGTCAAGCAGCAGCCCTGGGTTACATGTTTCTAATCCTGCAGAAGCTCGTCCCTTCACATTAAACTGTCAGGCTAGTATTTATACGCGAGGCTGGTGTTGACGGAGATCACTTAGCTTCACCAAAGCGGTTTAAAAG
Source organism: Danio kyathit (assembly GCA_903798195.1). Lineage (NCBI taxonomy): Eukaryota > Metazoa > Chordata > Actinopteri > Cypriniformes > Danionidae > Danio > Danio kyathit. Next base: position 30,414,142 of record LR812540.1, read on the forward strand.
TAGTTAATAGACCCCCTCCCCGACACACCCTCCGCCCTCATCCCACCACCGCCAGCACCTTCCACTTGGAGCGGTTCCTCTATGAATGGCCACATTAACTCTCCTCCGGGCTTGTCACGGTTTATGGCCTACGGCAGTTTGTCCCGCTCGGCCCTCGCCGCGCCACCAGGTCATTGAGAACGGAATGAGACAATTTCTAAAGGCGGATTGATTTTAGAATATGGCCCCCTCCCTCTTCCCTTTGACCCCCCTGACAGGCCCGACACCGTTAAGACTGGGACTTGTAAAAAACGACTGCGGCCCCTAACGCGAGCGCCAGGTAGCAGCTGATAAATCGTGGCGGGCCGTATTAGCAGTGGGACCCTTTAGCGCTCTCTGGGCAATTTTCCAATTTTCAAAGTCCACGCGGCAATGAGATTCGCCGGCCGCGTGTGGCGGATGGTTTCTTAGCTAATGCCGTTTTGCGCCATAAATCTGGAGGTGATATACTGTATCTCGCCGAATAGCTTCAGTGCTGGACGAGGTCCAGGATGGGATAGGAAAATGTACTCTTCTCTTTATTGGATGAGGGCATTGGTCAGGGAATGGACTGACTTCCAATATAGCAGTGATAACATACAGGATGTGCAGTAGATGGATGTTTTTTTTTTTTTTAAGGGAAGCCTTACAATTTTTCAACTCATTGTAGAGTAATTTGATGTTTATGTCTGTACAAGACCACCTTAGTGACTACCTAGAATGTTCTAGCCTAAATATTTTTTTTCTCGTTCAGTGTACTTATTTAAAATAAGCTGAAACAATACAATTCTTAAGATTTCATTGGGACAACTTAATATTTTATGTTCAATCCACATAAATTTGTCAAAATTGTTAAGTTAACTTAATCAATTTGTGTTGAGACAACATGAATGAATTGTGTGGAACCCTGCATTTTTCACAGTGCACTGACCTAGCAACTACTCAGAACATCTTAGAAACCTGTCTGTGTGGCTATCTATCTATCTATCTATCTATCTATCTATCTATCTATCTATCTATCTATCTATCTATCTATCTATCTATCTATCTATCTATCTATCTATCTATCTATCTATCTATCTATCTATCTATCTATCTATCTATCTATCTATCTATCTATCTATCTATCTATCTATTCTTCTGTTTGTCTTATCATTCTGTTTGTCTGTTTATCAGTCAACTCTTCTGTCTGTTTGTCCGTCTGTCTGTCTACCCTTCTGTCTAGCCTTCTGTCTGTCTGTCTGTCTATCTTTCGTTCTGTTTGTCTGTTTATCAGTCCACCCTTCTGTCTGTCTGTCTGTCTGTCTGTCTGTCTACCCTTCTGTCTGTCTGTCTGTCTACCCTTCTGTCTGTCTGTCTGTCTGTCTGTCTGTCTACCCTTCTGTCTGTCTGTCTGTCTGTCTGTCTGTCTGTCTGTCTGTCTGTCTACCCTTCTGTCTGTCTGTCTGTCTGTCTGTCTGTCTGTCTGTCTGTCTGTCTGTCTGTCTGTCTGTCTGTCTGTCTACCCTTCTGTCTGTCTGTCTGTCTGTCTGTCTGTCTGTCTGTCTGTCTGTCTGTCTGTCTACCCTTCTGTCTGTCTGTCTGTCTGTCTGTCTGTCTGTCTGTCTGTCTGTCTACCCTTCTGTCTGTCTGTCTGTCTGTCTGTCTGTCTGTCTGTCTGTCTGTCTGTCTGTCTGTCTACCCTTCTGTCTGTCTGTCTGTCGGTCTGTCTGTCTGTCTGTCTGTCTGTCTGTCTGTCTGTCTGTCGTTTTTTACAGTTCACTGACCTAGCAACTGCTCAGAACATCTTAGTAACCTGTCTGTGTCTATCTATCTATCTATCTATCTATCTATCTATCTATCTATCTATCTATCTATCTATCTATCTATCTATCTATCTATCTATCTATCTATCTATCTATCTATCTATCTATCTATTCTTCTGTTTGTCTGTTTATCAGTCAACTCTTCTGTCTGTTTGTCCGTCTGTCTGTCTACCCTTCTGTCTAGCCTTCTGTCTGTCTGTCTGTCTGTCTGTCTGTCTGTCTGTCTATCTTTCGTTCTGTTTGTCTGTTTATCAGTCCACCCTTCTGTCTGTCTGTCTGTCTGTCTGTCTGTCTGTCTGTCTGTCTGTCTGTCTGTCTGTCTGTCTGTCTGTCTGTCTGTCGTTTTTTACAGTTCACTGACCTAGCAACTGCTCAGAACATCTTAGTAACCTGTCTGTGTGTCTCTATCTATCTATCTATCTATCTATCTATCTATCTATCTATCTATCTATCTATCTATCTATCTATCTATCTATCTATCTATCTATCTATCTATCTATCTATCTATCTATCTATCTATCTATTCTTCTGTTTGTCTTATCATTCTGTTTGTCTGTTTATCAGTCAACTCTTCTGTCTGTTTGTCCGTCTGTCTGTCTACCCTTCTGTCTAGCCTTCTGTCTGTCTGTCTGTCTGTCTGTCTGTCTGTCTGTATGTCTATCTTTCGTTCTGTTTGTCTGTTTATCAGTCCACCCTTCTGTCTGTCTGTCTGTCTGTCTGTCTGTCTGTCTGTCTGTCTGTCTGTCTGTCTGTCTGTCTGTCTGTCTGTCTGTCTGTCTGTCTGTCGTTTTTTTACAGTTCACTGACCTAGCAACTGCTCAGAACATCTTAGTAACCTGTCTGTGTGTCTCTATCTATCTATCTATCTATCTATCTATCTATCTATCTATCTATCTATCTATCTATCTATCTATCTATCTATCTATCTATCTATCTATCTATCTATCTATCTATCTATCTATCTATCTATCTATCTATCTATTCTTCTGTTTGTCTTATCATTCTGTTTGTCTGTTTATCAGTCAACTCTTCTGTCTGTTTGTCCGTCTGTCTGTCTACCCTTCTGTCTAGCCTTCTGTCTGTCTGTCTGTCTGTCTGTCTGTCTGTCTGTCTGTCTGTCTGTCTGTCTGTCTGTCTGTCTGTCTATCTTTCATTCTGTTTGTCTGTTTATCAGTCCACCCTTCTGTCTGTCTGTCTGTCTGTCTGTCTGTCTGTCTGTCTGTCTGTCTGTCTGTCTGTCTGTCTGTCTGTCTGTCTGTCTGTCTGTCGTTTTTTACAGTTCACTGACCTAGCAACTGCTCAGAACATCTTAGTAACCTGTCTGTGTGTCTCTATCTATCTATCTATCTATCTATCTATCTATCTATCTATCTATCTATCTATCTATCTATCTATCTATCTATCTATCTATCTATCTATCTATCTATCTATCATCTATCTATCTATCTATCTATCTATCTATCTATCTATCTATCTATCTATCTATCTATCTATCTATCTAATCTATCTATCTCTCTGTCTGTCTGTCTGTCTGTCTGTCTGTCTGTCGGTCTGTCTGTCTGTCTGTCTGTCTGTCTGTCTGTCTGTCTGTCGTTTTTTACAGTTCACTGACCTAGCAACTGCTCAGAACATCTTAGTAACCTGTCTGTGTCTATCTATCTATCTATCTATCTATCTATCTATCTATCTATCTATCTATCTATCTATCTATCTATCTATCTATCTATCTATCTATCTATCTATCTATCTATCTATCTATCTATCTATCTATCTATTCTTCTGTTTGTCTGTTTATCAGTCAACTCTTCTGTCTGTTTGTCCGTCTGTCTGTCTACCCTTCTGTCTAGCCTTCTGTCTGTCTGTCTGTCTGTCTGTCTGTCTGTCTGTCTGTCTATCTTTCGTTCTGTTTGTCTGTTTATCAGTCCACCCTTCTGTCTGTCTGTCTGTCTGTCTGTCTGTCTGTCTGTCTGTCTGTCTGTCTGTCTGTCTGTCTGTCTGTCTGTCTGTCTGTCTGTCGTTTTTTACAGTTCACTGACCTAGCAACTGCTCAGAACATCTTAGTAACCTGTCTGTGTGTCTCTATCTATCTATCTATCTATCTATCTATCTATCTATCTATCTATCTATCTATCTATCTATCTATCTATCTATCTATCTATCTATCTATCTATCTATCTATCTATCTATCTATTCTTCTGTTTGTCTTATCATTCTGTTTGTCTGTTTATCAGTCAACTCTTCTGTCTGTTTGTCCGTCTGTCTGTCTACCCTTCTGTCTAGCCTTCTGTCTGTCTGTCTGTCTGTCTGTCTGTCTGTCTGTATGTCTATCTTTCGTTCTGTTTGTCTGTTTATCAGTCCACCCTTCTGTCTGTCTGTCTGTCTGTCTGTCTGTCTGTCTGTCTGTCTGTCTGTCTGTCTGTCTGTCTGTCTGTCTGTCTGTCTGTCTGTCTGTCTGTCTGTCTGTCTGTCTGTCGTTTTTTACAGTTCACTGACCTAGCAACTGCTCAGAACATCTTAGTAACCTGTCTGTGTGTCTCTATCTATCTATCTATCTATCTATCTATCTATCTATCTATCTATCTATCTATCTATCTATCTATCTATCTATCTATCTATCTATCTATCTATCTATCTATCTATCTATCTATCTATCTATCTATCTATCTATCTATCTATTCTTCTGTTTGTCTTATCATTCTGTTTGTCTGTTTATCAGTCAACTCTTCTGTCTGTTTGTCCGTCTGTCTGTCTACCCTTCTGTCTAGCCTTCTGTCTGTCTGTCTGTCTGTCTGTCTGTCTGTCTGTCTGTCTGTCTGTCTGTCTGTCTGTCTGTCTGTCTGTCTGTCTGTCTATCTTTCATTCTGTTTGTCTGTTTATCAGTCCACCCTTCTGTCTGTCTGTCTGTCTGTCTGTCTGTCTGTCTGTCTGTCTGTCTGTCTGTCTGTCTGTCTGTCTGTCTGTCTGTCGTTTTTTACAGTTCACTGACCTAGCAACTGCTCAGAACATCTTAGTAACCTGTCTGTGTGTCTCTATCTATCTATCTATCTATCTATCTATCTATCTATCTATCTATCTATCTATCTATCTATCTATCTATCTATCTATCTATCTATCTATCTATCTATCTATCATCTATCTATCTATCTATCTATCTATCTATCTATCTATCTATCTATCTATCTATCTATCTATCTATCTATCTAATCTATCTATCTCTCTGTCTGTCTGTCTGTCTGTCTGTCTGTCTCTCTGTCTGTCTGTCTGTCTGTCTGTCATTTTTTACAGTTCACTGACCTAGCAACTACTCAGAACATCTTAGGAACCTGTCTGTGTGTCTATCTATCTATCTATCTATCTATCTATCTATCTATCTATCTATCTATCTATCTATCTATCTGTCTGTCTGTCTGTCTGTCTGTCTGTCTGTCTGTCTGTCTGTCTGTCTGTCTGTCTGTCTGTCTGTCTGTCTGTCTGTCTGTCTGTCTGTCTGTCTGTCTGTCTGTCTGTCTGTCTGTCTGTCTGTCTGTCATTTTTTACAGTTCACTGACCTAGCAACTACTCAGAACATCTTAGGAACCTGTCTGTGTGTCTCTATCTATCTATCTATCTATCTATCTATCTATCTATCTATCTATCTATCTATCTATCTATCTATCTATCTATCTATCTATCTATCTATCTATCTATCTATCTATCTATCTATCTATCTATCTATCTATCTATCTATCTATCTATCTATCTATCTATCTATCTATCTATCTATCTATCTATCTATCTAATCTATCTATCTCTCTGTCTGTCTCTCTGTCTGTCTGTCTGTCTGTCTGTCTGTCTGTCATTTTTTACAGTTCACTGACCTAGCAACTACTCAGAACATCTTAGGAACCTGTCTGTGTGTCTATCTATCTATCTATCTATCTATCTATCTATCTATCTGTCTGTCTGTCTGTCTGTCTGTCTGTCTGTCTGTCTGTCTGTCTGTCTGTCTGTCTGTCTGTCTGTCTGTCATTTTTTACAGTTCACTGACCTAGCAACTACTCAGAACATCTTAGGAACCTGTCTGTGTGTCTATCTATCTATCTATCTATCTATCTATCTATCTATCTATCTATCTGTCTGTCTGTCTGTCTGTCTGTCTGTCTGTCTGTCTGTCTGTCTGTCTGTCTGTCTGTCTGTCTGTCTGTCTGTCTGTCTGTCTGTCTGTCTGTCTGTCTGTCTGTCTGTCTGTCTGTCTGTCTGTCATTTTTTACAGTTCACTGACCTAGCAACTACTCAGAACATCTTAGGAACCTGTCTGTGTGTCTCTATCTATCTATCTATCTATCTATCTATCTATCTATCTATCTATCTATCTATCTATCTATCTATCTATCTATCTATCTATCTATCTATCTATCTATCTATCTATCTATCTATCTATCTGTCTATCTGTCTGTCTGTCTGTCTGTTTGTGTCATTCTGTCCCTCTGCTTGTCATTCTATTTCTGAGCTATCAACATAACTCTCCTTGTTTTTAGCCCTCCGCATGTTTCTGCAGTTTTTTTTATGCTTACCATCAATATATCAATATACTACACACTTCAGCTATAAACCAAGGATATACTGTAACTATGATAGTGTCGATCTAAATTGATTTGCTCTAGACTATTATTGAATGAATTAAAATCATAATGCATTGAGTCCTGTAATTATACAGGTTTCTCAAGGATGTTTCACTTAGCCAATCTGCTTGAAACTTTCTGTAAATGGCTTATAATGATAATAGTACAGCATGATATTAAAGCCCCATTTGTTGAGCATATGTAGTGCCTTATTAAACATCTCTCTTCACTTGATTGTTTCAAAACTTTGCCGTTCTTGTGTTTATTCATAACCCAGACCCGTCCTGCCATGGCTCTTCATACCAACTGTCTCCTGACCCGTACGACCTCACACTTGTACATACTGTGGCAGATTGCTTGCGAAAAATAAAGCTGTCAGTTCCACCGGCCAAATGAAAAACGAACGTCCTGCAATACTAGCAGGGTCTGGATCCCTGACAGCCCTGAAATATAGATATAAATTGGAAGCAGATTAGTTTTTTTGATCCTAATTCAAGTTTTGACAAGATATAAGACTCGAAAAAGAGAGATGTGCACTACATATATGTGTTTCCTGTCGTCAAATGTTCACACTTATGATATTAACTGCTGATATACTGTAGTGATAGGTTAGTTACTTTTTTTGGGAGAAAAAATAAACCTGTTCAGATGCTATCTTAACTACGTTTGCTTGTCAAAACCCATTAAATGTTATTTTGCGATACGAGGGGTTTTATGTCAAGTCTAGTTTACATTCCTGTAAGTCTTTTGTGGGCGTTTATTTTTGTCGTACATCCATATGTCAGTGTGCTATTTGGTCACGTTTTGACATATTGACTTTTTTTTTGTATTTAGCATTAGTTTCTGTTACTTTTTTCCAACCTTGCCCCAATATTTGTTCATGCAGTCTCTGAACAATATCATATTCAGCGCTTAATGAATCATGTTTTTCCACTTTTTTAAGTAATTATTTGAGATATTCAGTGCTAGTTCCTGTAATTTTCTCTCATTAAGGTTTAGGTTAGGGTTAGGGTTAGGCCATCTGTGTTTCTTGGAATAAATTGAACTAATATTTATCTCCTTTTCAGTTTTTCATGCCCAAAGAAAAAAAAAACAAACAAACATGTTTTTGACATTTTTCATATTCATATTAAAATGAATGACAAATAATTCCCTCCCTCTGCCCATTTTTTTTTTTTTAATCATACTATCTTTTTTTTTTTTTTTACTATTTAGCTTTAGCTCTTGAGTGGTTTTCTCCAAATATTTTTGTGGTTAGTTTTTGACAACCACTATTTACTCTCTCTGACCCTAAATGTTTTTTTTCGTTTGCAATGACATTTTTGACATTCAGCATGAGCTTTTATCATTGTTTTCATCTATTTTCTAGCTTAGTATTATTTAAAGCACAGTGAGCAGTGTTGGACCTTTCATAGTTTCCTTCTTCCATGTTCACTCTCTCTTATTCTAAGATCAAAATTTCATGTTTTTTTTTTTTAAAAGTAAACTCCTTTTTTCTCTATACATTCTCTACACTAATGCTATACAGTGCTGTGTATACCAGTGCATTTTTGTTTTAAAATGCCGTTTTGCGTTCACATTTCTCCAGCATCTTCAACCTATGACAAATAAGAATTTTTGAAATGCTAAAATAGTGTTTAGGTGTTGCATTTCAGTGTTAATGGACTCAAATACAAACTCTAAAAATGGAGGCGCGGCTATCTCTCTCTCTCTCACTCTTCTGGACTATTGCGTATTATTCGCTAATTCATTAAACCCCTCTCATATGACTATTGCATGAGCAGTAGACTTTAAGTACAGATGCCGGCAAAATATATGCAGGCCTGTGTGGGGTGTGGGGTGGACTGCAATCCAGTCTGTTTTCATTCTAAAACACCAGTTTTAAACAAAATTGCACTGGTGTTAAGGCAGCCTAAGGGCTCATTTTTTACAGAAACCGTTTTTCCTTCTAAAAGTGCAAGACGTAACACTTCAAAATGCTTTGAAAAAAGCACAGAGCCATTGAGCACCTGTAAATAGAAAGTAGCAACAGTTGCCCCACCTCCTTCTGATTGGTCCACTGCTTTGGAACTAACAGTGATGAGCACCACTGTGTGTAAAAGTTATTTTAAGTTCACGCAGCGTTCACGTGTCGCTCCGATGCATGCTACCTCAAATGATGCTAGATAAGAGCGTAACGGTCACATATATCCATGCAAGCTCCTGTTTACATTGAAGCAGAAAAGTAGCACATTAGAAAGCAAAAATGTGTTCTGTGTGAACCAAATCTGAACTGCTCCTTTTTACTTTCAGAACTGCACCAGCTCCAGGCCCTCCAGTTCAGTGGGCAGCTCTCGTCTGGGCAGCTCTCCTGTCCCAGCAGTTTCCGACAGGCAAACGATCACCACCAGCCACTCCAGCAGCTCCTTAACCCACAGCGACAACAACATCACTCAGAGTTTCCACAAAACAAGTGAGTTTATTTATCAGTCAACCCTCCCAAAAAAATCCTTTTTGTAAGCGTTGACTGACCAGCTCTGATGATGTATATTTGGGTTTGTGTTTATATATGTGTGTGTTTTCAAATGGCGGAGTGTTTATACAAATCTGTCCTGAATTATGGAGAAGTAGCGATTGTCGAAGAGGGTGAACTCTTAATATGGTAGGCCTGTTTGGGGACTTTATTGCTCTCCAGATACAGACAACTGACGGGCTGATCTGACCCCTACATTTCAGGGACTGAGGCAGAGTAAATCTCAGAGGGAGTTATGATATTTATCTTACTATAATCAAACCCTCCAGGATTTTGCGATTCTGCGATAACTGAATTTATTGCAAAATCAAGCAAATGTCACAAAATTTGGTGACTTTTTAAAAAATTGCTGCAGATTTTTCACATATTTTGGATAGCCAGGACACTGTTAAAATTCCTGTCTTTAAGAAGTAAACACTTACATTTCTCTCTGTTTCTCTCAGTGTTTCTTTTTTTCATATATAAATTAGTGACACCAATGATTCTTGAGATCAAAAATGTAATGAAGAATTAAAATGTGAACGTTTGTGCATATGTTAACAGCAAAACAAAAGAAATGTCACAAGTATATGCTGCAAATTTGAGGAAACCTGCCACAAAGAAAGTCGAAACCTGACCTTCAACTGCACAATGGAGTTACAATTATAATATTACAATTATGGATATCTAATAATCATTTTAAAGTAAAACTACACATCTTTATAGTACACCTCTTAGCCAGTGTCAGGATATGGATGCACTGGGGCGCTGTTTTTAAACATGTCAGTGTATTATTAAAAAGAATAATCTTGACAAACTATACATCAGTCTAAAGCTACAACCCTCTAGCAGCCAGTAGTTGGTGTCTTTCAATGGCAAGCTTATAAAGAATGTATTTGCTAAATTTGTATAAGAGTACATATCATTATAATAACATGACACACACGCATTCATTGCTGTACATCAAGGTTTTGTTTTGAAAGGTAAGAGTTCTCAAAACAACACCCAACAAACAAAACATTATTTTTTATGTATTATTTAAGAATTAAATAATTAAATATTCATTAAATGAATAAATATAATACAATTTGTTATAAACAATATTACATATTGATTTATTAAAATATCTAGTACTATATAGTTTTCCACAGTGTTACTGAAGACTGTAAAAAAAGTATAATCTGTACAATGACAAACACCTAACCTTAACCATATAATAAATATGTGACCGTGGAACACAAAACCAGTCATAAGTGTCGATTTTTAGGGAATTGAGATTTATATAGCACCTAAAGGTGAATAAATAGGCTTTTAAATGAAATAATATAACAATATTTGGCAGAGAAACAACTATTTGAAAATCTGAGGGTTACAAAAATCTATATATTATTACTATTAAATACTGAGAAAATCCCCTATAAAGTTGTCTGCAAATTAACTTCATAGCAATGCAGATTACTATTTCTATTATTTATTACTATTATTATTATAAATAATTTACCAAACTCACTTCATGGAGAATCAGTTTTATTTAACACACTAATGATTTTTGCCATCGGTAATTGAAAAATCTGTAATTTTGTCAAAAAGTCTAATGTTAAAAAAACATGTTAACTCATTTTAACAATCATGGATTCTTTATTTCCTTTTTCATCTTAAAACTTGTGTCTTTTCACTCTCTCTCCCACACACCCACACACACACACAAACAGATGAAGCAAGATGTGGCCAATCAGAGAGCAGAACCAGACACATGCACTAATTCATATTGATTGACAGCCAGCATTATCCAGCCCATTACTCAAGCTGAATTTCCACCGAGAGCAAAGAAGCGGCAGTTCCAGTACACCATATGCATATGCAGAAGGGGCGTTGCGTGAATATGAGCGATGCAACTAATCATCTTGACGTAATCGGTTGCGATGCGAGCCATGATTGAATATTTGTTTTTAATGCTGAGCAATTTTTTTAAACCAGTCACCCAGTGACTATGAAGAAACATACGTGTAACTCAACTGTGAAAGGCCTTGTGTTGTAAAAAATAGGGCCGAAGCCACAATAAATGCTGATTATTTATAACTGATTATTGTCTCTCTTCCATTCAAGGTTAGATAACTCTTTAAAGTAAGTGAAAAAGCGTTTACCTTTGATCAATTCATGTCTTGGACAAACTAAACGTTAATTTATGCCATGCTGTAAACATAAAGGAAACCGGGGGAAAAAAAACATTATGTTATGGTATATCTTCAGTACATTCAGCAATAACCCTGAAGGTCAATTGGGATGGTATTTTTTCTGTGCTTTCGTTCTTTTTCTACTTCTAAATGAATGTAAAAAGTGACCTCAAGAAAAGAGAGGAGAGAGACACGTTTTTAAAAGGCCACACTTTTTCAAGGGTCAGCTTGAAAAGGTTGATAAAGGCTGAAAAGTTCATTTCCGCGCTCTTCTCTTCTGAAGCTTTCTATAAGATGTGCTCAAGGAAACTGTGAGACGTGACGAAATTTGAGAGCTTTTGATTGATGATAGATTGAGCATACTTTTATTCATTATTTTTTTGATTAATAATAACTGTAATCACTGTTACTCAGATGATTTTTAGTTCTGTAATGAAACATACAAATACTTGTCTCTCATTTACAGTTGCTGTTCTAATTAACTCTTGCTGTTATGTAAATAGAAATGAAAGAGAAATTCAGCAGAAATGAAAATGCTCATTAGTTTAGGTTTATAATCAGATATATACACATACATACATACAGTTGATATCAGAATTATTAGCCCCCCTTTTAATTTTTTCTTCTTTTTTAAATATTTGCCAAATGATGTTTAACAGAGCAAAGAAATTTTCACAGTATGTCTGATAATATTTTTTCTTCTGGAGAAAGTCTTATTTGTTTTATTTCGGCTAGAATAAAAGCTGTTTTTAGTTTTTTAAAAACTATTTTAGGGACAAAATTATTAGCCCCTTCAAGCTAATTTTTTTTTCCTGACTGTCTACAGAACAAACCATCGTTATACAATAACTTACCTAATTACCCTAACCTGCCTAGTTAACCTAATTAACCCAGTTAAGCCTTTAAATGACACTTTAAGCTGAATAGAAGTGTCTTGAAAAATATCTTGTAAAATATTATTTACTGTCATCATGGCAAAGATAAAATAAATCAGTTATTAGAAATGAGTTATTAAAACTATTATGTTTAGAAATGTGTTTAAAAAAAATCTTCTCTCTGTTAAACAGAAATTGGGGAAAAAAAATAAACAGGGGGGCTAATAATTCGGGGGGGCTAATAATTCTGACTTCAACTGTATATATATATATATATATATATATATATATATATATATATATATATATATATATATATATATTATATATATATTATATATATATATATATACATTCATTCATTTTCTTTTCGGCTTATCCCCTTTATTAATCCGGGGTCGCCACAGCGGAATGAACCGCAACGTTTGACGCAGCGGATGCCCTTCCAGCTGCAACTCATCTCTTACACACTCATTCACACTCATACACTACGGACAGTTTAGACAACCCAATTCACCTGTACCACATGTCTTTGGACTTGTGGGGTAAACGGAGCACCCGGAGGAAACCCACGCGAACGCAGGGAGAACATGCAAACTCCACACAGAAACGCCAACTGACCCAACCGAGGCTCGAACCAGCGACCTTCTTGCTGTGAGGCGACAGCACTACCTACTGCGCCACTGCGTCACCATATGTATGTATTTGTTTTTTTGCCAGATGGCATTTCTGTGTGGAGTTTGCATGTTCTCCCCGTGTTCACGTAGGTTTCCTTTGGGTGCTTCAGTTTCCTTCACAGTCCAAAGACATGGACTATAGGTGAATTGGATGAACTAAATTGTCCGTAGTGTATGAGTGCATGTGTGATAAATAAGGGACTAAGCCGAAAGAAAATGAATGAATAAATGTCTCATGCTTTATAAAGTTATTACCTTAAAAATATGATCTTTTTTGTCAACAAAAGCACTCATATTCAAAGACACAGGAAAAAATAGCCAATTTGACCATTATGGCTGTTTAAGGTTGAAATACTCTTTTGTGCTTTGTATTTTTAATAAAAATAACGTTGCAATACAATATTCATATATTTCGTGGATGAGAAAACGGTGTTGTACGCACTCCACTGAAGACATCCATTAGCCTACATGTTTAATTTTATTTGTTAAGTGCAAAGATTTGTTTCAAAACTATTTCTAAATTAAGTTCTAATTTCTAACAAACAAATAAATGAACAATAATAATGGTGTGGTCCAAAAACAAGAGTTATATCCAAACACCCGTCTTGGGTGGAACAAATCTAAACCTGACAGGTGGACAAATCTCAACTTGTTTTCATTAAAACAAATATAAATATGCATATAATAAATAATACTGCCAATAATAATAACATTATACTAATGCAAATTGTCATGAATAAACTGAAAAAGCCCCAAGGTGAAGAAGGCATGGAGGCAGTAATTTTTACATTTATGTAGAAAATAATAATTTTTGTAATAAAATTTTAATCCTTTAATTATTATTTTTTTGTGTTATTATTATTAATTATTAATTGTTATTTGTGTAATTATTATTCATTGTGTGTATTAAGCAATGTGTAAGCATTTTGGACCTGCATAGGCGCATAACTAGCGTGCTGGACTTTAGACCAGCTTTCAGTTGGTCAGTGGTGCAGTCTATTTCAGCACCTCAAAATAGCAACGCGCCAACAATGCGCCTTGACACACCTCCTTTATAGACCGGAACACCCATGAGTCCACAAAGTGGCGTAAATGGTTTTGCTTTTTAAACAATGTGGCGCAAAACGTGAAAATTACAGTTGTGCTGGTCTGAAAATAGCAACAAATTGCGCCCAACACATCTTGCGCCTTATTGCGCAGGTTGTATGATAGGGCCCCTAGTGTTAAAGGCTTAAGTCATCATATGATTGCTCATTTATGAATGCATTTCTTCATTTTCACTATTGCAAATGAAAGTTTATATTTGGTGTCACTACCAATTGCATCGACTTGTTTATGTTGCATGTCACAACAAATGATTACATGTCAACCACTAATGAGCAGCCTTTATTTGTTATTGCATACCAACATGCAGCGTAACGCTCATAATCCACCCAGTGTTACACGAGGATATTTAGCGAAGCTGAATTCGTCTGTTTTCATGCCCGCTTCCCTCTCCACCTCAAAGATTGACAACACATGACCTCGAAAACCGAGCAGTCTGACATTTTATTGAAGATGTTTGTTGTTTGCTTTTCCAAATGAAGACCGTGTCATTTGATTGCACAAGCTGAATCCACAACTACGTATTGTTCCAATAAATACCCAAATAAACAGATTTAAAGGGAAATATGGTAGTGGTTAGATAGATGTTTACATTCCTCTCTCTGAGGACCAAAAAAAAAATCATCCCTCATTTTTAACTCTTTAATTTTGCCTATAAAATTCCTGACATGAGAAAACAAATCTTTTCATAATTCAAACCGGCCTTTGTGTTTAAGTGTGTGCGTTGGTGTGATGGATGTAGCAGATAAAAAAAATCGTAAGGAAAAAGTTTTTGTATCTGCTTTGGCTTATACATATAGCTCCAGGTTTGCTGGTAATAGGGTGTTTGATGGATGGCAGCCCTCTTCGGTCTTCTATTTTTTTTTAACAGATATTTATTTATTAATCTGTCTATTTATTCAGTCAGATCGTCCCCGCCGGGGTCACTGTCACATAACCACCTGCATCAGTGTTTTTTCATCCGTTCCTTTATAGTTCATATCCAGAGTCAGTCTGGTCGGTCGAGCGTCACCCTTCTGCCCGCAGGCTAATGAAAGGGTACGTTTTTCCATCTCATCTGCAGTGTCTCGTGGGTCGAGGCTTTCCTCCATCTCTCCGCCCCTTTTCTTCATTCGTGACACATGTCAAATGAAACATTGCCCTTTGCTCTTCTCATACGTGTGGAGATCTGACATCTGTGCCCCCAAATTTATACTGCAAACAAAATGCTCCTGGACTTTTATGGAGATGTGTGTCTGTCTGCTCGTTTGGGGTTGTACATTTAGATTTGTTCTGTTCATTGTTTAGTATGATGTATTATCTCTATTGTAGGCAAAAGTTAGCTAGGCGACATCTGTAGGCATTCTTATGTGACATAAATGTTATTTTGAAAAGTAATTGATTATAACAGTTGCATGTCAGGGTCATAATTAATATGTAAAATGAGATGTGAATGTTTTTTTTAACCCTTTTGAAGCACTACTATCAAACTCATTGGAAAAGTGCTGGAGTGTTCCAGGGGTTTACAGGACTTTTTAACTTTTATTATAAAAAAATATTATAATTATTATTATTATTAAAATTATTATTATTATAAAAAATACACACACATATATATATATATATATACAGTCAAGCCCAAAATTATTCATACCCCTGGGGTATGCATTGACTGTATATTGTGATAAATGTCAATATATGGTGTATAATATATTTATCACCTGATAAATTATTAATGAAAATTATGGCCAACGTTTATCTGTACAACATAAAATACACACAATGATATTGGAAATGTAATGTTTGTGACAATTTGTTTGATAATTGTTTCACCCGTCATCCATCTAGCTATTATCACCTTTTTGCCACTCAGTTTGTGGTTTTTTCACATTATTAATTATGGCCATTAGCTGATTGTGGATAACATAGATCGTGTTTTTAGAACAAATCTCACCAATCTTAATATAAATTAGTATTTAAATAAATATCGAAAATATCATCCCCTACTGTTAATGTCAGATCTCCATTAGATACAATTTTTCAGTGCCGTGATCAACCATCTACAAGATTGTGCAATCTGCTCTCTCAGCTGAACACCCGCCAAGTGTCACTTAATCCTGCTTTTGACGCCAACTAGACCTTAATTGTTTCACCTGTCATCCATCTATCTATGATCACCTTTTCGCCACTTAGTTTGTTCATTCTCTGTATATTTAAAGTTGGTGTGAACCAATATGTGCAAGGCTTATTTTGCTAGAGCACATTGATATTCTTTAGATTACAAAATATTATGTAATGGTAACCTTTAATCAAAGTCTGACCATTTGCATACGCGTTTGGAGTGGCGGACCTTCACTGTTGGCGTCAGTTTGACGGTGTCAGCCACAATATTCTTAACCACACTCTTTTTACTGTTAGTTTGCTATGAGGGAGTGAGTCACAAAAAGAAAGCCCGGCCCCCTACTTAGTATTCTGTTTCAGTTGGATGTACATCAACATACTGAAATAAAAGCCTCAGCAACTTTGAGTTCCATTCCCTTAAGACCATTTCTTTCAGTTGTTGGTCAGGTTATTGTTCAATTGTTGTATTGGCTTGTTTCCTTGTCTTTGTTTTACACCTGTCCGGATACTTGTCACTTTCTTTCTGGATTGTTAAACCTTTTGTTAAATCTTGCTTGTTTGTGCGCTCGCTCCTTCCTGCACAACTCGTGACAGTTATGCTTATTTTGTCAAATGTTTCTAATAAGTAGCTAGATATGAATGGTCAGGTGTCAAAAAAGCATCAAATTGTCAACTTATATGTATAAGAGACCTTATTTAACTCTTGAATTAAAAAACAAATGTAGATACTCTTGAAAAGACTTAAAACGACAAAAAAAAAATGCTATATTATGCATGCCAGGCCACTAGTTGGCGATGTCACTTGGTAATTATACATTGAAACTGCGCATCCAAGATCAGTTTTTTTTTTTTTTTTCAAAAATGTGCATGAAGTATCTTAATTCATTATGGCCCTTAGCTGATTGTAGATAACATCGATAGTGTTTTTAGGACAAATCTAACACATCTCAATATGAATTAGTATTTAAATAAGTATCAAAAATATCATCCCCAACAGTTAAAGTCAGATCTCCATTAGATACAATTACTCAGTGCCAAGATCAACCATCCACAAGATTGTGCAATCTGCCCTCTCAGTTGAACACCTGCTAGGTGTCACTTAATCCTGCTTTTGACGCCAACTAGACCTTGTCCATTAGGGGGTAACCTCCTCAAACCCATCGTGTCACACCCCTGCCCCTAAGAGATCTCTGACAAAAATCCTGGAGGGGGCTGTTAAAGGGTCGGTGAGGGGGTTGTAAAGGTAGTATGAGTTTGAGCATCGGGTGGGGGGTGACAGCACGGAACCAATGGTGCATCAAGACACTTCTACCCCGCTACGGTGGCCATAGATCAGGGCAGGGCTGCTGGCGGACCTGGTGAGGGTGACAGGGGAATAACATCCCTTCTCTCCTCAATCGACAGGGCCCATAACTCCTGCCTCCCCAGGGACAGATTGAGAAAGGCAATAGCCAGAGGCTGTGAAGCAGAGATGCTTGGGAGAATTGAAAGTTAAAGAAGCAGGAGCGGAATATTTTTTTTTCCCCGGCACACTTGTGCCCGCTCTTGCAGTCTTCTATCATTTTTTTACCACTTTCTACTAAGGGAATTCTTTTTTTTTTTTACTAGAGAGAGTCCGAGGCTTCTGCTATGTACTACAGCATTATGTTTCCCATGCAATTTAAATGCATGCCCTAGGACACAGGGAAATCATCTCCATCGGGAAGTGTATTTTCATGGCATCCCGTGTTTGTGTGCCGTCATATAGAGCGTGAAGCCTGCAGGGATAGTGCTGTGTCAGGATTGAAGCAGCTTCTCTGTGAGAGTGCAGCCTCCCGCCCTAGTAGCGACAGATTTTATAGCCTGATCAATTTCCCAGTGGCTTATTGAATGTCTTTTAAATGGCTTTTTTATTTTCAATTATAACCTACCGTGTCTCGCCTGCCACAGTGGGCCAACATTTGCACTGCTGGATAATTTAAAACCCTACTTTAGGAAATTATGCATTTTATATCGCCTAAATTTACAATCCTCCCAGTGCTGCTGTAGCAACAATAAAAGGCGAAGTAACCGAATGGATCTTTTGCTTATCCAGTTAATGAATGTGTTAGTAAATATTTGTTTGCACCTAACAGGCACATCCGTGGTGGATATCATTGACGAATGAGCTATGTTCGCATTTGTGAAGATTTATTTGCTTATTAAATTTAACTCGCCGTTATCCTCCGGCGAACGACTAAAAGTTAGACAGGTGCATCGAAGTGCCCTCGTCCACATCCCATCCAACCATCTCTCCCCTCCTTATCCCCGGCACGCAAAGCTACCTGAAGGTGAAAGAAGTGCTCACTGGAGCTCATTGGAAAGTAGAAATGACAGTAAATTTTTCAGCCTCCCTCTCCCTCGCTCCTCCATGAGATGGGAGATCTTGTTATAGCAGTCAGGATGAGAGGGGGTCAGGGCAGCAAGCCGGCGTGCGCCTGTTGATGATTGAGGAAAAGAGGAGTAAATTCATTCTGCTCTCGGCACTTTGTCAAGTGCCAGTAGCTTACCGTTGAGAGCCAGTCACCCATCACCATGTTACGACCTCAGAGGTCAGCGGCAAGTCATAAATCAGCAAGAAGAGAGGTTGCGGTGATGCTGCAGAGCTGAAGAAAGCTGATGCGACTACTGCCTCCGCCGTGCCTAACCCCCACCCCTTCCCCCTGCATGAACCAAGGCCTGCATAAAAAAGATGCCCGACACTTCACCATGTGTTGCTGCTTGCTTTAGGATGCATAAAAAACCCCCAAATAAGGTCTACACTTTTATCCCACCTTTGCTTGATTAGATTGTTTACTGCGAAGTGGGCTACTTTGTAAGCACCCTTATTTTTACTCATGGAAAGTATTGATTTTAGTTCTATAATGAAGGATTTTGTAAGTGACAATGTTTTTGATTACTTGCGACAAACCTCCTTGGAGTATTAATTAAAACGGCAGCAGATGTGCAGGTGCGGGAAATCATTAGAAAGAGGCCCCAGTCTGTGGACATGTCCCTCTCCCAGAATACAGCGGCTCTGCATTGCAAATAGGACGCCTGAGAGGAAACTCACTTCGCAAGTTCATCTTAAGAACAAGTACAAAAAAAAAAACAGGAGCATGCCTACTAGAAAAAAGGACGTGGATGTGTTTATCTTGACAGCTTCTTGGATGGTTCATTCATTCCCTGGAAATACGATTCTGTTAGTTTTTCATGCTGAAACTCTAGATCAGTACACTTGAATTGTTTTGCTTGTCAGATTTTCGACAGACCTGCATTTCCAACACTATCCGACTAGATGATTCCAACACAAACAACGAACGGACGTCAATACGACGATTTCCTCATTTTTTTCACGTTAATTGATATATCATGGAATTATCGATTTCTTACACTCCCATGTGCTAGCGTTTTTCTCCGACGCACTGGGATAGAGCGCTCGGAAAGGGGATCTGGTTGGTCAGCTCCTGCTTTCAATATTTGCTCCTATTAAACTGTGATTATCCTACAGTGCCTGGCTTCTCTCAAAGTTGGAGAATGAGAGAGCAGGCCAAAACTACACGGTCAGGTTTTTCCAGCAAGTAAAAACTTCCTGACAGCCCCGAAGGTTTACTAGGTCTTCTGAAATTATTGAATTTTTGTCAGTCCATGTTGAGGTACATCTATTGCCATTTGCAGATGTAGATGCTGAGATCAGCTTTAGAAATGGATTACATTACTTTAAAATGTATTTGTACTGGTTTAAACTAGATATTTGCCTATTTTTTAACCCACTTATTAACTTTTCCTCAACATTTTAAACAATGGACAAGTACAGTGTGGCACATATGTAAGTGTATTGGAGGCCTATGTTTTGCCGATTTGTCCCACTTTTTCAGATTTGTCCTATCTCACATTCAAAAAGTAGGTGTTGATGGCAAAATATGCTATCCATCAGATTGTGCTACTAGCAAAAAAAATTATGTGAAGTGGTGTGATGCAAGGCTGTAGTATCGTCCAAACCTTATTCACAACATTAGAGCCATTCAAATATAGTGTGGCTAGCATAATCTGATAGGTAGGATATAATGTCAGAACACTGCCTATCAGGAGTTCCTGATTCTCCATTTGGCGTACTAGAGAATAACAGCTGAGGCTGTGGTCTTTACAGTACTTGTTATCACTCTGCCTCCAATGTCAGAAACACTGGTTTAAATCCATAGTGGAGTGAGTAGACCTGGTGAAGTTATATTGGTGCCGTGACCCGATTGAAAGTGAGATTTATGGGGGAATATAACGAGACCAGCTAGTAAGAGCTTTGTTAGGGTGTACTCACACTAGGCACAGTTGTCTTGAACCATGCCCAGGTGCGATTCCCTACCTCTTGCTTCTCTTCGGCCTGCACTCACATTGCAGTTTTACCTTCCAAGCTTGAGCACGCTTATCATGTCATTGATGATACAACTGTTCAGTTTTGAAGAAAAATGCTCTCGCTCAGTTAAATGGAGATTGCTTTAGTTATATTTTTTTGTATTATTTTAAGTCGTTTGAGATGCGATAACACACGGTCAAATCTTTTGCTGAACAGATTCACCACTTTTGACACTCTGAAATTTTTATGAAAATCGTTCTGCTGCATGTTTGCTGAAGGTTGCAACTGACGTGCAACCAGGGGTTTGCATCTTTGAAAAACTATGACAGTTTGCGTTCATTGAAAAGTTTAAAGTGATGTCCTGTCTTCAGTTTCGCACACAGGTGCGATTTGCACTCACACTACAAGCGTACCGCGCCAAAGCCCAGTCGAACCGCTTACCAGACCACTTCTTCCAACCAGGCCAGGGCTGCCCAACTGAACCACACTCAGGCGTGATTCAGAGCACTCATATTTGCCAAACAAATCGGAAAATGCGCCCGGGCATGGTTTGGATAGCCTAGTGTGAGTACACCCTTAGTAAACCTCACTTTCTTCAAGAGGTGCATTAGTGACTGACACTCGAGGCTGTGCATTTTAGCAGCCCTGTTAGTGCACCCACTTTCAATGCCAGAGTAGAAGCTAATGTAAGTAGTCTATGCAGTTAGAATATAACTATTTGTGCATTTGCCAAGATGATGAAATGCACACCACTAGTGTACACATAAAAAAACAAGAATACTTTGAGCTTGATATCTTGCAGTTTTGTAACATTTTAATCACAAAAGCACCACCTACTACCCAGTTGTCCAAAAGTATAATATCTGATGACCCCTACCCAAACATCCATATACTGTAGTGATCTCACAGAATTTTAAAATATAAAATAAGACTAGAGTCTTTCATTATCCCCTGAGCTAATACAGGTATTTCATTCTCAGTTTCTGACACAATTGCACCTGTCTGATCGCAATGATTTGAACAGATGTTCCAAAACTAAATCCGCTGCTGGGTTTACCACTGTTTACCTCTAGCTGTTTACCTCAGCTGATACTGCTTTATCAAAACTACTTTGAGATCCAGGCTAGTGATGAAACCTTGAAGTTTCTGAAATGCTGATGCAAGACTAACATTGAACCATGTGTTAAGAAAGTAACAGCGCAGAACAATGGCAGACCAGGGAGTGTTTCAGAAACCTGTTTGGAAACAATCAGTATTTTTACTGCTGAAATTGTTGCTGTTTATAACTTAATAGAACATGTATTTTCTCACATTTGATTCGTCTCCTCTGAGTTTTTTTAATGTCAGAACAGTCTGAAGAAACTGAGGTTAGCATCACTGAACACACACCGCCACTTCCACAAACTCAGTTAAGAGACGTTTGACATGCCAGAATGATGGACTCCTTGAATGCGCTGACCTCTCTCCTCCGGACGCCCCTTTCACCCTCCCTCTCTCCATCCAGCCCGTCATCCTTCCATTTCCACCCATGTAGATGAGACAGAGATAGATGAAGATGTTTCTGATGGGCAGCCATTTCATAGCAACACACCAAATGAGTTCTGGCTGCTCCAGCCCACCCTCCTTTGCAGGAGATTAATCCTGACACAGGATGCTTTCCGACCATGACAGTCATCGGTGTTGAGGAGGCTGTTCTTTAGGGTCAGAATTGAGTTTACTTTTAGTACCTGCATCTAATGAAACTAGATGAATAAAAGGAAATAAATAAAATAATGTCAGCCTTAGTATACGATTTAACTACAGAACAGTCAAGCTTTAAATAGGAAATTTATTGATTCTACGTTTTTTTTTTTTGAGCGAGATGCTAATGGTCTAATTTAATTGAATGATTTATGCTAAGCTATGCTAAAAGTACTTCCGAAAGACATAGAAATCAGCTGAATGGATAAAAAAAAAATGGTAAAACTCAACTGTTTACGTGTAGGGGACTTAAAAATGGAGGGTTCCTTAAAGTGTAGAAATGTATTAAAATTTTAGATAAATTATACAATATGAAATATTAGCATAATTATATATCACCTGTTAATAATAAATATTTGTTAATTATATTAAATATCAATTGTCAACTATACCATAGAAAAACCTATAAAATTCTTAAACACAGCAAAATGTTATTGCAGTTATTTTCTTATGGAATAAACATACTTTAGTACATATTTTAGTTTTTAACATTGCAAATTTACAAAATTTCCGATTTCAAATTTGTATTTGTTTATTTAATTAAAAATTAGTTTTGGTTATACTGTACACACACATACATGGGTTGATATATACACTACCTGACAAAAATCTTGACGTCTATCCCAGTTGTAAGAGCAACAAATAATAACTTGACTTCTGGTTGATCATTTGGAAAAGTGGCAGCAGTTAAATTTTCCGTTGAATCATTTGTTGAACTGCATCCCAATCATCACAAATACTGCAGAAGACCTATTGGAACCCTCATGGACCCAAGATTCTCACAGAAATCAGTCAAGTTTCGTAAAGGAAAAATCATGGTTTGGGTTTACATTCAGTTTGGGGCATGCAAGAGATCTTTGCGCATGGCAACAACATCAACAGCCTGAGGTATCAAGACATTTGTGCTGCCCGTTACATTACAAACCACAGGAGAGGGCAAATTCCTCAGCAGGATAGCACTCCTTCTCATACTTCAGCCTCCACATCAAAGTTCTTGAAAGCAAAAAAGGTCAAGGTGCTCCAGGATTGGCCAGCCCAGGCACCAGAAATGAACATTATTGAGCATGTTTGGGGTGAGGTGAAAGAGGAGGCATTAAAGATGAATCCAAAGAATCTTGATGAACTCTGGGAGTCCTGCAAGAACGCTTTCTTTGCCATTCCAGATGACTTTATTTATAAGTTATTTGAGTCATTGCAGAGATGTATGGATGCAGTCGTCCAAGCTCATGGGAGTCATACACAATATTAATTCTTTGTCCACTGCACCATGACTTCATATTCTATACTGTACATTATTTCTATTAAGTGACAAGACTTTTGTCTAAGCAAAGTCAGACCTTACTGTCCTAATTAAATAATTAAAAATCAAGGCATGATCATATTTTATTTTGGTAAAATAAGCATAATCTAGAGGCCTTTGCCTTTCATATAAGCCACTTCAGATACCAAACGATCAACTAAAAGTCAAGTTATTATTTGTTGGTCCTAAAACTTGGATAGGCGACAAGATTTTGTTAGGTAGGGTACACAAAACTATTTAAAAGTTTTTCTCATTAATTAAAACATTACAAAATCACCCTTATTGTAGAATCTGTTCTTCAAAATAAAAAAGATACATATTTATGCAATGGCCTACTCCTCTTTTCAGATTTTCCTTTGACAGTGTCTCCATTTTTCCTTCATTTCACCGTGGCACAATTGTAAATTCACACGTACAAAGAAGTCTATCACTCCTTGTAGTTTAAAGAGCTCTCAAACGTCTGCTCCACTTACACAAATCGGCAGTTCTTTGTATGTAGAAGTCAGTGATTATGCTTTGTGAAGGATACACTTTTTCTTTAGCGCTTATCTGACTTCTCTCTTCAATACTAAGTGACTCTTGAATGAAACAGTAGCTCTGGAATCCATCTGATGTTGAAAGCTCAGTATGTATTACAGGACATGCTGCTCGTAGGCCTGATGTCGCGCTTATACTGGATGCGTATTACAAAGTGCCCCCCCAGATTTATGGGCACACAGAGACCCACCAATTGGGGACTGAGCCCTCTGGGATGGCAGGCAAAGATTGTGCTCATTCCTACCGTACTATCATAGCATCTAAACACAAGTCGGCCATAAATTTGGGGAATTTATGCCATTGAGTTGTTGTGTGTCTTTTTTTTCTGAGGGCGTTTGATAAAGGTTTTAAAAATATAGCTTGTACTATATTGATGGGCTGTGAAATATTAGCTTGTGCAATGGATTGTCTTGCTTTTTGGTGTGGAGAGTTGAATTGAAGAGTTACAAGCTGTTAGATATGGATTTTACAAGTTTATTTGTACATTGTTAGCACAGAACCACCTTTCTGGCTAATTAGGGACCACGCAGAGATTTTGTATTTTTATGTACCTATTTGTTGTTTTATTCTATGGCAGTGCACAAAACTATTTGGTAAAAAATTTTAGCACAATCAAAGACGAGAGTCTGAATATTAACCACAGCAAATTCAGAGTTGCTAACTTGATTTGGAATTTCTAACTCAATCCCAATAACTTTTGAACCAAGAGTGTAATTATCTATAAATAAAACTTATCTGCCACAGAAATGTTTTTTTTAATTTCACCTTAACGTTTTGTCCAATTTTACTGAATTTAAGCTGATCATTCAAACTGTTTCTATGATCAACATGCCATTTGCATTTATTTGTATTTGTTGTGATAGAACAGTAGTTGATAGCAAAGAAGCAAAGTTGAGGAGAAAAGAGGGATTTGAACTCTGAATATCTGAAGCGCAATAATGGGCCATTCACACCAGACGCGGCTTGCGTGAATAGATTTTTGAGCTTTATTTGCACATAATTAGAAGCATGAACATTTTGAGTTTACTTCTTTCGCATGTGAAAGAAGACACGAATTTGCGTCATGGGAGGGGTTTCTGTCTGCCTGTTGACTCCAGTTCCGTTGTTAAATGGCTGAAATGCATTTTATTGAGAGAGTAGCTATGCTTTAGGAAGGCTGAAAAACAGTGTAAAAGTGTAAAAAAGGACTCGTTCGACTCCTCTAGATGCTGTGTCTGGATGTCGGCCGCTTTCAGCTGTACTTCCGACTGAGCTGGTGCTAGTTTGATGAGCTGTTGTCACCTATCGGTGCGAGGATTTTCCCTCTAGACATTAACTACAGGCGATACGTCATAATCATGTCCATTCTAGAGCAAGCCCCTGGCGTGAATGTCTGCTAAAGTTATGATTTTTTAACTTTGAGTGTTTTGTGTGAATTAGGGTTGGGAAATAAGACGATGCCATCGTCCATCGCCGATGGCCGATACACATCAT
Organism: Danio kyathit; assembly: GCA_903798195.1. Classification (NCBI taxonomy): domain Eukaryota; kingdom Metazoa; phylum Chordata; class Actinopteri; order Cypriniformes; family Danionidae; genus Danio; species Danio kyathit. Next base: position 30,439,385 of record LR812540.1, read on the forward strand.
GATGCTGAGCCGGCATCGCCGATCCTCTGCCCCTTCCCTGTTGCAAACCCGCTCATGAAAAATACACACTCAGGCCCCGTTTACACTAATACAGCTTACTTTTAAAATGGCATTTTAGAACGAAAATGACCCACGTCCACACTGGCATTTCACCTGGCATTTCTGATCAGCCCTCCGTCCACTGAAAACGCACATCACGTGACCACACACACACACAGCCACAGACACACACACACTGTCATGCGCTCGTCTGAGCTGTGTACGTCGGACAGTTTATCAAGGATGAATTGCTGGATCGTGTCTCACTATAGTTGTTAAAAGTGATATTTAATTAATCTTGTCTCTATCCATGGCTTAATTTGTGACGGAACACGCTGGATCCGGATCACTTTCATTCGCGACACCCCTCCGCCATCCACCGCACCAAACAAATGACTGACACGGATCACTCTGCCTAGCCTACTCATGCCAGAGTCCCGCGGAAAAAGTGATTGACAGGTGGTAATTTGTGTGTAACTTATCTTTATTTATTTATGATTTGGTTATGGGTAAAAACAAAGACCATGCGGGTCAGGTAGTTGAAACGGTTGGCTACAAATAATTAATTCGTTATGAATTAATTAATAATTCATAAATAATTAATTCACCTCTGCTTATGAAGACGATGCCATCTTCCATCGCGATGTTTCACATTAGACATCGTACGATTATAAAATTGGTCAACATTGCCCAACCCTAGTGCGAATCACGCATTAGGCGCATCAAACGCCGAAAACGCGATGTGCTATTGCTCGAATCATGTCATTTGTGCAAATAGTGCCACAGGATGTCTGATTATGTCTATGCATTAACTTAACATGTAAATCACTCACACTCACTTGTGTAAATCACTCACACACGTTTAATCCGTGTCTGATGTGAACATCTGTGGTTGCCAAATCTAACCATAATCTACCAAACTTCTTAAATATTTTGAACTCCTTCTAGACTATGCGTCAAATTGAACCAGACATCTCCAGATCAAGCCTGGAACAAAAAAACTATCTTTTGTTTTTCACATCAATATATGAGATGGTTTGGCTTTAGTTACAGCGCCACCTATTGGTCAGAAGTAATACGCAATTATGTTTGTTGTAAATCACTGTATTATAGTGAATCTAATTTGACATATTAGATTCAAACTATTTTGCATAATGTTGTCTCCAAATGTTTTTATTTACAGTTTTTTTGCTGGTAGTATGATGCTCACATCCTCTGCTCTTGGCCACTTAATTGGTGCTTGCAGCTCCATTTGATTAATTGTCTCTCTGTCATGTGACTTTACAGGGCATCTGTCTCTCCTCTGTGTCAATGACAGCCTGAATGAAGACCTGCGATGTCCTGACACTGGTGTCCACCTCTCTGGACAGGTAAGGCCTCATGCCATCTATCAATAAGGATCCAAGGTTATTTGACATCTGAAAAGAAAATCAATTTGCTAGCTCTACACTGACACAAAAATCATATCAAACCATTCTCTCAGACTCCAGAATGTGACAATAAGCAATGCTTTGTTTTTACTTTTTTTGTTCTTGTCAAGCAATATTAAGGAACCTACTTTGAATCTAGCCAAGCAACAAGCAATTCAATGTAAAATGATATTAAAGTGATGCTAGCATTGCCCCTTTTTTCTCCATTTTTAAAAAAGAAACACTGTAATACAAAAAAGCACAATTGTGATTAGGGCTGCACAATATTGGAAAAATCTAACATTGCAATATTTTTTTATTCTGCAAAATATACTAGATGAGTTGAATAACTATTTGAAAAGAATTTATAATTTCCGATTGATTGGGATGATTCTGTATAGGAGTGCATAAAATATAATAAGCAATCTATAAGCATAGATAAAGTCGATAAAGAAAAATATACAATTTAAATAAGCATCATTTTATTGTTTTCCCAAGGAGTCAAACTTTATTCAGGTATACAGTAATTGAATAATCAAATGTAAAATAATACAGCATAGTCTTCGTTTTATAAACAATTCAATTAAATAAATCTTTATTAATTTGTTAGTTACAAATGGTACAGTTTCTTAGGCCTAAATGCTTTTAAAACCCTCACACGGTCACAGGCCTTAAAAAACATTTGCGAATTGATAAATTATAACCCAGACTCAACATTGCGTGTATTCGCAATTGTGGATGATCACATTGCAATATCGATGCTGAAAATGTATATTGTGCAGCCCTAATTGTGATGTTTTTTGTGAACAAATAATTTTAAAGCTCCTCCTTTAGTCAATACTAATACCACAAATGTGACTCATTGATCAAAACATTCATAAGCATAAGTCTGTGCCCCCACAGAAAGAGTCAATGAATCTGTGAAATAATCTAAATAAGAAAATGTATAGAGTCAAATAAAAAGGTTCCGTACATTACAACAAATTTAAAAAAAAAACTACATTAATTTAGGATTGGCTAATAGTAGAAGACATTGGTCTTGACAGCTAATGACGCAATGACTCCTGCCTATGATAACCTACCTTACATAACACATAACGGTGTGGCTTGCAGAAGAAATAAAAAAGCAGTGAATCTGTGAACAATTAAATCTTTTTATTCAGTCATTTCAAAAGAGTCACTTGTATTATATAAATCCCAACCCAACTCATTTGCCCAGTCTTAAACTCACTAGAATGGTACTAGAACTAGAATGGGCTCTGTGCACAGCTAGAGTTTTAAAGTCAACGATAAACTTCAGGTAAAAGCTTAATGTGAATTTCACAAGGTTGTCTTTACAGCATCGATGTTGTAATGTAATTACAAAACATTCAGTTAAATAGACTTAAGCACTCATTTAGACTGTTGTAACCGCTAGCGCCCGTCAGTAGCGACAGGCTAGTGCAGAAATTTCATTGAAAATACTGGAGTAAAATAAACTGTCATATTTTAATGACATGGCAGGGGAAATGGAATTTAATGCAGTGCTTCTTGGCTGATCTGAGACCCATTTTATATCCTATATAGATCGCTGATTTTTAAAGAAATAAGATCTTAAACGTGACAATTTAGTAAGGGAAAGACAGTTTACCGGAAGCCGCCGGGCTGCCTGGCTGAAAATTAAAAGTCTGTGTGCATATAGCCCATTACTAGCACTACAATTTTAAGTCATATTCAAAACATGTAGTATAGAATGACTATCAAAGGCAGCAAAAATAGTCTGTATGTCTTGTCACATCCTTTAAGAGAGCCTATCATTCTGAATTTAAAAATACTTAAAAAGCATTTAGCAAATTTGTTTAGTGAATGATTCACTGATTCAATCATAGAACGATGAACGATTCAATCTTTTTACTAAAATGATTTAAAAGAGTCATTTGGTGTTATTTAAATCCCTGACACTATCTAGTTCATACCTGTCAACCCTCCCGTTTTTCCCAGGATTCTTCCGTATTTTACAATTCTGTCCCGCTATCATCCCATAAAGGTATTTTCCCGTATTTCTCCCGTATTTTCAATCTTTCTATGAAGGGTGGCAATAATATACGCAACTCATACCGCCGAACCACCAGGGGACGCCTCTCACTCTTAAATGTGAGTCTGTACTGTGCTTTCGTTTTTTTAAGCATGAAAACACTTTGAAATAAATATACCAATGGCGCGATTCCCTTTTTCATTACCGGTGCCGTCACTCCTCCTATGCAATCCTCAAAATAGTCATATAGCGGTGCGTGACTGTCAGCTGACATGCTCCATAGTAATAAATATATAGACGCTGTTTCCCAGATGGATTCTGTCCACGCGATTTGAAGCGGAGCGAAAGTCTGGGTTTTGGGTGCGAGTTTGAACAGACATATACACATAATTAATAATTATAATTCTAAAGATTTTGGTGGGTTTTTTTCAAACACAACAAATTTTGTCCTAAATGAGCATAAAAAGTTAGGAAAGCAATCGAATGCTTTCATTATAACATTAGATGTGTGCGTTTTTAAAGTGACACCTGTTATTTAATGTAATCAAACAAAAATCTAAATAAATGAGAGATTCATTCACTGCTCTTTAATCAGAATGTGTAAGTTATACAGTGAAGATTAATGAGATTTGATAACTTGATTCAGTTTCTTTATAATAGCTATTAATTTTAATAAGATAAACTGTTTGCTAATTTATTTGCTGCTAATGCATACAATATTTTTTTCTTTTTTAAATAATAATAAAACATATTTCTGACTGTTTAACTGTTTATGTACAGTTACAGCTCTAGATGAACATATTTAGTAGTTTGGGGGGGGGGGGGGGGGGTATGGTGGCCTTATCTCTTATTTTCACATTCCAATGTTGACAGGTGTGATCTATTTGCCATTTTAGATATATATTGAATTATATAAAATATAACTAATCTGCATATGAAGCAGAAAAAGTGTTTTTCTAAACAAAATTATATATTTTTTGTATCGTTTACATCGTTGGCAACATAATAATACATTGGAATCTCTTAAAAACACTAGGAATCATATTCAGCTAATAACCGGTAACACTGAGAGGAAGCAGCAGCCCTCTGGTGGCCGGCAGGGAAAAAAAAAAGATGTCAGTATCTCTGCTTGGGCCTTTTACACTTTAAATATCTGATTGCATTTTGTAAATTGACTTTCTTTGGGTGTTCTCTGAGCGATATTGTCATCTGATCAAAATAAGTTGTTTTTTGTAAACAGAAATCTAGGTAATACCACAGTATGCAGACTTTAATTCACCCTTGAAGCTTTACATGGAAATGTCCAGATTCCCAGAGGCGAGAATCAGTTTGAAGTGGTTATTGATAATTGCCAGTTTGTTGTGTCATACTGTGACACATCCCATGATGCAACAGTCATGATCACTCTCAGCTGTGAGACAGCAAGCCTGTTTCACTTTCACTGATCAGATGGGCTCTGGGGCCGAGATCTCCACATCTTGATCCCATTTAACTCCAAACCTTTTTAGTGTCTGTTGGCCCTCAAGTCGTTTGCCTTTTTGTATGTGTGTGTGTGTGTGTGTGTGTGTGTGTGTGTGTGTGTGAGGTTGCAAAACTTTCTAGCTGTTATATGATAACACGTTGTTTGGACACTCAATGTTTGAATAGTATTTTTATTTTTTAAATACGTAAAAAAAAAATTTTTGTATTTATTTATTCATTTGGTTTTGTCTTCTGCTATTTAATTTTTACATTTTTACAATTTAAAAAAAAATCTTTTGCTTAAATTAACTTTTTTTGTGCAAGGTTTGCATCACTAATTAGTTAATTCAATTTAATTATTTCTGTTTTCTGTTAATTTTATTAGTTTTACTTTGTTTTTTGTACATTTTTAAATTCATATTGTTTTATTTGTTTCCTAACAGAAGTGCAGACACTACAGTTTAAGTAGTTTCTTTTGATAGGGTCAAATATAAAAGGAATTTGTTTTATTTATAATTGTATTTATCAATTTATTTATTTAGCTATTATTTGTTTTATTATAGATAGATAGATAGATAGATAGATAGATAGATAGATAGATAGATAGATAGATAGATAGATAGATAGATTTATTTATTTATTTATTTATTTATTTATTTATTTATTTATTTATTTTATTTTATTTTATTTTATTTTATTTTATTTATTTTATTTCATCCATAAACAATTTTATTTTTTCTGGGCCAGAATTTATTGCTTTATTCAAGTATTTATCACGGCATTATTTGACCCAGAGGAGAACTGGAAGACAGGCAAGTATGCTCTTACATGTAACCAGAGCTCTCTCTCGCGCGTCCTTATTGCACTGTACCAGGTGGCTCAGAGTCACCAACCCTTGAACATGGACTGCAGCCCTTCTGGAACCTTTATGAACTTCCGCCAGCGCGTCAATCACTAAGTGACTGGCAGGCCTTCCTGTTTTGGCCGTGTGAGGTTACACATCCTGGCAGGAGAGCTGCTGTCAGCCACACACACACACACCCACACACACATTGGGATCTCCTGACTGCAGGCTCAGGCCGCTGCACTTATTCCTGTTTTACTTCACACCTGCACGGCGCTGTCAGGATTTCTTCCACGGCCACACGAGAGGTCAATCATGCTTTAGTCAAAGCTAATTAAACATTCTGCGTGCCAAAACATGGAGAATGAGTCTGAAAAGTCTCTGATGGGGAGGAAGAGCTGGAGAATGACAAAAATGAACCCCACTAGTGACTGACAGTCTCTTAAATACATTAAAAAATTAAATGAGTGTTTCTCCTTTAAAATTGATCGCATTTTGGTCCAAACTAGGATTTTTAAAGGGATAGTTCACCCAAAAATGACAATTTTGTCAATGATTACTCACCCTTATATAGTTCCAAAACTCTGAGACCTATCTTCAGGACACAAATGAATATATTTTAAATTGAATCTGAGAATCGGACAAAATTACAGCTTTATTCAACAGTTTCTTCTCCTCAGTGTCAGTATATTGCGCATGTCCATGAGCACCGCATCATTATAATATAATATCAATTCATTATAAGATCACATCTAAACATAAAAAGTCAACATTTATTAGTTGAGAACTAGTGATGAGCTGAGCTGAGTGTAATTCAGTGCTGCTTGTATAATACGCTCTTTGTTCGCATAGCGTAGAAATCTGACCAGTACGCTCCATTGTAGGTCACTGCCTCCTGGAGCAGGTCCGAGCAATCGGTGCGCTCTCTCAATCTCAAGCCTGAGATCAAAAGAAAGGTCAAGCCATTTTGGGAGCATTTCCATCAGGAATTGAGTGAGCGGGGTAGAGCCCTCCGCTTACTCGGGTAAACCAACAATTTGCAGATTCTTACGACTTCCTCGGTTTTCGAAGTCATCCACTTTAGCTTGAAGCTGAGTCACTGTTTCGTCAAAGTAGATAGTTTACTCTCGCGGGCCTGCAGAGCGTCTTCTTTGGTAGAGATCCTGTTTTCGTTTTCCGTTACATGAGAGTCAATCGAAGAAATTCTTTGTGACAAATTAGATAAAGTCTCATGAACTACAGAGACTGAATTTGATATAGTGTCGAGACGACCTTCGATAGTGTCAAAACGTCCATCTATATTCCCCAATTGGGTACTTAGTGATCGTATTTCATTCTGAACTGGGTCTGTTTGTTCTGTTGAAGCCGAGGCCGTTTCTGTTGAGGTCTTTTGTTTCTTCTTTTTCTGCGACCGCGGGGAAGAGAAAAGTGGAAAATCCTGGGTATCGGACATGTTCGTTGGGTGTTAAGCTTTTTAATTAGGGAATTCTCTAACTCAAATCGAGGAGGGTAGTGATTTATTAAGCAATAAGGAGCGGAGCTACAGTTTAGGCGGCCATCTTCTCCAGCGTCCGCGAGCACCCCCCAAGCTGAGTGTACAGTAATTCAAACAATTCTTCATCACACGCACAAATGCATACATTTCAGACACCTGTGTTGAACTGTATGTTGCAACATCACAACATGACAAGAAAATACATGAACATTTTATCATTTTAGGCTCAAATCATGTGAAATCATGTCCTGTTTTTTGGTTCATTTAAATGTCTTTGGTTCACGTTGTGTTCATACAAAATTCCAGTCATACCACATCATAGTTTGTCCACTGAAATAGTGTGTCTTGGTCCACTTGTTTGCCGCCCACCAAGGTTTAGAGCTGAAGACTCCAGAGATGAAATTCAGGTGATGGTTGTTTGATTTATGATATGGGCTGTAAGAATAGTCCGACCAATCTCAACACATTGAGCCAATGAGAGCAGAGTAGGCTCTTGAAAAGGAGGACTTTATAGAGGTCTTAAAAGGATAGTTCACCCATAAATGAATATTATGTTATTAATTACCCTCACATACCCCAAAACCCTGAGACTTTTGTTCATCTTCAGAACACAAATTTAGATATGTTAGATTAAATCCGAGAGCTCTCTGACCCTCCATAGACAGGAATTGTTCAGACTTGTCCAGAAAAATATGTCACTGCGCAGAACTCATGAATGTGCACCCTATACTGACACTGGGAAGAAGAAACTATTGGATGAAGTCATTATTTTTGTTTTATGTGTGCACAAAATAATTCTTATAGCTTTATAATATTACAATTGAACCACTGTAGAAATTGGATTTGACTGTGATTTTTGTTACCTTTTTAGACTTTCTAAAGTCTAAATGATCAATGGTATATGACTGATCTCCTTCAAAGCTTTGTATGCTTAAGCATAACTGACCGAGTAGCCACTTTCAAACAGCATTTGATAGGATCAATGAGGCCAAACTCCTCAAAGGCCTCTGTTAAAGACTTTCTTTCCTCTGAGGATCCGATTACTGCTGTTGCTGATGAGTGACACTAGTTAGCATGGACCAACTCTGCCCTTTGGGTATTCAGCTGTTTCAGAATTTCATTTCTTAATTTTTTTATTAATTTAGTACTTTTTAAAATAATATATAAACATATAAATAATGTGCATTTCTTTTCTTTTTTTAAAATATATTTTTGCCAAAAAAAAAAAAAAAAAAAACTTAAATTATTAAATTATTGTAAGCAATTTGTGATTTATTTTTCTTACCATAGATGTGTATGTTGATTTTTTTCTGTGCTAAACAAATAATTGCAGTATAAAATGAATCATAATAATATATAATTACATAATTATATTATAATACATTGTTTAAATAAAAATGTTATTACATATTTAAGTCTGCACACATTTTACCAGAAGAAAACAGCTTTGAACATGCTGAACCTTCAATCCCACTGACAATACACCAAAATAAAGGGGCATTTAGCTGAAAAACAATGACAAATATTTCAAACCTCAGAGTGCAGATGGACTCACCTCTCCCACACTCTTTGAACGGCCAGTCGTGAAAACCATTGTTTGACCTGAAACAATTCATATTGAATCATCGCCACGTTGTCTTTTTATTCTCACTGTCCATCGGGGGGCTTGGGCGTTAATATGCCATCACCACAGCTCACATCCTCGTTAGACACCGCAGCCGATGAGGTTTCCTGTGGCTTCGGGGCATCGCCAGCAGGACACTTGCTCCTACCAATCTTTCATCGGCCGGAGGAAGAGCGGCGCAGAGCTGTTATGTCACTCTGGAGCGGCCACCTGAGCTCCTGTGACTAACTCTGCAGGAAGAAAAAGCCAGATCGCAAAACACCGGCAGCTTTAGATCACCAAGGCCCACTGAGGGAAGCTACTGTACAGATGTGAACAACAGAACTTGTTTGTTGGACAAAGTTTTCCCTCTGCAACCACATCTGAAACATTTTTTAAAGGGATGGCATACCTAAAAAGTGTCTGTTCCAGTGCCTGGGAAAGCAGTTTTATCATTGCTTTTGTTGAACCCATCGGTTCACAGAAATTCTGCTTATTTTTGTAATAATTTTTTTGTGCAGAAAATACTACATACACCTGAATAATCAAACTACTTTTATTTGATTAATTTTAAACAGAAAAATCATACAGAAAAACAAGTCTTTAAACATAATACTTTCAAGATGGTCAAAATGGAGCAAGATGAAGTGCAAGCTTATTGTTTTCCCGACACACATCATTAATTTATTACTTTAACTTATTTATTTTTTTACTTATCTCTTCTTTTTACATGAAACACATGAGCTTTACATGAGATATATTTGATCCTTTTGGCATCTTTGACATTATATGTTTGATTCCATTTGCACATTTACATTTTATAACATGGACCCAAAAAATACATAGTATTGCAAACAGCCATTGATTGAAATTTCAACATACCCTTCTCATTTTGTTTCTTTTCAATCACTTCTATTAATCATTATATTCCTTTAATGATATATATTTGTATACAACTTTGTAAATGGATTAATATTCTAACAATGTTTGCGAATTTTACACCACATACATACAGACATACACAATTATTTTTAAAGTTGTCCTTGTTTTCAACCTCCTAAGATTTACTTATTTTAAATGAGTTGAAACAACACACTTCACAAAAACAACACAAGTTTTTGGGGGCGACAAACTAATTGTTTTAAGTTTAATCCACTTAAATTTGTAAAAATGATTAAGTTAACTTGTGTTGGGAAAACACCAAGAAATTGTGTGGAACCTTGCATTTTTACAGTGTAGGAACTGTCAAAGTGAGCAAAACATGACAAATAACATCCAAATGTTCATGAATTCAATGCAATTCATGTTTATTTATATAGCACTTTTACAATGTAGAATGTATCAAAGCAGCTTAACATAGTCCTAGTAAAGTCCTGATTTCAGAGTTGAAGTTCAGTTCAGTTCAGTGTGGTTAAATTTCACTGCTAAAAGTTCAAACACTGAAGAACAAATCCATTGCTGCACAGCTCCACATGTCCTGATTCGAGCAAGCCAGTGGCCACAGTGCTGAGGAAAAAAACTTCACCAATTGACGAAGTGAAGAGAAAAAAAAACCTGAATGTCCATCATGGAGAACTGCAGGTGCGAGTAGGACACCAGTGGGTGGTCAGGCTGGCCCACAGAATCAATGCAAGGACTCGTTTATCACTTTGGTCTTTCAGGAATTAGTGTCATGCACTCCATTCCTCCATGACCACCACAGCATAAGCTCAGGATACGGCCTGGTCCAGGATTATAGATACCTTGGCATCATTTCTCCACAGGTCTTGGATCGCATCAACGGAGCTGCATAGTCTCTAGAGGCCTCAGGATCAGTATCCCCAGATGGAAATAGAGAAGGAGGAAGGAGGTGTAAAACATCAAACAATTTAACTTTAATCTGCAATGTCTTATCAAAAACAGCCTCTTGCTGACACATAAGCATGTGTCAAACATTTACTAACTCCACCAGTCTCCCTATACTCCCATGGCCTCAGCCCTGTCCCATTCCTTGCACCCCCCCCCCCATCAATCTACATTGTAAAAAGCGCTATGCTCTCAAACTCAATTCCTGGAGGGCCACATCTCTGCAGAGTTTAGCTTCAACCACCTTCAACTCACACCTCTTGAACACCTTGATAATTGGATCAACTGTGTTTGATTATGGTTGGAGCAAAACTCTGCAGAGCTTTATCCCTCCAGGAATCGAGTTTGAGACCTATGCGCTATAGAAATTAAGATGAATTGAATCATCACTGGCAGCCACCCTTCTAATTTCAGCATACAGCAGTAAGTCTATCCATTCCGCCCTGCATTTCCAATATCAGGCTGAAGGATTCTGTTTGATTAACTATTCAGTTCAGTGATCCAGTCAGCATGGACACTGTAGTTTCATTTTCCACAGCAGTGCTGATGAGGAGCTCTGTTGAATGTGATAGTATTTACATCATTCATTGACTTGTTAACCCAAGTGTAATGTAAACAGTGATGTGGAAGATGATTTCTGTTTTTGGGACTCCTTTTTTTCTGATATTTATTTTGTTAAATGACAAAAAATAAATATGGTGCTTTCGCGTAACCAGTATAGAAACTGGTAGCCTGTCAAGTGGTGAGGTCATGTGCCCGCATGCTCTACCAGCACGGCTTGGTAAGGTTGTTTAAACATCCCTAGAATTCCATGCCAAGACTGCTTTGTAATCGTCCCGCACCATTTCAGGATTACATGAAAATACAACTGGAACCATACCTGACTGTTCTTAGAATCGTTCTTCCCATTAGTGTCATAAACTCCTACTGGAGATCCTTGTGGGATTTGAGACTGGTGTGGAGCACAGGTGTAACTTTTGCAACACTTGCCCCATTCTCAGCCCAGTCCTACACTGTAAATCCCAGAAAGTTAAGGTAACTCAAACCATTTGAGGAAACCGATTGCAACAAACCATTTGAGTTAAAAAACTTATTCCATTTAAGTAGAAGTAATGAGGTATTTAATTAACTCATTACCTTCAACACTGAGTTCAAAACTCTTTTCAAATGAATAGAATTAACTTTCAGCCAATTTTGAGTTAACTACACTCATTTAATTTGATAAAGTTGACTGTTGGGTTTTACAGTGTACTTATCATAACTCTTCACAGGCCAAGGGGAAACTCCAGATTGCTCACTAACTGCATCCCGATCCTTCGAGAAAAAATAAATAACCTTCAGGATTTGGTTCCCTGAAATGCTTGGTTCTTAACCAACTGAGATGTCCTTATTCATGCCTGAAGGTATCCCACGATGCCGTTCGTTGTATGGAATTTTACTTTCCTCCAATCATTGGTGGACAACAGCTCCTCAATAACACTCACGCCCCATTCACACGGGGCGTCAGCTTCAACGCTTCCCTTTCACTTTGAATGGGTGACGTCAGGCATTGCCGAACTGCATTGTGTATCCGTCAGCCAGTCAGATTGCTGTATGCAAATACACCAGCTCAGACAGTGGCCTATTGCTGACTAATTTCATTGGCTGACGCTGCTATGATGATCGCGTCAGCCCCAACTTCAGCCACGCCCTCTGTCAAGCGTTGACGCTGAAGCCTCGTGTGAATGGGGCATTACTCCACCAGCTTGACTCAGCTCCAAGGGTCTCGACCATACCCCACACTTCACATCACCCATTATCCCTTGCAGAACAGGTGTACCCTTGAGACTGTTCTCATCTCTCTGCTCTTAATCCCCTCTTTTTGATTTGGTTCCCCGGATGCTTGGTCCTCAACCAACGTAAAGAAGACCATAATTTGCTGTTTCTGTTGGTGGCACTAGATGCCCTTTGGTGGATGGACTTTTAGGGTGCTTTCACATCTGTGGTTCGGTTCATTTGGTCCGGACCAAGGGCAACAAATGATACATTGTAGCATTTTACTGCTGTTTTGGGTCCTTTTCTCACCACACTGATTGCTTTGGTCAGAACCAGTTGAAAAGGACCAAAATGCAGTCATGTGGCAAAATCCACATTAGTCATTGGCAAAATGCTATTGAACGTATTCGATTGGTCAGAATTAACGTGCGGGAAAATGCCAATGGATCTCCCGCAAGTAAACAAACGGGAAGACACAAAATGTCGCTTTTTACTATGGAGTAACAACTGCGCTGGCTGATTGTATCCCTGGTTATAGTATACTATAGTTTGTATACATCACTTTAGACAAACTACATTTTGAGAATGAAGCATGGCTGCGGCTGGAAAACAATGTTTTAATGCATTGCAAATGTTGAAGGCGCATCGCAAGTTACTTCAGGAGGTGGCGTAAATTAATTTAGCTAAACTGCGACATGGTCATCTTCCAGAAATATTACCAACAATCCATCAGGTAATGTTTTAAAATTGTTGGTAAAGCGCTGTCAACAAATATTTTTTTCTCCACATCCCATGATGCAACGCAGCTGGATTAGTCCAAAAAGGCGCAGTACTTTTTGCGGTTGGGTCTGTTCTAGTTCGGATCATGTTCTCACCACAAAAGAACCATTCCAGGCTTCGTTTGAAAGCGTACCGAGACCACCTCTTCAAGGTGCACATGCTTTTGGTGCGCACTCGAGTGCAATTGCTACATTCAGACCTACCCAAACGAACCGCGCCAAGAGAGAAAATGAAATCTAGTGCGATTCAACCGAACTAAATAAGGCAGATGTGAAAACACCCTTACACTCTCTTATTGTTATATTGTTTTTGACAGATCTTAGATATTCTAATCTTTGGTACCCCTTTTTGAAGGCATCTTGAGTAAAACATTTAGTAATACTCTATAATTTTTATCATAATCTCTTCAAATAAAACCACAGATTTATTACAATAGGTTAATGTGAAGTCACTAAATGTATCAAGTTTGATTGTTTTTAGAAATATATGGTTGAAAAGATTAGATTGCCGTTTACTAAAATAGCTACTTGTAAAATTAGGCCTGAGGTATTTATTAATGATGTTTATGATTTTCTTTTTTACTTTTAAGAGCTGTAATTTATTGAACAATTCTTGAAACAGTCACACCATAGGACAGTTGTGAGATTTGGCTCAAAAAACATTTAAAAATGTGATAACACAGCAGTTTTCATAACAAGAGGTCCGTTGAAGATATAAAAATATTTAACTGCTTGCATTTTAAATTAGGACTATTCTAATTATATTCATTTAACATATATGCTTTATTATTCTGATACTAGTTTATATACAGATTCCATTAAATGTTAAAATTATACAATTCCTTTTTCACAACTGAATTCCACGATTACACCCACAATTTCCGCAATACGGAAATCATAGGGCTCTACATATTTTTTTCATTAAACAGTCATGTTCTGAACACTTACATGTGTTTTTGTGAATGGATTTGCAACACTGTAGATAAAGTACAGACAAATGGAAATGGTCATCCTGGTGTCATCGGTTTGGAGACAGAATGTTAATTAATCGCCACTCGGGGGATCTGAAGTCTGCTCATCGTCGGGCTGTTGGGGCGTGTGATGGACATTTCCCCTCATGATGTGGGTGGATTGGAGAGTGACACCTACTTCCACCCCCTTTGGAGAGGAAGTTCCTATCAGAACACAACAGGAAAAGAAAAAAGGAAAACAAGCTGACATCTTTTCACTCATGAAGTCACTTCCTACAGGCCCTTTACTGACCTCAGTCCACCCATAGAGACAGAAATCAGAAGCCCTGCGTGCAAAACTCAATTTTAGGTGCATTTATATCCTCTGAATATGTGGTTGCTTGTAGAGATTTATTTGACTTTTGCATCAAATGAGACTCTTATTACATAATCTTACAACTCAAATGTCTTGCATTAAATACTGGAAGTTTGACTGGAGAGTTGCTGACCTTTCCTGTCTTCATTTTGCCCTTAATCAGCATGGCACTTGACCTCAGGTCACCCAAGGAGGTTCATGGTGTTGTAATGGTACTGTTAGACACTTATTGATAATATATACTTTCATTCATTCATTCATTTTGCTTTGGCTCAGTCCCTGATTTATCAGGGGTTGCCACTGTGGAAGGAACCACCAACTATTGTATCCAAATAGTGTTTGATTTTTATTAATTGTATTATTTTTTTTGTATTATTTATTTTTAACTATTCTTATTAATAATGTTGAATTTAATTAGCATTTTTTTCATGTTCATTAAGATTTATTTTTCTTAAATAAAGGACATTTAAGCGGCAATAGCTATGTTTCCATCCAAAATTGCAAACTACATTTATGCGCAAAACTGAATTATCGCATAAAAGACATGCAAATAAAGCAGCATTTTCATCCAACGAGTCAAAGCAAACACAATTGTCACTTCCTGATTATCTGTGCCAAATATCAACAATAAAAACAGAATTTGCTGCAGTAGGAGAAGCTGCATGAATCTTTTTTTCATTTATTAAATGACTTGCGCTAAGAAGGCAATCCTGACACACAGTGAACGCACGGTGGGGTTTGAGGGCGTGAGATGCGGAGCTCTTGATTCTGGAGATAATTAATAATATAATAACACTAATACTGAAATGGTTAAGGTATTTTAGAATGACCAGAACAACATTTGGTCACACTTTATTTTGACGGTCCGTTTGTTGAATTTAAGTTACATTGCAACTAATTATCATTAGATTATAAGTAGACTGTTAGGTTGGGGTTAGGGTTGGGGTTGGGGTTATGGTTAGTGTAAGTTAACATGTAATTGCAAAGTTTCTTATAGTTAGTTAAATGTCTGTTGAATGACTGTTAAATGTCAGTGTCAACAGATATTAAGCAGACAGTCTACTAATACTCAAATGGACCATCAAAATAAAGTGTTACCCAACATTTGAGATGTTTTACAATGTGCTCAGCCTGCTGGTTTGTCTATTTACACACATTTTTACCATCACATGATATCTTAGAACAAAATCAGACTTTTTTAATGCGCATACTGGAATTTGTGTTTCCATCGTAGTTTATCGAATAAAAAGTTTATCCTACTCAGTTATGTGCATATGTTTTTTATGTGCATTTTCAAAATTTATGCGCATCTTTGCGTTTCCATCAACTGTTTTTTTATGCGCATCTCCAAAATGCACATACAAATAAGTGGATGGAAACTTAGCTAATGAAACCCCAAAAATTTTATGTCTTATATTAACCAACAAACAACATTGGCATTTTCTTTATACCTAATTTATAAACTTTTTATAAACTATTTTTTGTTGGAAACATTCATTATCAGCTTTTTCTCCATCGATGCTGTTTCCTTACCGTAATTTTTATCTTGACTTTTAAAGTTCTAGCTAAAAGTATTTAATCTCTTTTTTTCTTTCCTGGAATTCAGGATGCAAAGATATTTTAATCCTGGCACTGCCAGTTCACCGCACCAAATGGAGTTCATGTAAGGTCATAGCAGTCGCAACTTAAATAATAAAAACTCAATCTTTGCAACACGTAAAAAAATGGCTTTGCATCTTGGCAAGCGTTGTGTCAACAGCTCAGCTGTTTCTCAATTAGCAGCATTGTCTGTTTGTGAAATAGATCTGTTAGCACTGTGTGAAGTTCTTGCCAACACACAGCTGGGACAAAACGAGAAAAAAAAAAAAAATGCTTCCGCTCATGTTGAGCATATTTTCCTGTTTACACTAAAATGCAGGTCAACTTTTTGAGATAACAGGACCACGCTTTCTTGTAGAACTAAAAGATTTAACATCTTACATTCTGAGCCAGACTTTTGTGCTAGAAATATATGCAAATTAGCACATATTTAATTTAATAATGCATTGTTTGCATATTTAAACATAATATTTTAGAAACGATTTGCAATTCTTAATGTAATCAATCAACTATTAGTGTTTTTTTTTTTTTTTTTACCTCATTGACCTGCAGTGTGTTGCCTTAATGAAATCAGTGGTTGTTGGTGGTGTGAAATGACTGGTGCTGGTCTCCCGGTGAAGTCATTAGACCCTGAACGAGCAGCTCATTGAAGATGCTCCCCCACCACACGCATTCATTATTCATGAACGCCAAATTTTCATCTGACATGTATATCAAAGACGCAGTTTGGTTTCTGATCTCCCCATGTGTGTCCAGCGCCAGCCAAAAGAAATTCATAAAAATGTCGTTCATTTACATAAAATGAAATAAATGGTTATAATTTGCGTTTATTTTCGCATATTTGAGTAATGCTTTATCTCAAGACTTGTTGAAGCTTGTAGTCAAAAATTGGTTTGTAGCATATACTCAAACTGATATCTTTGTAAATTGCTGATGTTGCACCAAATGTATGCACATATTTAAGTATTTATGTTTCCAAACTTAGCAATCTAAAGTAACAGTCTACTTTCTTGAAGTGTAGCATGTTAACTGTCATGCAAAGACTTATTTTGAAGGCACCTTTGCAGAGTTTGCATATCTTTGGCACATCTGATTCCAGAGGGAGCCCTAGTGTCGTTCTGGAGGACTTTTTCTCATATAGATCTTTAAAAGTCATAATTAAAGTGTTGTAAGCCTTGTACTCAAATTAGCCAAACTTTGACTTTAAGCAAAGAAGTGCATGAAAATCTGACAAAAAACAAACAAAGACTGTACTTATTGGCTCCAATGACCTACAATCCCATGAAGCACTTCAAATAACATAAATTAAAAATTATAGATTGAAGAAATAGTAAACTATTTATTTAAAAATGTTGATTGTATATATCAAAACAATATACACTCACCGGCCACTTTATTAGGTACATCTTACTAGTATCGGGTTGGACTCCCTTTTGCCTTCAGAACTGCCTTAATCCTTCGCGGCACAGAGATTTTGGCCCATATTGAAAATAACATCACGCAGTTTCTTCAGATTTGTCGGCTGCACATCCATGATGAGAATCTCTCGTTCCACCAAATCCCACAGGTGCTCTATTGGATCTAGGTCTGGTGACTGTGGAGGCCATTTGAGTACAGTGAACTCAATGTCATGTTCAAGAAACCAGTCTGAGATACTGTATATATCCCCCACACCATTACACCACCACCACCAGCCTGAACTGTTGATACAAGGCAGGATGGATCCATGCTTTCGTGTTGTAGATGCCAAATTCTGACCCTACCATCCAAATGTCACAGCAAAAATGGAGACACATCAGACCAGGCAACATTTTTCCAATCTTCTATTGTCCAATTTTAGTGAGCCTGTGTGAATTATATCCTTAGTTTCCTGTTCTTAGCTGACAGGAGTGGCACCCAGTGTGGTTTTCTGCTGTAGCCCATCCGCCTCAAGGTTGGATGTGTTGTGCTTTCAGAGATGCTCTTCTGCATACCTCGGTTGTAACGAGTGATTATTTGAGTTGCTGTTGCATTTCTATTAGCTCGAACCAGTCTGGCCATTCTCCTCTGACGTTTGGCATCAACAAGGCATTTGCGTCCACAGAGCTGCCGCTCACTGGATATTTTCTCTTTTTCTGACCATTCTCTGTAAACCCTAGATATGGTTGTGCATGAAAATCCCACTAGATCAGCAGTTTCTGAAATACTCAGAGCAGTCCGTCTGGCACCAACAACCATGCCACGTTCAAAGTCACTTAAATCACCTTTCTTCCCCATTCTAATGCTCGATTTGAACTGCAGCAGATCGTCTTGACCATGTCTACATGCCTAAATGCACTGAGTTATTGCCATGTGGTTGGCTGATTAGAAAGTTGCGTTAACTAGCAGTTGGACATGTGTATGTTTTCAGCTTATTTGCTGCTTTTATCATGGGATGCCATAGCGAACTAAATCACCATATTTAATGTTTATAGTGTTTCTCCCTTACTTATTTCTTTTTTTTTTTTTTTAGGCATGTCACACTTTTACGTTCAGGTCATCAAACTAATTTAAATTTTAGTCAAAGATAACACAAGTAAACACACCATGCAGTTTTGAAATAAAGTGTTTTTCATTATTAAGGGAAAACAAAGTTCAAAACCACTATTGTCCGACTTTTTTTTATAACACTGCCATGTTTACATTTTATTTGGTTGCATCTCAACATTCTATGGATTCTCTATAGCAAATAGACAACTTCATGATGTCTAGCTGAATCTAAATCAGTTTGCTTATGAATTGCGGATGAATACCATTGTCTCTGAATTAGCATGCCTCCCCCAGAGCAATTAACCTAAGATGTGGGAAAACTTGTTTCGAATCTCTCCGAAATATCTCACATCTGCACATGATCTACGGCCTGTTATAGTCAACACATCACACGACGTCAGTCTGAATTCCTCCATCTCTCTGAAGTTAAGCAGATCCAGTTTTGTCCGTTCGCCAACAGCAGTGGCGGCGGCAGCACCACAGTCTTGCCACAGGTCAATGACAGCTTGACGGCTCTGCCTGCTTCTTCTCTCCGCAGGTGACAGAAAGCAGCCCTCCTCTCTGATGCAGACTGAAACAGATGAACACCACGGCTCCCCCCGGAGCTCCTCCACACTCTCTTTGATGGGATCCCGGTCTGATCTGGCCCTCTTTTCGTGTCATGTTCGGCTCGGTGTCTGATATCAAGCCGCTGCTGTGTTGTAGAGGAACTGAAGGGTCTCTAAGGATTGGCTGGCAGACTAAATAACTGGCCGTTTGACATCAACTATTTCTGCTGTGTATGAACAGCTGTTTATCAGAGGAGTTCTTCAGTGCTGTTTCTTTGACAAAATTGACAATGGATGAACGATAGACTGTTTCTTGTCACTTGCATTTGTCGCTAATTGCCTGAAATTGTTAAAGTACAAAGGACATCAAAACTAACCATATGATTTTGATTGCTCATGTTGCTATTTGGGCGGGACGGTGGCTCAGTGGTTAGCACTGTCCCCTCACAGCAAGAAGGTCACTTGTTCAAGTCCTGGCTGGACCAATTGGCATTTCTGTGTGGAGATTGCATGTTCTTGCCTTGTTGGCGTCGGTTTTCTTTGGGTGCTCCGGTCTCCCCCACAGTCCGAACCCATGCGGTATAAGTGAATTGGGTAAACAAAATTGGTCTTAGCGTATGAGTGTGTGTGTGTGAATGTGAGATTGTATGGGAGTTTCCCAGTACTGGGTTGTGGCTTGGAAGGGCATCCGCTGCATAAAACATATGCTCAATTAGTTGGCGGTTCATTCCGCTGTGGCGACCCCTGATAAATAAGGGACTAAGCCAAAGGAAAATTAATGAATGAAAGAACACTGCTAGTTGTGTTGTGAGCAATTCAGCTGTACGTCATTAAGAAAAAAATGTTTGCCCTTGTAATCTACTTCGCTTCCTGTTTGTTTTCAGTTCAATTCTCAGATTATAGCCGCGGTCACACTGGACTTTCCTCCCCATAGACTTCCATTCATACGCACGCGAATGCGTCAGACCGGAAACGCAGGGTCATGCGTTGAGTTTCGCAGGTTGCTGCAGTGCAAAGTTCAAGCTTGGTGAACTCTGACCTGCGAAATCGCTTCACTTGACTGCGTGAGATCAATCCAGGATCAAAACATGACCTCTCTGAACAGAAATTTAAAACATAGAGCAATCGCTGGCTTTTTTAAATGTCTAATCATCTTGTTTAATCCCACCCCTTTTCGCAGCGCCGTACGACAGAATTTCGCAAGCTCAAACTCTAGTGTGACTTCGGCTTATCTCTGTCTGAGGTTTTGGGCGTGGCTAACATACATAACCACGCCCCTCTAACTCAGTTTTCTATTAGTTTTGACAACAAACAGAAATAGTAAGGAGATGTCTGTTAGGTTGTAATAGCTCTTCCGAAACCACCCAAATGTTATCACTCGATTGAATGGGCGTTATCAGTGGTTATCAGCTGATAGATATGGGCCAATAGGGGCCTTCTGGGCTACTGGTAGGCTCAGAAGGCTGTTATCATCCATCCACATGGTTACTCAGCTATACTTATAAAGAAGACTCCAGATCCAGATCTATTTTTTCTGTGATGGTTGGCTTTAGGGTTGGGGTAAGGGTAAGGGTAGACGATAATAAAATAGAATTAATGTGAAATTTAATAAATTATATAAATAATTCTTGTTAACTTCTGGCCTCAGTTGTATGTGATCTATAGCTGATTAACCATGTGGATGGATGATAACAGCCTTCTGAGCCTACCAGTAGGCACAGAAGGCCCCTACTAGCCATATCAGCTGATAACCACTGATAACGCCTATTCAATCGAATGATAACATTCGAATCAGCTGTCCAAAACCCTTTTCCCGATTTTTCTGATTGAAATGCCTACTTTACTACACCCAATCAGCTTGCTTAGTTGAAAATACAAGCCATGTCCACTTTTTTCTCATGTAATATTCCATTTCTCTAGGAACTGCGTCACAATATGGAAAAAAAAGTTGCAGCTTCCAGTTCATGCTGACTTTAATGAAGTGCTGTTTTGAAGACTATTAAAGCAATAGTTCACCCACAAATTAAAAATGCCTCATTATTTACTGGCCCTCAGTGTATGACTCCCTTCTGGAATAGTTAAAATGTTCGTTTCCATGTTGTATAACGGTATTAGGTAGTGGCCCTTTTTTTTTTTATTTCCAAAGGCACATAAATCCATCGTAAAAATAAAAATAATTCTGCAAAATTGTTGCAAACAATTTACAGTATATGTTTTGAATTTAAACAAACAAATAAAATTTACTAATGTTTAACTTGTTTGTTTAAATTCAGCCTAAATAAGTTGTTTGCAACCACTTAACTTTAAAAAGTGTAGTAAATCCAATAATCATGTTTGAATCCTTTTTTTTCAGTGTACGCCACTAGAGGGTTAACTCTTGGGGGTAAACTTTTTTTATTTAGTTATTTTTTTACAATTTTAAATTATAAACTTAAATCACTGACCTCCGGTGGCTGACATCTATAAAAAATGATGCAAGACGCATTTGTAGCGGAAGAGTATTTTACTGTATAGCATTGTACAGTAATGCCAAGCCAACTATTTTTCTTGTTCATCATCATTTTCTGTGGTAAAACAAACTGTTTGTAGTGTGGCAAGTGGTTCCCATGAAATGTGTCTATTCTTGAAACATCCTATACAAATGTGTCTTACGTAAAGTTGTCGAGAATGTGCATTGGGCAGCCACTGAAAGTCAGTTACATCAACAAACTTCTAAAGACATCCATTAACCCACTAGCAGTGTATAGGTTGGTTTTATGATGGATTTATGCACTTTTTGAAACTTCCAAAAAAGGGACCATTACCCAACACCATTTTATAGCATGGAAGAGCCAGGAAAATGACTAAGGGCGTACTCATACTATGTACAGTTGCGTTGAACCGAGCCAAAGCACGCTTGTCCCCCCTCCCATCTCCCCCGACGGCCCACACTCACATTACATTCGAGCCTGGGCACGCTTACGTCATCGATGACGCGCTGTTCAGTTTAGGAAGAGAAGCGCTCTCGCTCAGCACAGTGGAGATTTCTTTAGTTATATCGTTTAAGTCGTTTGATATGCGGTGACACGCAGTCAAATATTTCGCCGAACAGATCAGCCACATTTGACGCTCATAAAGTCCTCTTGCTGCAGGAATTAGGAGGTTTGCTGAAGGTGCAGCTGTCGTGCAGTACAGTTTGCGTTCATTGATTAATTAATCCATATAATACAGTCCCTTAAAGTCACGTCTCGCTTTCAGTTTCGGGCTTAGGCACGCTTGCACTCACACTGCAAGCGTACCACGCCTGAGCCCAAGTGAACCGCGCTCAGGCCTGCCTCTTCCAACCGGGCCAGGGCCGGCCAAGTGAACCGTGCTTGAGCCCGATATAGAGCACTCACACTTCTCAAACGATCTGGGAAACGGGCCTGGGCACTGTTCGGATAGCATAGTGTGAGTACGCCCTAAAAACTACTCTGATTGTGCTTGTCTCACAGAAGAAAGTCATATACACTGAGGATGACTTGAAAGTGAATAAATATTGGGGTAATTTTCAATTTTGGGTGAACTATTCTTTTAAGACTAAGTCACCAAACTTGTTCCTGGAGGGCCAGTGTCCTGCAGGTTTTAGCTCCAACCATAATCAAACACACCTGAACAAGCTAATCAAGATCTTACTAGGTATACTTAAAACACCCAGGCAGGTGTGTTGAGGCAAGTTGGAGCTAAACCCTGCAGGGACACCGGCCCTCCAGGACTTAGATTGGTGACCCCTACTTTAAGAGATGCTGTTTGAGTACATTGGATGGAAGAAGGTCCTCCAAAGGTGGCTTAGTGGATTCAGAGACTTAAACAGGTCTATGTATAGGAAAAAATGACTGCATGTCTACAAATGAAGACTGATATTTTTCTGAAGAGGTGGAAAAGTATTAGAAGATATTTAGATATGTACATTTAAAGATTAAATAACCTGTCACCAATGTAATTTGAGGTAACTACAGTGTAACTTGGTGTACAGATGTATCCCCTGAAAATATTTTTTTCTTATTTTGTTTTTTATTTTTATATTATTATTTTTTTATTTCCTCATCTGTTAGGGGTTAAATTATTGTAGAAGGAGTTCTGTAAAAAAAAAACAAGCATTACTAAGATGGCGGATTGGTGTGTATGAATGCAAATAAGACATTGCTGTTTTATTAGATTTTTTGTTTGGAGTTTGTTATAAATTAGAACGGAAATCTATCAGTTATTAATATATGTCCAAAAATATTATAAAGGTTTGAATAATTTTATTTAATTATTATGATTTATTGATTGATGCCCTGCCATGAAAAACAGTACAGAACAGAATACAATACAATACAACACAACACAATACAATACAATGGACAAATTTGTCTTTGGTGTATCTGTGGATCATCTAAACTCAGAACATGTTTCAATGTGGAAGATCATCAACTGTCGTGATATCACAAAAACCAAAATCAAAATGCGAGCAGCTTTATGTCTGCAAAACACTAATAATGTAAATGTTCCATCTCAAAACATAAATCCCAATTAGCTTGCCATGTCAAAATGACCTGCTAGCCTGTTGGATGGATGAATTCCAGAGCTGCAGTTTTGACCTGTACAGTATATATATATATATATATATATATATATATATATATATATATATATATATATATATATATATATATGTGTGTGTGTGTGTGTGTGTGTGTGTGTGTGTGTGTGTGTACATGTGTTCATTGTGTGTTTGATTTGCTATTTGTCGTCCCAATCTCTGCTATTTCCTGAACGCTCCATCACTGGGTCACGACTCAAGGTTGAACATCCTCGCCAGAGAGCGAGACTTGCCTCAACACCTGCAAAGTTCAGCTTTTTTTTCATTTCCAGGCTGTTATTAGAGAATCATGCTATTTGTGTGCATGTTATACAGCGCACACATGATTTCGCAGATGCAGCCGCGTCTACAAAGAGTGTTTGATTTTGTTATTTATTCATGTTTGTCTGCTCCAACGACCTTGAGTGACATTTTCAAGCATATGCGTTGAACATCCTGACACTTGCCATTGTCAGGCCACAAAGAAACACTTAAGCCTTCAATCTTGCGCCTCATTGGAGGGAAGTGGCCTTGGATGCTCCCTCCCCTCATATTGAAAGGGTGAAACTGGAAGACCTTTGAAACGGAAGATATTTGCGTGTTTTTGCGCCCATAATGGTATGCCGTTTAGTATTTGATGGTCTAAATTTATTGTTTTACACTGCAGGGAATTGGATAAAAATGCACTGGTGGTTCTCACCATACTTCCACAGTTGATTTTTTAAAGTTTTCTCAGACTTTTGGTTTAAATATGCAAATGAGGCATTATTTGATGAATTATGCACATCTAAGCTTTGGATGAAGTCTCTTTCAAAATTCTTGAATTTAAAATGGAGCATTTTTACAGAGGAGATTTTAGGAATCTCCTTTTATCATTCCATAATTCAGAAAGTACTTTTTAGAGTAACAATATTTTCTGTTTTCTATAATCAAGCAATTAATGTACACTCAAAAAATGATTACTGCTGCTTGTTCAAACTACCTGTTTAAAATGAGCTAAAACAACACAAATCTTGTAACTTCTTTGGCTAATGTCTTTGTTTTATGTTCAGTCCACTTAAATTTGTAAACTTTTAATTTTTGTGTTGGGACAACATGAAGGAATTGTGTTGGTTAGGGGATTTGTAGTTCCCAGCATGTTTTGCGTGGGATTGAATTAAGAGAGAGAAATTTTGACAATAAAAGTAATCTTACAGTAGGTGTTTAAGGTTAGTAGAAAGACTTGCTAGAGTTTAATCTTCACTTTAGTTTGAAGATTTAGAAGATCTTTATGTAATGCAATTTTCAATGCTTTGAGTTTTGAGGTTACCACCTTGCAGAAGCCCCCATGCTTTGTGTGTTGGCAGCTTAATTAGCAGAATTGCAGTTTGTTGCTTTGCTCAGTGAGCAATAACTGTCCTAAAATTAGTTCTGAGATCTCAATGAACTGTACTGTATATGTAACTTATGAAATATGCTTAAAATGGCTCTTTTAGTTAATTTAACTTCAAATAAAACTAAGAGGCTTCGAAATGTATGACACATACACTGTAAAAAGTGATTAGTTACCTAAAGTGTGTAAACCAACTGCCTTAAAAGCAACATGTTGACTTTACAAAAATAATGTAAGTAAACCCGTTGTAACTTGGTACTGTTAAGCTGACTTAATTTTTAGAATTATGCTTATTGTACTCACATTTTTGAAGTCAACTAATAATTTTTTACAGTGTCAGACTATTTTAGCACATCTGTTTTCAAATAATTACTATAATTATAACAATATTACATATTTGATACTTCATTAAGTCTATAAAATCTACAATTATAGCCTGTTTTGAGTTTGAAGACACACTGGAGTCTGGAAGAGCAGATTTATTTTAGTTACTGTCATTTTGCTAGATACAGAAAAGCTGGAAAAAACAAATATAATAAATGTGTGTTGGAAAAAAGTGATTAGTTTACTTTTATTTAAAAAAAAGTGAACACAATTTGCATATTAATAAAAATTAAGTCAACTTAAGAGTTTCAAGTTACAATGAGTTTACTTTCATTATTTTTGTAAAGTCAACTTGTTTCTTTTAAGACAATTGGTTTACTTGCTTTAAATAACTAATCACTTTTTACAGTGTAATAGACATACAGTGTATGATATTATCAATTAAACTTTTATTTAATAAAATAATTTTGGACCAACTCAATTGCATTCAATTGTGTAAATAGGTTTTTTTAGTTGGTGCTAAACAAATTTATTGGATGGGAATCCTGCCCTCTATTTAATTGAGTTGATCCAGTGAGTTAATTTTTGAGTGTATGATCATGCCTTTTTGTAGAAACTTTCAGATTACAGATAAGAATCAAACTATGCAGTTTTGTGCATTTAATTAATGCTGAAGTGGAGATTTATGACTTAATCCTTTATAATAAATAAATAAAACATGTATTGTAATTCAAATCTACAAGAAGAAATTGTTAAAATGCATCAGAAGAAACACTTCAAAATGTATTTTCTTTACATTAGACACAAAAATCCCCACTGTAAAGCCAAAAGATCTTTAAATTGACAGGTGCATGAGAAACCAGTGTTTATGTCTGCAGTGTCTCGCATTAATAATGGTATTAGTTTTTTAAAAATAAGCAGATTTTTTCACGTTTGAGGATTTGGGTTGGTTTGTGAAACAGCGGTCAGTGATCTGGTTTCATCGTAAGCGCCTATTTGTTGGCTTGCCATTTTGGAGGTATTATTCTTGGGAAGTCTTTAAGTGTTTCAGGGAACTCAGATCTCATTAATGAAGCTTGAGTCTTACCGCTTATGAAATTATTATAGGTTGTAGATTTTTTTTGATAATTCTGCAATAATTTAAACGATTGGAGGTTGTATTTTTAAAGGTGAAACTGATTCTGTTTAGAGTCGGAGTGTAATTTACTGGGGTTTGTTTTGTGCGGTTTTGGTCAAACTGCGTAGCCTTAAATATTTAGCTGTGTTTACTTATGTCTAGATGACATATATTCAGTTTTATAAGTAACTGAGTCATAATTAAACAACATCTTATTTCATTTCAGAGATCTGACGCTTTCCAAACCATTCTTCATGGAATGCAAAAGGAGAATGTTCACACTGCTCTTTTTCATACAATAAAGTATATTCAGCCGTTTAAAAAAATAAATAATAAAAATAATAGTAATACTACACTCAACAAAAATATAAATGGAACACTATTTGCTCCCATTTTTCATGAGCATAACTCAAAGATCTCAAACTTTTTCTGTGCACAAAAGCCCCATTTCTCTGAAATATTGTTCACACATTTGTTTAAATCTGTATATGTGAGCTCTTCTCGTTTGTGTGGCATATAAAATGACTGATTAGAAATCAAGATTAGACTGGCCACCATGAAAAAACCTCTCTAAAATGTGCAGTTTTACTGTGTTGGGGGGTCCGAGGTGGACAAATGGTGACCACTATTTGCCTCATGCTGTGCAAACCATCTCTTTTGCATAGAGTTGATCAGGTTGTAGATTGTGGCCTGTGGAATTTTGGTCTGGTTTCAAATGTCTGTGCGAATTTGCTGGATATTGGCAGGAGCTGGAACACTCTTTTGTATATGCCGATTCAGAGCATCATCGGGCCATGCATTATCATAATAACATTAATTAACATTAATATGCAATATCATAACATGAGGTGATGTTTGTGGATGAATGACATAACAATGGGTCTCAGGATCTTGTTGAGGTTCATTGTATAACATACTATAACATACCATTGAGTGTGAGCATTCGCCCACTCAAATTAGTTACGGTGGCGAACTGCTGTCAGGTAGAGACCTGATGAGGGCGATAAGCTTGCAGATGAGCTTTGATTCGGCAAATGGTCTCAGATGGTCTTAGAGGTGAAGATGGTCTGGTATGCGGTTGTGGGGCTGGTTGCATGTACTGGCAATTTCTCTAAAACACCTTTGGAGATGGCTTATGGTAGAGAAATGAACATTCAATTCACAGTCAACAGCTCTGGTGGACATTGGACTTTTAAATGATTGCAACATGGCGGAGGATTTGCTTTAAAACAACATTCCTGTTTTCAGATCTTGTGTTTTCAGATGCAAAGATGCATTCTTATATTTTTTCATGAGCAATCACACATGAATCAAACATGAATCAAACATGAATAACCGGTTTGCAATGTTAGCAAATGAAGACAGAATTAAAACAATTTCTACAAAGTGAGCTTCCTAGTGCACTCGATGCTCATTAAACACACTTTTCATTTCTGGACTTAGTTCCATTCGCTGTTCCAGCAAACTGCGAGTTGGAGGTATTGTTACAAATTACTCTTGGCGAAGCGGCCTATCATTTGTGACAATAAGAGGTCATTTTTCATGTCTGACCTTCTGTTTGGGCTGCGTTCGAGATCCTGTGTAATTATGTCTTTGTGCTACAGAATGTGGAAATGTAATCGCCTTCACAAAGAGGCCCGGCGAGTGGCAGCGGCGGGAAAGAGAGTTTTAGAGGAACTGCGCGAGCATTTTAACAGGACAACATGTTTGAATTAGATGTTCTAGCACTGGCTCTAAATGGATTTCTGAAGTGGTTGTTTGTGAGGATTTTCAATCGGACGTAACCTTGAGTCTTTTTTATGGGAGGTCCGTTGGATTTAAGTGCTGGTATAGCATGAAGAGCCTGAATACATGCGTTTTTCTCTCTCTCTCTCTCTCTCTCTCTCTATCTATCTCGTTCCCCCTCTCCCTGCCTCTGTTTCTCTTCTCTCTTCTTTCTCTCCATCCTCTCTCTCTCTCTCTCTCTCTCTCTCTCTCTCTCTCTCTCTCTGAAATTGAAAAATCTGCTTCTGAAGTTGTTGCCATTGTCTGGGTAATTAATGGAATGCTGAGAGCGAGGTTCAGGTGCTTAAAGAGTTTTTTTTTAATCTCGTTTTCTTTTTCCTCATGACTAATAAGGATAGAAAATACACATTAGTGCTTTTGTGGTTCTTTTTTTTAAATATACAAACTTATGTATAATACATGCATTTAAATGAAAGGACGGTGACCTTCGCTGTGTTCCGTTTCAAACCCACCACATTTGTTTTGCATGTTGAGGTGAGGTTTAGCATAACAATACAACCGCCCCTATTTAGTATGCATCTATTAATTTGTCCATTTCACTAGTTAGGAAGTTTGGGTCAAGGCCTCCGAGCTGTATTTTAAGAACAGCTAAAAGTTTCACACATATATATATATATATATATATAATTGTGGCCTCTTTTGAAGGACAGTGGTTATTTATAGGCATTTATCTACCAAGCAAACACATCTAATAGACATCCAAACATAGACATCTTGGCTAAAACAAGACTAAACTTGCACTGTTAGACATACTTCACATGTGTAGTCATTCAATTGAAGACTAATCTATTTTTGAACTGCCGACTATCATTGACAGCCCAAATTTAGTCTTGTTTTAGCCTTGATGTGTATGTTTGGATGTCTATTAGACGTCTTCTAAACCAAAAATGAGTTTGTGTTGAAGATGCAGGGCTTATTCTATTGAATTTTGGATTCACAATTAATGATATGTGTTTGAAATTAGAAAAGTGCGTCATAATATACTCAAATCTCAAGCCTTATTTTGGTTTTGGCCCCCATTTTTCTTTAATTGTATTGAAGTTCAAAATATCTCAAATCTGATTGGCTGAAAAGTATTTCTAACCATGCAATAGAAAAGACCAAAATCACCAGAAATGTACAAATACTGTTGCGTTTGTGTCACAGATTGTAGTAGTCTTTAATCAGAACTCCTTAGCCGATTCGGTAACATTTAACTTGAAGGGGTGTTCATAAGACTGTCATTAGACCTTTATAATCATGGCATGGCATATGTTGTGAATGTGAATGAGATTTTATGCATGCTTATATAACAACAGTCATTAAGTGTCATTGGCTCATGATCATTTGCTTTGTCTTCATCATCACAACTTGACATTACCAAGACAAACAACATAAATCTGTCATAAATCTGTCATAAACATGATAGTCATGAAGCCATTATAAATATTCATTCATTCATTTTCTTTTTGGCTTAGTCCCTTTATTAATATGGGGTCGCCACAGCGGAATGAACCGCCAGCTTATCCAGCATATGTTTTACGCAGCGGATGCCCTTCCAGCTGCAACCCATCACTGGGAAACACTCACACACACTCAATCACACACATACACAACGGGCAATTTAGCTTAACCAATTTACATATACCACATGTCTTTGGACTTATGGGGCAAACCAGAGCACCCGGAGGAAACCCACGCGAACACGGGGAGAACATGCAAACTCCACACAGAAATGCCAACTGACCCAGCAGAGGCTCGAACCAGCGACCTTTCTGTGAGGCGATTGTGCTACCCACTGCACCACCGCATCGCTCTCATTATAAATATGTCATTAATTCCATAACACAGTCGTCAATATTTTTTTGACTTCAGCACTTGTGCTGTCAAGCTGTTGTATAAACATTATATTCAGCCATATCTCATGAGGAAACAACTATTTTACACATTGTTTACATACACATTACACATTGTTTACATACAAAAAAGTAGATGATTCGTACAAATTCATATGATTTCTTTTGTACAGAAAGAATCATGCCACAGTCATATCACCCTGCAGCCCAAGACCGGTTACTCACTGAAGCTAAGCAGGACTGAGTCTGGTCAGTACCTGGATGGACGACTACATGGAAAAACTAGGTTGCTGTTTGAAGCGGTGTTAGTTAGGCTAGCAGGGAGGCGCTCAACCTGTGGTCTGTGTGAGTCCTAATGCCCCAGTATAGTGAAGGGGACACACATACTGTCAGTGGGCGCCATCTTTCGGATGAGACGTTAAACCAAGGTCCTGACTCTCTGTGGTCATTAAAAATCCCATGGCACTTCTCATAAAGAGTAGGGGTGTAACCCTGGTGGTTTGGCTAAATCCCTCCTTTGGCCCTTACACATCATGGCCTCCCAATCATCCCCATCCACCGAATTGGCTCTATCACTGTCTCTCCACTCCACCAATAGCTGGTGTATGGTGAGCGCAATGGTGCTGTGGTTGCCTTCTGGTGCACATTGGTGGTGGTGTGGAGAGACCCCCCTCATGATTGTGAAGCGCTTTGGGTTTATGGCCATACATGATAAATGCACTATATAAATACACATTAAATCATTGGCGGGTGAGAAAATCTTACTAAAATGCACAAAGGAGATTTGAATTAGAATTGAATTAATATGAATTTGAACTAGCTATTAACACTCTGAATTGCCCTGAGATTGCATAATTATATTACACTTGGCCTATAGTCTCATGCCTATGGATGAATCGCAGATGTACTGATATAAATCTATATTGATTTCCTCCTTGTGTGATACTGCTCATTTTCTTTGTGCTGCGCAGAAGATATAAAATCTTACAGGTTTCGTACATCATGAGAGTGAATAAATCTTAAATTCAGGAGAAAAGGAAGGTCGCTTATTTGTAGTAAATGTGCACTTGTGGTGTACTCCAGATCTAAAAATTATATTTAAAAACTGTATTGGCAGATTTATAGAAGGAAATAAAAGACCACTTAAGTGTACTTTCTCAACACTTTAAAGATCACTAAAAAAGTGCACTTTGCAGTAATATCACATTAAATCTCTTATTTTGGGGGCACATTTATTTGTTGATTTAATAATATTTTGTCATGTTGTAAATGTGTCCTTAGTGCATAACGCTGCAGTTCTAGCATACAGTCAAATAAAAGTCACTCCAAAGAGTTTAATCTTGAAGTTTCTTCCTCACTCTATTAAATTACAATAAATCAAAATATTCAGATTTTAAATAAATACTGTTCAAGTGGATGAGCCCAGGTTGAGTTGAATTAATAGTAGGGATGCACCAAAATGATGAAAATCTAAATTGAAATGCTTTATAATAGTTATCTATTAATTTATTGAAAAATATAGGATAAAATATTTAATTTTATAAGACTTTCTGAACCTAACCCATTAACTTAAAGTATACAGATTTTAAAAAGACAATTACAGCCTCAAGTCTTTTTGAATATGATGCTATAAGCTTGGCACATCTGTCTTTGGGAATTTTTGCCCATTCATCTTTGCAGTACCTCTCACGGTGTACAGCTATTTTCAGATCTCTCCAGAGATGTTCAATAGGATTTGGGTCTGGGGTCTGACTGGGCCACTCTAGGACATTCACAGAGTTGTTGTGAAGCCACTCTATTGATATTTTGGTAGTGTGCTTTGGGTCATTGTCCTGCTGGAAGATGAACCATCGCCCCAGTCTGAGGTCATAAGAACTTTTAAGCATGTTTTCATTCAGGATGTCTCTGTACATTGCTGCATTCATCTTTCCCTCTATCCTGACAAGTTCTTCAGTTCCTGCTGCTGAAAAACATCCCCACAGCATGATGCTGCCACCACCAGTAGTAATAGTATTAGCCTGGTGTTGAGCAGTGCCTGGTTTTCTCCAAACGTAATGCCTGGCATTCACTCCAAAGAGTTTAATTTTAGTCTCATCAGACCAGAGAATTTTGTTTCTTATGGTCTGAGAGTCCTTCAGATGCCTTTTGGCAAATTCCAGGCGGGGAGTGGCTTCCGACTGGCCACTATACCATACGGGCCTGATTGGTGGATTGCTGCACAGATGGTTGTCCTTCTGTAAGGTTCTCCTTTCTCCACAAAAAAACGCTGGAGCTCAGACAGAGTGATCATCGGGTTATTGATCACCTCCCTGACTAAGGCCCTTCTCCCCCGATCACCCAGCTTAGATGGCCGGCCAGCTCTAGGAAGAGTCCTGGTGGTTCCGAACATCTTCCACTGGAGGCCAATGTGCTCATTGGAACTTTCAGAGCAGCAGAAAGTTTTCTGTAACCTTCCCCAGCCTTGTGCCTCGAGACAATCCTGTGTCTGAGGTCTACAGCCAATTCCTTTGTCTCTATGGTTGGTTTGTGCTTTGACCTTCACTGTCAACCCTGGGACCTTATCTAGACAGGTGTATGCCTTTTTAAATCATGTCCAATCAACTGAATTTACCACAGGTGAACTCCAATTAAGCTGCTGAAACATCTCAAGAATGATCAGTGGAAACAGAATGTACCTGAGCTCAATTTAGAGCTTCACGGCAAAGGCTGTGAATACTTATGTGCATGTGATTTTTCAGCTTTTTTATATTAAATAAATTTGCAACAATTTAAAAAAAAATCTTTTTTTACATTGTCATTATGGGGTATTGTGTGTAGAATTTTGAGGAAATAAATGAATTTAATCCATTTTGGAATAAGGCTGTAACATAAAAAATGTGGAAAAAGTGAAGCGCTATGAATACTTTCCGGATGCACTGTATATTAAAAAGTTGTGAT
Source organism: Danio kyathit (assembly GCA_903798195.1). Taxonomy (NCBI): domain Eukaryota; kingdom Metazoa; phylum Chordata; class Actinopteri; order Cypriniformes; family Danionidae; genus Danio; species Danio kyathit. The sequence continues at coordinate 30,472,562 of LR812540.1, forward strand.
AACATAGGACGAAAAGTCACAATGGTAGTCATTTTCATTGTTTTAAATGAAAAATGAACATATGACATATGGTTAGTGTGCTACAACAGTCACTTAAATACACTTTTTATAGATAGCATAAATGGTAGCTGTTGTCCTTGAAGTCAACATGAAATACACACTGTAAACTGTAAATAATGCTGGGTTCCACACAATTCCTTCATGTTATCCCAACACAAATCAATTAGGTTAACTTCATTGTTTTTTTTTTTTTTTTTTTTTTTTTTTTTTTTTACAAATTTAAGAAGGCTAATTTTAATAAGCAGTTTAAACAAGCAGCAAGTATTTTTTTTTTGAGGTGCAATTCACAAGCCAATTTTATGGACAATAATTTTTGATGAACGAAAATTTGGTGCATCCCTAACTGATAGTGTGGCATTGCTGCTGTTTCACAGATACACATTAAACTGATGCACATGTAATTTCTTCTCCAAACATCTACATTCGCAGGCATAACCAACATTATATCAACTTGTGTGTTTTTTTGTGTGCTTATTTTGTCGTCACAAGCTTTGTGTTTGAAATCCATATATCAGGAGTTTCAACTGACAAGACTAGTTTGTTATTGATGGAGTAATCAAGGCACAAGCTGTAAAGGCTCCACCCGGTTTTGGAAAAAGGGGCAGGATCAAAAAGCTTAATTGCATTTATAGACACAAATAGAAACATGTTTGTTTGTTTGTTTGTTTGTTATTACACCATTGTACAACAAATTATCCATACGGTATTTTAGCTGAAACCTTGCTAAAAACGTCTTTATGTAAAGCGTAATAGGATCTCTTTAACTCATTTTCATGTATATATTAACATTCTAATAAATGTCTGAAAACATTCATTTCTCATTAGTGTATTTTTCCATAATAAGCTGAAATGTACTTTTTTTTTTTACTATTTATATATTTTTATTTAAGCAGTAGTAAATAGTGTTGATTATACCGCTGCCAGTCCAGGTTATATTTACTCATCGCTGCGGTGAATTAATCCAGTCTTAATCTCTTGTTGTCTTTGACTACTGTATTGATGGATTACGTGTCGGTGTGAGTGAATCTGTCAGCGGATCAGTGTGTTCTCTCAGCAGGGCGGCTCTGGAAATCACGGCCTTCAGTAAATGCTGTGGTTGTGTTGGTTTAGGGCTTTGGCTGGAGTAGATTCTGTCTGCTCGCTCGGTTTTAACATTTAATACAGGTCAGATCTGTTCCTGTGAGGAACTTGATATACAGTACTGTACAGCTCAGTCAGTTTTAAAGGGGAAACGCAGTTTAGTTTTATGCCTCTGTGATGGAGAATAATGAAGTGGTGGTTTTCGAATATATGTATATTCTGAAGTTGAAATAATATTTTTTCGGGTTGTCTACTGTACTTGTTTTTTTCGTGTGTAAGTTTGGACACTGCTTTAATGTTCAAAAAAGCATTAAGTTCAAGCAAATGCCTTTAATATACATTTAATGTACATAATATTTTATTTAATTGCACATTTTTTAAATATTATTTGCATTTAAAGTTTGTTTGTAAGTATATATAGGAAGTTATATTCACATTTTTGGTCCATTTGGACCTAAAGAATTGTTATTTTTGAAACAGTCATAACTTCATATATAACTTCATATTTCCTGTAACACCATATTGAATGAGATCAGCAACTTTTCATTAATTACTAACTATTAAGAAGTCTTTACAACTGCATTACTTCATTTATCGTTTTTAATTTATTAAAAAATGGTAAATTAAAAAAAGTGGTAAATGAAAATGTGGTAAATTATATAAAAACAGATAAGAACATACTTTCTGAAAATTTAATTGTAAAGGTTTTTAAAATAAATGTATTATTATTATTGATATTATTATTATTAGTAGTAATGATGCTGATAATAATAATAATAATAAAAATAATAATAATAATTATTATTATTTTATTTTAATACGTTCAATTTCTGATTAAAATAATTTTTTTTATACTGCAATGCTTTATCAATAGGTTTATATACATATATTTTAACAACTAAAGGTGCTCCATACATAGTTTAAATGGTTATATCTCATAGAAAATATTTTTAAAAATCTTTTTAAAATCAATCAATCAATAACATTATTAGGATTTTAAGGGTCTTAACACTTACAAAGTTTTTTTCTCTAAGTAAAAACGAAGCATTTTGTAGAATTTTTAATTTATCAAGTCAAAAGAAACAACTGGAAACACTGAGAATTAAAGTATATTATTTTTCTAAAACATACTGTATATATATCTAATATATAATCTAATATAATCTAATATAAAACATATATATCTAAACTGAAAAGTGTGTATTTAATTTTTGGAGGTATAAAAATTGTGCTAATGTGCTATGTTTGCTGTTCATTTCTTACAGGAGGACTTCAGAAAAGCTAAAACCAGACCTACAAACGAGTGCAGTCTAAATGTACCAATGGAGGCCGAACGAATATCCCACAATTCAGCTCTTCAGCCCAACAACATCATGTGTCTTCACTGAATTCATTCCTCACATCTGTGTGTTTTGGTATTCAAACTCTAAACGTGTTCACTTTAGATGATAAACCTAAGGTTTGCCATGCTTTGTACAGGTTTCTTGAATAGGCTGTAATTTATTGGCAGTTTGTATCTTTTTAATTAATCTTTGCATTATATTTGAGAGCAGGATCAGGTACGTGTGTATGTGTGTGTGTTTTAAAAATGCAATTCTTACACAGTTGGCACCTTGATATTGTTATGACCCTGGTCTAGGGCATCAAGGAAGTAATACAAAAGATACAGCATAACAATTAAAAAATGTTTTTAGGAGCCCTTTGAGTTGGGTGCGTTTATCTATATTGGAGAGGACATCAAAATGATAGATTTGATGTTGTTCTGACATCAAGGCATTTACATGCATTGTAGTAATTTCAGATGAATAAAACTGGACTACTTTAATCATTATTTTTGGTGGTCAAAAAAAGCATCAATGTGTGGGTGTCAAATAGACGTCAAAGTTTTGACATCAAATCAATTTGCATATTTGACCTGTTTTTCAATGTAATTTTTATCTTTTTTTTTTAACCAAATAATAAAATGAAGCCTATACCTCGGAGAGGACATTAAAATACATGTCAAAAATGCACATCTGATTTGATGTCAAAATCTTGACGTCCATCTGACATTCACACATAGATGCTTCTTTGACCACCAAAATAATGACATAATGGCCCAGTTTCACAAACAGAGCTTAGCTTAAGCCAGGACTAGGCCTTAGTTGAATTAGGCTATTTAAGCCACATTTATCAAAATGGCCTTAGAAAAATATATTACTGGTGTGCACCTGGCGACAAAAAATTACACTGATGTATTTTAAGACATCTTACTGCAAGTTATTTTGAGTTAAGACAGCTCAAACCTGCAATTTAATCTTGACTAGCCTTAAACCTTGTTTGTGAAACCGGGGGAATAAGCATTATAATATAAGAACAGTTTTATTCGTCTGAAAGCTTCAATTCCAAATTTACACTTGATTTGTTTAATCCCTACAGATGTAAACTATATTGATGTCAAATTACATCAAATTGACATTTTTTTGATGCCATGTTAGACTTGATGTTGCTCTGACATCAAGGTAGTTTACATGCATTGTAGGGATACAAAATTCAGTGTAAATTCGTAATTGAAGCTTTCAGATGAATAAAATCTTACTACTTTGATCATTATTTTGGTGGTCAAAAAAGCATCAACGAGCAGATGTCAAATAGACATCAAGGTTTTCACATCAAATCAATTAGCATTTTGGATGTTTTTTGTTGTTGTCATTTTTATCAGGGTTTTTGTCTTTTTTTTTTAACCAAATAATAAAAAGATAAAATAATAAAATTTGACCACCAACATAATGACACAAAAAGTATTATAATATAAGAACAGTTTTATTCATCAGACAGCTTCAATTCCAAATGTACACTTGAGTTTTTTAAACTACCTTAACGTTAAATTACATCAAATTGATGTTTTTTTGATACCATGTTTGATGTTGCTCTAACATTAAAGTAGTTTACATTCATTGTAGTTACCAAATCCAGTGTAAATGTATAATCAAAGCTTTAAGATGATTAAAACCTGACTACTTTGATCATTATTTTGGTGGTCAAAGAAGCATCAGTGCACAGATGTCAAATAGACATCAAGGTTTTGACATCAAATCAATTAGCATTTTTGACGTTTTTCGATGTCGTTTTCATCAAGGTTTTTATCTTTTTTTTTTTAACCAAATAATAAAATGAAGCCTATACCTCGGAGAGGACACCAAAACAACATCAAAAAACGTCACAAATGCACATCGATTTGATGTCAAAATCTTGACGTACATTTGATGTTTACACATACTGTAGATGCTTTTTTCACCGCCAAAATAATGAAACAAGTATTATAATTTAAGAACAATTTTAAACATCTGAAAGCTTCAGTTCCAAATTAACACTTGATTATTTTAATCCCTACAATGCATGTAAACTACCTTGATGTCAAATTACATCAAATTGACGTTTGTTTGGTACCAGTGTTAGATGTCAATTTGATGTTGTTTTGACATCAAGGTAGTTTACATGGATTGTAGGGATACAAAATTCAGTGTAACTGTGTAATCAAAGCTTTCAGATTAATAAAACCTGACTACTTTGATCATTATTTTGGTGGTCAAAGAAGCATTAGTGCACGGATGTCAAATAAACATCAAGGTTTTGATATCAAATTGATTTGCATTTTTGACATGTTTTTTATGTCGTTTTTATCAAGGTTTTTACCTTTTTTTTTTAACCAAGTAAATAAAATAAAGCCTATACCTTGAAGAGGATGACAAAAAAAGCATGTCAAAAATGCACATTGATTTGATGTCAAATTTTTGATTTGCATCCGCACATAATGCTTCTTTGACCACCAACATAATGACAAAAAAAGTATTATAATATAAGGACAGTTGTATTCATCTGAATCTTTCAATTCCACATTTAAACCTGAATTATTTTAGCCCTATAATGCATGTAAACTACCTTGACGTCATATTGACGTTTTTTTTTTTATACCAGTGTTAGATGTCAATTTGACGTTGTTTTGACATCAAGGTAGTTTACATGCATTGTAGGGATACAAAATCCAGGGTAAATGTGTAATCGAAGCTTTCAGATGAATAAAACCTGACTACTTCGATCATTATTTTGGTGGTCAAAAAAGCATCAGTGTGCGGATGTCAAATAGACGTCAAGATTTTGATATTAAATTGATTAACATTTTTGACGTGTTTTTCAATGTCGTTTTTATCAAGGTGCCATCTGGATATTCTCAAATCTTTCTTCATCAAGAGTGAATCTGTCTGATTGATTATTAGGAAGAAAGCATTGTTTGCTGGTCATGGAAATAAAAGTGACCACACTTGGCATAATAGTCATTTATTAAAATATGACGGAAAGATTCCAAGAGCTTGTATGGAAACTCTTTATGGCAAGACGGGGCGTCAGAGATGCGGGCCTTCCAGCACAACAAACAAGAAAAATCCCAAATCCCAACATTCAGGCAGGTAAGCAGGACTTCTGGTGCTGATGGGAACAAAATGGGGGGTTCCTTAAGATTGTCGGTCTGATCACACACAACACAGTAGATTCACAAAACGAGGCAAATACAAATCAATTTCCCTAAAATTAAGGAAAAAAGTGGCCTTATGTACACATGAGGGCGGGAGGTTGATGCCATGCAGCAAATGTTTGATCACTTGTACAAAAGACTTTTTACACCATTTTGATCTGAAAGGATTTACATTGAGAACACTTGCGTTAAAAAATTGCGATGATGTGAAATGTTAAGTCACCATGGTGGTCATTTATGTTGCGTTTTAAATAAAAAATCAACATATGACATTTAGTTTTAGTGTGCTACAACAGTCATTGTAGTTTTTGACCTTAAAGTCAACACGAAATTAAATTTACGAGCCAATTTACATTCCTTAAATTTACATCCTACTTTTATTTGAGCTTAAAAAAAATAAATGACGCATCGTTTCAGATTGTGTAAAGACTCTTATTTGACGAATAGTGTCCATTTGCTGCTAAAAGGAAGCTGAATATGAGTTTGAAAAGTGTTAATACTAATACTAATGGACACTTTTGTTGAGATTTTTATGCTCAGATAAAGGCTGAAGGTCAAGTTTGTCATTAGAATAGCATGTTGAAGTATGCTAATGGTAAAATTTTATTTAAAAAATAACTAGCGCTATCATTATTACTGTACCGTTTATTGCAGGAATGTTATTTTAGTTTTTTTGTTTGTTTGCTTGCTTGCTTACCGTTAATACATTTGTTTTAGTTTCACTTTGCTTTTCTTTTGCTTTCACTTGCTTTTTGTTTCACTTTATTTAGCTTTCATTTGCATTTGGTTTAGTTTTATTTTGCTTTCACTTTTTCATTTTGTTTTGGTTTCCTTTGAGTTTGTTTTGTTTGCATTTGTTTCATTTTGTTTTCTTTTATATTCGTTTGTTTTTGTTTGAGTTGGTAAATTGTTTTTTTTTTACCATTTTGTTTTTGCTTTCTTTTGCTTGTTTTGCTCTGCTGTGATTTTTTGGGTCATTTTTGCTTTCCATTGATCTTGTTTTATGATGTTTTAAGTTTGCTTCTAGTTTTGTTTTGCTCACATTTGCTTTCGGTATCAATTTATTTAGCTTTTATTCCCATTTTGATTTATTTTGCTCTCCTTTGCTTTTTAATTTGCTTTGCTCTCAGTTGCTTTTTTGTATTTTTGTATTTGTATTTGTTGTATTTTGTTTTGCTTTCTTTTTATTTTGTTTTGTTTGCATTTGTTTCTTTTTGTTTTATTTTATATTCGTTTGTTTTTGTTTGACTTAGTAACATTTTTTCTTTACTATTTTGTTTTTGCTTTCTTTAGCTTGCTTTGCTATCCTGTGAATTTTTTTTTGTTGTTTTTGCTTTCTATTTATCTTGTTTTATTATGTTTTAGTTTGCTTCTTGTTTTGTTTTGCTTTCGATTCCTTTTTGTTTAATTTTATTTAGCTTTTATTCCCATTTTGTTTTTATTTATTTTGCTCTCCTTTGCTTTTTAATTTGTTTTGCTTTGCCTTGTTTTTTGTTTTGTTATGTATTTGTTTCATTTAGTTTTGCTTTCCTTTGATTTTGTTTCATTTGCATTTGTTTCATTATGCTGTGAATATTTTTTTTTGTCCTTTTTGCTTTCCATTGATCTTGTTTTTTTATGTTTTAGTTTGCTTCTTGTTTTGTTTTGCTTTTTGTTTAATTTCATAGCTTTTATTCACAGTTTTTATAGATTGATTTTGCTCTCCTTTGCTTTTTGTTTTGTTTTGTATTTGTTTTATCTTCCTTAATTTACATGTGTTTTGTTTTGTTTTCCATTCATTTGCTGTTCTTTCAGTTGGCTACGTTCGTTTACTTGTTTTTTCTATTTTTGTTTCTTCTGTCATTTCCTTTTTAGATTTGCTCTGCTGTTTAGGTTTTCTCATTTCTTTTGCTTTTGTTTTCTCTTTTTGTTTGACTTTGATGTGTGTATGGCTACAACACGACACTATTTTCTGCCCTATGTTACATTTTTAATCTGATTGCAAAAATCAAACAAACGTATCCATGCACACAAGAGCAGAATTATGTATTGAGGAAGTAAATTGGCTCAAATTTGATTTCATGTTGACTCTTAACACCAATTAGATAAAAAAAAAGAGAGAAGCAAAACAACGGCAGTCCCCAGGTATGAAAGCTCTCATCCGTTCATTGTGAAGCAAACAGGTAAGTACAGGTGAAGGACAGACGCTGTCTTTGGTATAAGAACACAGACGCTATCATGAAAACATTCATTAGAAAAGATGCACCAGTCAGTCACGTCAGTACAGCTCTTGATATTTTACAGTGGCAGGACTGATGGTCGTTTAATGCCAATCACTCAATCACCATTAAGCTCCGTAACTGCATCTCGTATCTACATTTAAAAAAGAAAAAAGAAAACGTGCTACAGTAAACAAATACATTGAGTCATGAGGCCAAAAACAATAAATTAAGCTTAACCAGTGACGTACATTTCAAACGTAGAACATAAAAACAGGTGTCCACAGAAATAAGCCAGCACAATACAACAAAATGTTACCAAAAAAACATTTCGAAACTCAGTATTAAGTGAGATTCCTCTCTGATTTAGTGTCTCGCGACATAATTAAGTACTGGTCAAGAAAGATGAAAACTGTACACACCTAAGAAAGCAAACAAGAGGAATATAATCTTTTCTGACCGTTTCGTTTTTTAGTTTTTCTACGAAATCATTGCTTTGCAATTGAACGCATCACAGTAATCTCCCACATGACCACATGAATGTAAACACCTCTTATTTCTTTATCAATTGTATAACATTAATACTTTATATATATGTACTTTTTATTTTACATATCGTAATTCACATCAGCACGGTTAGCTAGCATGGAAATGAAATAAGGCAAGACTCACATGACTGTGACATCACAAATTATTAATACTGATAGTTAAGGTTGTATTTTTTTCTTCTTTTTTTTTTCTTCTTTTTTACACCTCTGCAGGCTTTGGTCTTGTGTTGATGGAGGTGGCGTTTCTTCATCTTCACTCTGAGACTGCATTTTGATCAACAAACTGCAAAATGTTGAAATAAAAATACTACACAAATAAATGAAAAAAAGGTGTGTTGCGAGGTAAATGTTATCACGCAGTTCTTAATTGAATTATTTAGAAATATTAGTTAATTTGTTCATTGTTTAAGTTTTTTTATTTATGCTTATGCACATTTACATGCCAAATTCTTTTTATTTTTAATTAATTAATTAATTAAAAAAATTATTTTATTTTTAATTTTAATTCTTTTTTAAAGTAATAATAAAATTGTTAATTTTTTATTCTCATTTTTATTATAATTTTTCATTTATACTCCCAGATTTACTTTCAGATTCAGATTTTCAGTTTTCTACAAACAAAATATTTAATTATTTCAAATTGCCTCATGACAATTAACTTGATTTTAAAATTTATTTCACGATTATTTAAATTAATAATAAAATGTTCAAAAATTTCCTCCAAAAACTGTTTTATCATAAATTCTTTAATTTTAATGATGTGAAAATGTTTTCATCATAATATTAAAAAAAAGGTTAATTGTAATTTTAAATGGTAAATTAAAACATATCTATTTAATATTCCCCTATAATAACAAT
>LR812540.1:30489315-30694315 GCA_903798195.1 Danio kyathit
TTTAGAGATATTCTGGATGCCAAATCAATCTTTAGCACAGCGTAACGATGCATATCAATGAGCTCTTCACTTATTTCTCTGCGGTTTGATCTTGTTTGAATAAAGCCAGGAGGGACGAGAAGGGCTCAGTCTGCTGGTCCCGGGTCACCTCTGACTGCTGTGAATAGGAATTAAACAGGACTGGTACAGTTGGGGATATATTAAGTGAAATGTAAGCCCGTCATAGCAGCGCTGAGCAGGTAGAAGAGACATCCTGGTCGCCCAAGGATGGTTTTGACGCCGTACGCTTGACACGGGGAGGGAGGGTAAAAAAAAACGCCTCAGGTGTGATGAAATAAACACGAGAAGCTGGGGCAAACGTTTCTTGTTACAAATGCTAGCTGAAAGGCACTCTGCCTGCTCTAAAGGTGAGGGGAAAATATATTTACATCTGCTTATCTTTTGCGCAATCGCTGTCAGGAGCTCGCAGGTTCAGGTTGTGTGCTGAACCACCATAATGATCATCACAACACACGCACTTAAAACAACTACATTACTGTCTGTCTGTCTGTCTATCTGTCCGTCCGTCCGTCCGTCCGTCCGTCCGTCCGTCTGTCCATCCATCCATCCATCCATCCATCCATCCATCCATCCATCTATCTATCTTTATGTATGTCTGTTAGTCTACCTCTGTCCAGTTATCTATTCCTTCTGGCTGTCTGGTTATCCTTTCCATCAATCTGTCTGTCCTTTCATTTGTTTCTTACAGACAATTTTTGCCAAAACGTGTACAGAAAAAAACGTACATTTTGAGAGGCGGATCTTTTCTGAACAGTCAAACACGCTTCTGAGACTCTCTGGATTTCTTCCTGTCCATCTTTATCTTATCACGATCGCCTCTGAGCGTCTTTATATTTGCATTCAACACGTTTTCATGCCAGTTGATTACATGCACAGAAACGGGGAGGTGCGTTGAGCTCTTCTTGTTTATAACAAAGTGACAGAAAATCATTCAGGGGTCAAGTATCCCCCTAAAACTCTACCTGCGGTCCAGATCCTGCCTATAGTGGGAACCACACACCTAATGAGGTCATTAAAGCCAAGCCTCCATCAATATCTCTCTTTCCCCCCTCCACCCCCTTTTTTTTTGACAATTTTGGATTAATAATTCAGCACAGTGCCTGGGGATGTATATTTCCTGAGTGAAGGACAGTTAACCCATAGCATGATTTTTTCCTCCTTTTATTTATACACTTTTTTGCATTTATATTTGACCATCGCAGTTTTTGCTTTAGATAATAACGTGTTGACCCTAACGACGATGTAAGCATCGGTTTTTGTCTCTGTTTCTCACTCGCATACTAAATCTTCTTGTACATTTTGAGAGATGGGGTTGTAAATTCATTCCTCTCAGAAGCTGGAGTCTCCTTTACCTCGAGGGTAACGTAACATGACGTGTTTGTAAGCTTCCTGTCAAAGCTAAGCTAATTTGTGGAGCTTCAGCTTAACTCCTGGCAGGTTGGATAACAGTCATGAACATCATAAGACACTTATGAAGCACTTACTATGTTCTCATAAATTTTATACATATAGGTTGTAAACAACATGGTGTAAAGAAATATATTAATATATATATATATATATATATATATATATATATATATATATATATATATATATATATATATATATATATATATATATATATATATATATATATATATATATATATATATATATATATATATAGATATAGATATATAAATAAATAGTAAATAAATAAATCTATAAAAATATAGTAAAGAGTACTGAAAAATCACACTCAAGTATATGTACCATTACTTGCCCAAAGCTGTAGTGCAAGCAGAGTAAAAGTATTTGTTGTGAATATTACTCAAATTATGTTTAAAACATAGCCCTTTTAAAAGTACTCGAGATTAGTAAGTATTACGCTGTGAAAGGCTGATGCGTTTACATGGAATTTGTGGATGTGTTCACTTAGTTACTGTTTAAGGGCATTTCGGTCATTATACAGTAAATATCATTCATCTTCTCATTAGTGACATGCATGTAAACATCTCTGGGTCATTGTGTGTAAAGATTTTCAACATCTTCTTGGACACTTTTAATGCTTCCAAACAGTTTGCTGCATTTCTTGAGGTTGTTCAGTATGATGTGATTTACTTTCTATGTGCGATTTGATTGGACAGGAATTACAAGACAAGGAAAAAATAAAGTAGCGACTGCAGTTTGAAGGAAAATAGTGGAGACAAAGTACAGATACAGCACTAAAAGGTATTCAAGGTAAAGTAAAAGTAAACATTTTTAAAACTACTAAGTAAATTACAATTCCTGAGAAAAACTACTCAATTACAGTAATATATTTATATATACCATTTAAACCTTCAAAAAAATAGGTGATAATTTTTTAATATTACAGCTTTTCCCGATAGCAGTGGCACATTTTTCGAAACAGTGTTAACATTTTCTATACTGCGAGTGCAAATGTCACAACTGTTTCTTGGATCTTCAGAACTTTATTGCATGTAAAATTTAGTTACGCATCCAAAACAATTCATTTATGCTTCAAAATCTAGTTTTTGTGTCTTTTTTTTTGCCAAGGCAAGCAAAATATAAAGTATTTTTGTAATTGTGTAAAATAAATATAATATAACAAAAAATATATATAAATCATATTCTTAGCAGCTGACTGACCGTAAAATGCAATGATTACTGGCACAATAAAACACATACAGGTAATTCTAAAATTATATTCATGACTCCTGTAAATGCTTTAAGGTCTTATGAAAATGATACAGTACATTGAAGTCTTATAATGCTGTTTTGCACAGATTAATTGTTTTGCTTTATTAGACCTCACTGTATCGTCAGGGTATTCATTTTGTTGATTGTACTGTATATGTATATTATTTATTTAATAATTTTTGACTTTAAGAGTGCAAGTAGCTGTTGACTTGCAACGTATGAATCAACAAGGACCCCAATTTCTGCTGAAAAGTCAGTGTGAAATCGAAATTTATGATGTTTATTTTGCTAGTGTACATTGTTGTTCTTTAGCTGAACAACCTGTGAAAACTTGTTAATTCACTGAAAAAAATGGTTTATTTTGGTAATCTTCGAAGTCTGACCATTTGCTTCCTCGTTTGGAGCATCGATACTTTTCTGATGCCGTCAGTGTGAAGACTTCAGCCACAATATTTGTAACCCTTCTCATACTTCAGCCTCCACATCAAAGTTCCTGAAAGCAAAGAAGGTCAAGATGCTCCAGGATTGGCGCATGAACATTATTGAGCATGTCTGGGGTAAGATGGAGGAGGAGGCATTAAAGATTAATACAAATAATCTTGATGAACTCTGGGAGTCCTGAAAGAACGCTTTCTTTGCCATTGCAGATGACTTTATTAATAAGTTATTTGAGTCATTGCAGAGATGTATGGATGCAGTCGTCCAAGCTCATGGGAGTCAAACACAATATTAATTATTTTTCCACTGCACCATGACTTTATATTCTATACTGTACATTATTTCTGTTAAGTGGCAAGACTTTTGTCTAAGCAAAGTCAGACCTTACTGTCCTAATTAAATAATTAAAAATCAAGGCATGATCATATTTTATTTTGGTGAAATAAGCATAATTTAGAGGCCTTTGCCTTTCATAGAAGCCACTTCTGATACCAAATGATCAACTGGTAGTCAAGTTAATATTTGTTGTTCCTAAAACTGGAATAGGCGACAAGACTTTTGTCAGGTAGTGTACATCAACATAGTGAAACAAGTCTCCGAAACCTCCGCTTCATGCAGACTTTAATGTTCTACTCAACAAAAGTCATCTTGGAGAGACTAAAGGTGAGTAAATTGCCAACAATTTTGGGTGAACTATCTCTTTAAGGAGCACCATAGCAAGTACTAACATAAACTACAACTTCTACTGTCTCTTTCTTCCTTAAAGGTCAACTGCTGTGATGGCGAACCAACTATTTGAGGATGCGAATAATCTAGATGAATTGTGCGAACATTCGAAGGTAACTCAATCACGCTCAACATGCTCCAACACACTAAACCCCTCCCCCTCCTCTCTCCATCATTTCCTGTCCTCAAATCGTATTGTCCGTACTGTCATATAAATGGCAACCCTCCAGAAACATAATAGTTGGACAACAAGACAGTCTCCAAGCATGGCGAACACCAGAAATAGACAACGCCCCATTAGGCTACACGCTTCCCAGCATTCCCAGTGTTGACGGACAACACACAGCCTTTGCTCGCGTCTTTTACTGACCTCACACTTCTCTCGGCCATTCTTGTTAAACCTTCTCCCCCCAAGTGAGACAATGTTTAGATGAATTCTCCTTTCTATATTTGTCTCTGAAGTGTGACACCCGTTCCAGGCCCAGGTTTACGTTACAGGAAGACTGATGATGGGGCATTTTTTCCAATCAGCCATTCTTCAGCTTTGTTGCTTTAAATACAATGATCAGGGGGGAGGAAGGAGAGGTGGATGAAAAGGAGAACAAGAGACGTGGTGGCAGCACCTGTTGGCTCATTTGTGCCATCACGTTTAACAGCGGGCTCTGGTTACAGGGACAGTTTTAGGGCTTAGCTGCTCTCTCTCTCGTGGTCCTCAGATGATCACTGGACACACGCATGTCTTTGTGATACTGCTTTTGATATCAACATCATGTTTATTTGACAAACCATAGCTGTTGCGTCGGAGGAAAACGTTTGATATTTACTTCGTCAGTTTGTTAGGCTTTACTTGGTGAAGCTTGGACATGTTGTAAAGAGTAGAAGTCATTTTTTTTCCATAAATGAAACATTATCAGATAAAAATATCTTAATTTGCAAGATACTATTTAGTTTAAAATGCAGTTATAAGGCTTAACTAGAGTATTAGGTTAAAGGTGCAGTAGGTGATCTGCCAAAATGCTATCCGTTAGCATATCTTTAAACAGTGCCTCCCCTGCCATCCAAAGCCATGTCTCCTGATATCACGAACGCGCACCTTAAGATGACAGTAGATCCCACTAGATCATGTCATTCGCCAGTTAGAAAACTTTACAGTACTTTATAATACTACAATTCTGAATTAAAAACTGTATTATATCTAGCATGTTTTCAGTTGTGTAGCAAGCAAAACTTGTCATGATGTGCAATATTTCATAAATGCAATGATCGCTGGTCTCACTCTCTCACGCGCTTTATCCTAAAGCCACTACTGTATGCTTAGTGGTTGGCCGGCGGCGTGCAGGAATTACACTTATTACTAAGCCATACTTGCATACTATTTCGACCGAATATTCAGAGAAGCATGGTAAACAATATAGGGAGGTTGTCATTGTTCAGAAATAAACCAATGTGAATATAAAACCAACTTTACAATGGCGCTGTTTACTTATTTTTTGTTGTTAAACTAAATAAAATTCAACATTATTGATGCTGTCAAAGGTCCCTTATTAAATTTAAAATAGTCACATCAATCATTCGCCAGAAGATTTCAGTGGCTGAACAACACTTCTGTGCATATAATCCATTTGTGACAACACAATCTACATCAGCTTTGCGTGACTGAAATAGTTTTAAAACATAGCATTACCTGTCTAAAAGAAATACTTCAGCCATGGAGTCATCCTTCCTCCAGCGTGCAAAAGTAACTCCAATATTGATTCAGGATTTTAAAGTTTTGATTGAGCATTTCTATTTACTGCTGTCACTCTCTCGTGTGAACGCGCAAATGGCAGATCTGCGTGAACAGGGTGCGCTGATGTACAAATCTACATTTGTTCACAGACAGTTTGGGCTACTTATTGGAATTATGGGAATTATCGGCCCGACAATATTTAATTGGATGAACATTTTTCAGTCTCATGCCTTACCCAGAATATAAAAATACATATAAACACATTTAGATCATTTACTTTAGTCATTACTATTGAAATGTGAAGAGACTTTCAACCAGCACAACTAAAAATGTTTCTGAAGACAATCACCTACTGCACCTTTTTTAGTTTAGTTAATTAGGTAAGGTATTGGACAACTATGCTTTTTCTGCAGCCAATAAAAAAAAATGTAAAAAAATGTAAAAATCTTAAGAGCTATAACAATATTGACCTTAAAATAAAAAAAATTAAATAAAACAGATTTTATTCCAGGAAAACAAAAATTAATATGATCATTTAATATGATATTAGAAAAGAAAGTCTCAAATAAGACTTTCTATAAAAGAAGAAATATTATAGGAAATACTGTGAAAAAGTCCTACTTGGGACGTATTTGAAAAAGAGTGTGTGTGTGTGTGTGTGTGTGTGTGTGTGTGTACGTGTTTTTGTGACATATCACGACACAAATCTGTATAATGAGATAGGTATGACACAGGTATTACAAAAAGCAGGTGAAATATGAGGACATTGGTGTGTGTGTGTGTGTGTATATTCGAAGTGAATCATAAATGTTTTTCAAAATAGTCCTAGGACAAGAATGGGTGTTGTTCAATAGTTTTAGAACAGCTTTGAAGAAATGTGATGATCCACTTAAAATGTTGTCTTAAAACGCATTACAAGTAACGTAAGTTACGTAATAATATTACTTTTCTAAGTAACGAATAAAGTAACGCATTACTTTAAAAGTTTAAGTAATATATTCGAGTGACTTTTTTTTAAATGTAAATGTAAAATAATTTGCTGAATTATAATTAATGTAATCGCATTGAATCACACTCAATGAGAGAATGAGCTTCCTGCGGCAACAGACGGAAACCAAAATGGCAGAGCCTTACATTTCTGTGATGGAAGTATTCTCATTATTTTGAACACATGGAAGAAAAGGGGATTACAGTTTAAATGGACAGTGATTTTACTGAACTAATAAGACCAAAATACAAAAGTAGCAAACACATTGATTTCAACTCTCATTAATCTGTATATACAGCATGTATAGCAGCCGGAAGTTCTCAGAAGGTACAGTTAAAATCTGAATTATTAAACCCCCTTTGATTTTTTTCTTTTTTAAATATTTCCTAAATGATGTTTAACAGAGCAAGGACATTTTCACAGTTTGTCTGATAATGTTTTTTTTTTCTGGAGAAAGTTTTATTTGTTTTATTTCGGCTAGAATAAAAGTAGTTATTAATTTTTTGCAAACCATTTTAAGGTCAATATTATTATTTTTTTTCAATAGTCTACAGAACAAACCATCATTATACAATGACTTGCCTAATTACCCTAACCTGCCTAGTTAACCTAGTTAACCTAGTTAAGCCTTTAAATGTCACTTTAAGCTGTATAGAAGTATCTTGAAGAATATCTAGTAAAATATTATTTGCTGCCATCATAGCAAAGATAAAATAAATCAGTTATTAGAAATGAGTTATTAAAACTATTATGTTTAGAAATGTGTTGAAAAAAATCTTCTCTCCTTTAAACAGAAATTGGGGAAAAAAATAAACAGGGGGCTAATAATTCAGGGGGTTTCATAATTCTGACTTCAACTGTAACATTATTCTAATTTTTATAATTAGTTTTTTAAGGTAAATAAAGGTGTAGGTTAAATGCATTTTTTCTTTCATTTTTTTTGTCATGCATATACATCATATACACACACATTTTCATGTGTTTATAGTGTCATTTGACTATAAACGGTATTAATTAAGATGATTCAAAAATGTATTATTATTATTATTATTATTATTATTATTATCATACATTAGTAATTTGTAAAATATATTGTAGATAACAACCATGTTGCTGTGTTGTATGTTTTTGCCATTTTGTCATTTCACACAATTTCCCAAACTTACAGTACAACATTGAAAACTGTAAATGACAGCAATATAAAATATAAAACATACTGACAAACTGTTGAGGCAGTAGTGCAGTATTTGTCCGCTCAGCTGTGCGATGTATGTTTGACCCAAGTGCTCAAGGGGGCTGAGCGCAGGGCTTGTGTTTTCCTTCTGCGGTGACCGGGTCACTTTTATGGATGTCCACAGGACAGAACTTCTTTCTTTTCGATGAAATCGATTGAGAAATGACAGAGAGCGGGGCGAGAGGGGGAGTTTATGTCGGAGCTTGTGTAACACCCTTATCTGTGTTTGTGTGCAATGTTTAAATAAGACCCAGCGGCTCCCTGATCAATACCCACATCCGACCGGCTCCACGGACTGCCCGAATGTCCCGGGACGGTGCACGAAAACTGGCAGGATCCCTTAATGTACCTTGAGAGATGGCTGATTTTTAATTGGCATGGAATCATATTAAATGCTGCAGGTGAGAGCAGTTTCAGGTCACGTATGACAGAAGAAACAGACGCAAAGCCCTCAGATATGCACAGACAACAACAACTGTGGGCCCCTTTACAATGCACGAAAACGCAAAGCACGGCCGCGCTGAGAGTGAATAATGAACTTCAGCCCATTGATCGGAAAAACAAAGCCTGTATATGTTTGTCCCAGCAGGACCGCAGGTCTCATAAATCTTTAAGGGTGATCTGTTTTTGCACGGCGTTCCTTTTCAAATGCATCCCATTCGATTCATGTGATAGACAGAAACGGCGAGCTATTATTATTTTATAGCGCGCTCACTCATTATACTTTGAAATGAATATGTGTGGTGCTGGCTATGAGCGCTAAAAGTGCGAATGCGAAATTCCGGCACATTACGGATATTGATGCCTGTTGTTAGCGGTGAATCTTAGGCTAGGTATCATAAAAATGGCACCCGGGTGCTCAGTTGTGAGCCGAGAATCCGCACAAACCTGCAGAAAGCAGCCGGAGTGTTTATGATTGATATTTCCAGTGCAGATATCACTTAGGAAAGACCTGACATGAGCGGGGCATGTTTCGGGCCCGGCCTGCCTGCTAAGTACTGGAGCGTGAGCCAGCTAGCGTGTTATGCAGCCAGTAATAAAAGTTGGCCATTGATTTTCTGTAGTTGCTTGTAACAGTTAATGTTGATACATCAATAGCTAAAGGAAAGCACAGGGTTTAATAGGAGGCTGAAAATGTGGAAATATGGGAGGCTTGGGCGTTAAATCACAGAATCTATCCCCCAGATCGATAAGACAGTTACAGCAAGTGTCCCTCTGCTTTCCTAATGTTTTATAATAAACTGACAGCTTGTAATAAGGCTCTGGCAGAGGCCGAGGAGGAGAGGAATCCGACGGGACAAGAGGCAAGAGTTGTGAGATGGAGGAGGAAAACAAGTACCTATAGCTCAGTGTATTCTCAATCACTTCATCCAGGGCTTTTGTCGGAGGAAATCCAGCCCGTCTGCTCTTTTCCGAAAGTGGGGGAAACTTTTACAAACAATTCGCCCATACGCCTGGGATGCCTTTTTTAGTGTCAAACACAATCGTAGTCTGGATTCTGTGAGGCTTTGTTGAATTACAAAAACATTAAGGTGTACTGTATGACTTGGAACTGGAAAACGCATCAGTCTAACCTTTCCGATACTCTATATAGTTTGGCTAATGCAATAGTTATAATCAGAGTTGGTTCCACCGTAACACATTACTGTATTCTAAGTACATTTTAGGGGAATACAGCAATGTAACGAACTACACTTTAAAATAGTGTAATTTGATTACAGTTACTTACGTTACAAATATAGTTGTTGTTTTTTTTAATATTATATTTTTATTTTCCTGAAGCAACACAGAGCAATACAAAAAGCAACAACAATTATAAAGACACAAAAAAGAAAAGGCAAACAAAACAACAACAAAAAAAAAACAGAATTTTTTTCTGTTCCTCCAGTATTATACATGGGTCAACAATGTTACACATATATGTCTAGGCCAGTGGGCACAGGCTATATGGTGGTCTTGCAGACGATGACATAATTATACATTTAAACTGTTCTCCTTGGCATTTGACAAATAATTAAAAAAGAGTTTCCAGGTGGCTTCGAAGCCAGCAATGTTATCAGATAGATTGTGTCTTAGTCTCTCTAAATGTAAAGTGCTAGAGAATTCTGAAAGCCAGGATTTAAAAAGTGGTTCAAATATAGTTTTTAGGAGAAAAAATGCTTCTTTTAAATCACGTTTTCTGCTGCGATGTCAGTTAATAAGCATGCATCTTTAAATAGCTGGAGAACGCGAGCTGAAATGGCTGCTGTCGAGAGTGGTTGCTTCTTCAAGTGGAAATACAGACATTACTTTGATTTCATTGAGAGTAAAAACTAAAATATTGTTGTGAAATACAGTCTATGTCCTACTTTTAACTTGACCTGCAACTTGTTAAAGCACTTGAATAGCAAGCATTCTAGGACAATACTCGTGCCAAAGAGGACACTGGCACCCAAAAACACAGTGACCCAACTTGGCCTAAACAGGCTAAATTGGATTTTTGTGCAGGATCGGGAGTGAAGATGTCTACTGAATATGAAGAGAAGCAAAGCTGCTTATGGAACCATTCACATATTGTGTCTTTAGCGCACGCAAGTTTGTTATTTCCAATGGAGGTGCGTGGCTTGTGCGCGCATATTTGGATCGCATATTGCGCATGCTCGCCTTTTCCAGGCGCACCAGTTGAAAACCGTGAATCACGCAACATGAACTGACCGATCAGCTTCATGCTTTGTATGGAATATACACATTTCGGTAGACTAATTACCTCAGACAAACACAGAACATCCAAACACTGCAGTGCTTTTTCATACGATGGATGTCAATGGTTACAGGTATCCAGTTTTTTTCTAAATGTTTTTTTTTTTGTCTTAAAAAAAGACAAAAGGGTTTGGATCAAGTGAATAACGAGAGAATTTTAAGTTTGGATGAATTTGGGTGAAGTCCTTTGAATACTGTATGTCAAGCTGCTGTGATCAACCTATTGTAATGTTTATCAGTGAATATTAAATTACTGACAGAGCTGCAGTTTATTTAGTATTTTTATCAGTATATTTTATGGTTTAAAAGTAACTTCAAAGTAAAGTAATTAGTAATGTAATCAGATTACGATTTTCCAGTAGTTTCTAATAGAGTAATTTGTAATCTATCACTTTCTTAAAGTAACTTCCCCAACACTGGTTATAAAAAATAACTAAAAGCTAATTAACATTTGTTAAATTGTTTAAATATTGTATAAATATTAGTTGAAAAAACTAATTTAGATGAGAAATTGCCTTCGAAAGTTTGTTTAATTTAAATCATCTTTTAACTTTCACTTTCATCCACTGCATTACACCATACTTAAAGAAGCATTACACTTTTTTGGAAATTTGAAAAGTCCCATATAATTAAACAGTTGGGTTATACTATTTTTGAATCTGTTCAGTTGATCCTGTAGTCTTAGAATACGGTAGTCTTATGCCCAGTTCAGACTGCATGATTTTAGCCCTGATTTTGACTCGCCGACAGGTTTTGAGAAATCGCCGACAAATGCCTGAAATCACAGGCAAATCGGTGCTCGTTCACGTGAGTGACAATCACACAGTATGAACTATCAAGGACGGGATCTGAGAGAATCACAGATGAGTCGCCGATGCCGGTGAGATATTTTGCATGTTAAATATCTGGAGCTGTCGGCGATTCAAATCAATGAAATGTGTTCTGATTGAAAACAACATCGGTGATCACCTACAGCCAATGAGTGAGCAGCAGTCACTAGTATGGGTACCTGCAGGCCAGCAGGAGTTTGGGGGAGAAGTTAAAAGCGCTCATTTTCAGTTTATTTGGACCCAAGAAAAGGAGGAAAAACTAGTGTAAATTTGGCAGGAGCACTCGTGTCTGTTTGACGTGTCATCTGAGCAATATCACAACTGGGTCGAAAGTAAAAAAAAGTTGAGGAGAAATAGCCAATTCCTTTCAAAGCCAAGTGAGCAAAATAAAGTTCATTTTCTACCACACTAAAGCCTTTTTTTCTATTATGTAGTTAATAATGATATATTACGTGACCTCGCGTTGTTTCCTTGTCACTTCTCGAGTGGGTTTGGTTGTGAGACGTAGTTTGGACAACGTTGTCGGCGATTCTTCCTATTTTACCATCATGCAGTGTGAAACCTGTCGCCGATCCATCCTACAGTGTAAACACAGCACCGACGGAACGCTACCCCAGATAGTCCTGCAGTGTGAAAACATCTGTGACACGACTACTTAGAAAATCATGCAGTCTGAACTCGGCATTAGTAAAACTCAAGCTTTAAATAGGAAAATGATCAAAAATGCTATTTTAAAATGCTAATGGTCTAATCCAATTCAATGATCTATGCTAAGCTAAGCTAAAAGTGCCCCCGATCAACCCACAAACCGACTGAATGGTTTTAAAAATGGTGTGTTTAACTCTAGGGGACTTATAAAAAAGAGGAGTGTTCCTTTAAATCTTTCCAACAAACTTCAATGTGTCAAAAGTAATACACCCAGAAAGAGTTCATCTTGCTTTATCAAGAGCAAATCCATAGACACAGAGACGCAGACGTTATCTGAAGCGTTTGTAGACATTCAGATAACGACGCTAATGGCTAACGATTGCCAATCACATATAAAGTTGTTTGCAATTTAAAGCTAATCATGAAGTAATGTGTAGTAACAGATAAAGAACAAAAAAGCAGAGATAAAAGTGAATTGTGCACAAGTAAAGTGTGGAAATCCGAGCGGAATTCAGCCGACCGACTGAATGCATCACAACAGCTAGTGAGGCTAAAGGTAAAGTGCCATCCTTTCACTCCCCTTTAAAAGCCAGAGCCTGGCGTGTCGACGGATATCAGCTGCTTTTAAAGCCTGATAAAGTCTGAAAGCCTCTTATGGCTCCTAATGAGGGTGCCGTTTCAAAGAGAGCCTCGGCAGAAGTGAGGCTTTTGATTTCCGCTGCGTGGAATGAAAAGACAGTGGGCAAAAGAAATATTAGGGTCATCACACGGGCACACTTCCTCCTCTCCTCCAGATTTGTAAAATATCAGAGCACTCAGGCTTGATTGGAAGGTTTTTCACCTTTGAGCGAAATCTAAATAAGCGCACTTGGTGGCAACAACAACAAGCGAACACGTTAAGCGAGCGGTAAGGCTGTCGCATATCGTCACAAATCACTGAAAATAAATTTCTCTGCACACTTGTGTTTTCAAAGGTGTCCGCACACACACATGCGCCGGCTTTATGTGTGTATTGATTAAACCCAGGCCTCACATCTTCCACATGACTTACAACCCGTCAGTGCCAAACTGCTTGGCTCACAAGAAATACCTGCCCCTATTATCTTGCATTTAATTAAGACGTAGCTGCAGTTTTATGCACCATTATTTGGCCCCAGCCGGGGGTCTCCAAGGCGTAAATATTGAACCGTCCCAGCCCTCCGATGTTAATCAATCCCAACCGACTTCCAAATTATTTGGTCTGTTTCAGGAAATGAATATTTGCACCTGTTATGAGCCTTTGCGCATGCATTACTGATCTCCCCTCTCTTTGCACAAGGGTAGACATATCGATTTAGATCAAGGAAACAAGACGGGCCAGCTTAATTAGAGCTTACCTATGTGGGAACTGCCTTTAAAGCGAGAGTAAAGGCGAGAGGACTGCATGCGTGCCGTGACTGTATGCTGTGTTGTTCAGAGGGGTTTGGAAGAGACCCCAGAGCCAAGCCTCAGGGACTAGATGCATCCCATCTTGTAGTCAAGTGTTGTTGCTAGGGCTGGATGTCTGCGTCCTCTACATTTTGACCAAAAAATCCAAATCATTTTCATTTAAAAGCTCAGTTGATAAAAATACGACAAGGACAGTTTGCATATTTTGCTTAATATTTGCTTTAAATTCCAGTCTAGTCCTGTTTTTGGACAATAAAACCAGCGGTGTGATCATGTTAATGATATTTCAAGGTAAAAAAAAAAATCACCCGTCAATAAATTTGCAATGTACAAAGCATGGCTCGCACTGTCACTTTAAAACTATGCAGCTTTCTGTTGGTTGGCATGTTGAAATCACATTAAATTTATTCACCCTATGCCACATCTGATGTATGTGAGAACTTAAAAAAGAGAGAGTTAAAAAAGCAACATGAAATGGACACTCCTGATGATATGTCAGAAAGCTCATGCTCCAACCTGTGTGTAATAGACATCTAATAGACATCTAAACGTAGACAGCTTGGCTAAAACAAGGCTAAACAGTGAAACTCTAAAAGACATCTAGGAATAGCCCAAAACTAGACTAGTTGTCAAAAAAAACAAAAAAAAAAAAAAAAACAGATTAGGCAGACTTTATATGTGTAGTCATTCATTTCTCTTTATTTGATGAATAGTCTAGTTTTGGTCTATTCTTAGACGTCTATTAGATTTTCACTGACAGCCCAAATTTAGCCTTGTTTTAGCCATGTTTAGACGTCTATTAGACATCTTTTAAAAACAAAAAATACTGGGAAACTGTCTTGATGTGTGCACGCATTCAGAGGCGTAATAAATAATAATAATTTATTTACTTATGTGCATACAAAAGTATTCCTGTAGCTTGATAGTATTCCGATTGTACTACTGAAGACATGTGGTCTTTTTTAACGGATGTGTTTCGATATTTTTATGGACTTGGAATAGATGGCTCTCAGATTTCACCTAAAATACCAGGCTCATCTCATGAGGAAACGTAAGTATTTTACGTTTTGTCAGTTTAATGGCTAATTTGTATGAATTCGTATGAGTTCAGTCGTACGATTTTAAAAAGAAGGCATGGCACTGAATCCCACCCCTAAACCCAACCCAACCAACCGTCTTTCGGATGAGACGTTAAACCGAGGTCCTGACTCTCTGTGGTCATTAAAAATCCCATGGCACTTCTCGTAAAGAGTAGGGGTGTAACCCCGGTGTCCTGGCCAAAGTCCCTCAATCGGCACTTACTCATCATGGCCTCCTAATCATCCCCATCCACCGATTTGGCTCTATCACTGTCTCTTCACTCCACCAATAGCTGGTGTGAGGTAAGCGCACTGGCGCTGTTGTCCTGTGGCTGCCGTCGCATCATCCAAATGGATGCGATCAAAAAGTGGATGTATCAAAAAGTTACGAATTGCCATGAGATTGTGTTGAAAATATCGTAATTTGTGTTCAGCAGATGAACGAAGGTCTCTGGGGTTTAAATCGACACTAGGTTGAGCAATTAATAACAGAATTGTAATTTTTGGTTGAACTAACACTTATTACTACAATCATTTTGTAAATAATATTTATTTTCTTGGGGCATCACGGTGGCGCAGTGGGTAGCACGATTGCCTCACAGCAAAAAGGTCACTGGTTCGAGCCCCGGCTGGATTAGTTGGCATTTCTGTGTGGAGTTTGCATGTTCTCCCCGTGTTTGCGTGGGTTTTCCTCTGGGTGCTCTGGTTTCCCCCACAGTCCAAAGACATGTGCTATAGGTGAATTGAATAAGCTAAATTGGTCATAGTGTATGTGTATGAATGCAAGAGTGTATGGGTGTTTCCCAGTGTTGGGTTGCAGCTGGAAGGGCATCCGCTGCATAAAACATATGCTGGATAAGTTGGCGGAAAAAGAAAAATAAATGAATGAATTTTTGTGCACAGATTGATTGTTTTGCTTAATATTAAATGAATGTATCATCAGGAGCCACATCTTTGAATTCTATGCCTGAATATGTTTTTTTGACTTTCCTAGTAGCCATTAACTTGCACTTTATAAATCACCAAGGACTGGATTTCATAAATTCCAGCTAAAAACCTTCTTTAAATGTTCTACTGAAGAAGAAAAAAAGGGCCAGCCAAAAATCACCCTCATACTGTTCCAACCTTGACTCACTTGTTCTTCTTCTGTGTATTTTGTCTTTTCTTTTTTACAATGAAAGTCAGTGAGGTCCAAAACAAGATGGTCCTCATTTCTAGAAGGACGGGTGAAAATAAAAGACATATCTTCTTTTGCGTTCTTTGGAGGAAAGAAAGTCATACAGGTTTAGATCGATATGAGGCTGAGTAAATGATGGCAGAATTGTCATTTTTGTGTTAACCGTCTCACCATTTGACCTAAAATTGTTTCTACGACCCTGCTGAAGTTTGTAAAACATTCTTTTTTAAGCCTCTACCTTTTTTAGCCTTTCTCCACTGACATTCAAGCTGTTCTACCTGGTTTTAACAGAAGCAGAGACAGCGGTAGACATAAATGTTGGTGTTTGCCTCTACGATCATCTCTAGCCCCTTTAAATCCCACAAGAACATTGTTCACCCTTCAGCGCCTTTCCTGCTGTTGAGGAAATCAATGTGTTGGTCGTAATTATTTAACCATTGATAAAGCCTTCAGCTCCTGCTAGAGCCCAAGCACCTATTCAACACAAGGAGACTGACAGCGGGAAAGATAGAGACGTTTCGGCTGGCGGAAAAGCGTGAGAAGTGATCGGCTGCCTGCAATCGGTCCTCTCGACAAGCCGGCCAAATCCAGGAGACAAGTGACTGCTCTCGGGTCAACTCATGTCTCTCCGCCTCTTTATTGACACTTAGCTTTACAAAGAGCCCCACTGGGCTCCTCCGACAGTGACAAATTGCCACGGTTTGGCTGTGCTGGGAGTCGACGGACACTAACTTAAAGCAGTAAATGCGATTTTGATTTCCGTTAACAGGCTTCATTTGTAAATGCAATGCGGAGACATTACGTTTAACGAGCGTAAGAGGGCTGATCCAGTGGATTTGAGGTTTTGACGGCATACAAATGCTGACCTTGTGTGTTTGTGTGTGGCCTTGGGTTTCCCAGCACATTTACCTCATAACCGAGTCTGATTTTAGGCTTTAATATAAAAAGACACATGTTTTTATAAATGTCGGGTCATAGATGAAAAAAAGTTGTTGTTGTTTTCCCTCTATTAGAATGTATAATTTTTCTGAAAAAAAAAATAATGACTATCATATGTTTTTTTAATGTTAATTTACTGAAGACACAAAAGTTTTATTCAGTGTTACAACAGTCAAATTAGTCATAAATACCAAAATAATACTTTAAATTACACTTAAAAATACCAATTAATTGATCATAATCATTCAAAATCTATTCAAATTGTGTGTTATGTATTATTTGTTATATTTCAAAAAGATTAAACATGTCTGGTACACCGACTGAAAATAAAAGTTATAAGAAATATTAATAAAGTAGAGAATATTAATATTTACTGGAACAGTTCCTGAATAAACTCTTTGAAAGTTTATAAAAACAACTGTAAATTTTACTCAATATGGATGCCAAATTGGCATGACTCAAATTTGACACATACAGTTGAAGTCAGAATTATTAGCCCCCCTTTGAATTATTTTTTCTTTTTTAAATATTTTTCAAATGATGTTTAACAGAGCAAGGAAATTTTCACAGTATGTCTGATAATATTTTTTCTTCTGAAGAAAGTCTTGTTTGTTTTATTTTGGCTAGAATAAAAGCAGTTTTTAATTTTTTAAACATCATTTTAAGGTCAAAATTATAAGCCCCTTTAAGCTATATATTTTTTTTGATAGTCTACAGAACAAACATATCGTTATATAATAACTTGCCTAATTACCCTAACCTGCCTACTTACCCTAATTAACCTAGTTAAGCCTTTAAATGTCACTTTAAGCTGTATAGAAGTGTCTTGAAAAATATCTAGTAAAATATTAATATCATGGCAAAGATAAAATAAATCAGTTATTAGAATTGAGTTATTAAAACTATTATGTTTAGAAATGTGTTGAAAATTTTTTCTCTCCGTTAAACAGAAATTGGGGGAAAAAAAATAAACGGGGGGCTAATAATTTAGGGGGGCTAATAATTCTGACTTTAACTATATATATATATATATATATATATATACACGCACTACCAGTCAAAAGTCTGGGGTCCGTAGGATTATTAAATGTTTTAAAATAAGCTTCTCCTGCTCACCAAGGCTGCATTTATTTCATCAAAAATACAGCACAAATTGTAAAATTATGAAATGTTATTGCACTGTAAAATAACTGTTCAAAAGTTGTTTATAATTTAATTTAATCATTTATTCCAGTGATTTTAATGATGAATTTTTAGCTTCATTACTCCAGTCTTCAGAGTCACATGATCCTTCAGAAATCACTCTAATGTTAATTATTATTATTATTATTATTATTATTATTATTATTATTAATAGTAGTAGTAATGGCAATAGTAATAAAAGCAATAATGACTGAACTAATAATTTAATGTGAAACTACATACAATAAGTAATAAATAGAAATTTAATAAATAAGTATTTAACAGTTTAACTTTTTTTTTTTTACATTTAATAAATGCCATCTTGATGAACAGATTCATTTTCTTTAAAAACAAAAAAGATGAAAAAAAAACCGACCCCAAACTTTTGACTGGAAGTGTGTATATTTGCTATAATTGTCTGTATACAATTGTTTACATCTATTATTGTGTATTTTTTTCTCTATTGACTGTAGACCCTTTTGAAAGTTACATTTCGATCATATAACTTGTTTTTACATTTTTACTTTTGACCACTTTTGTTACATACAGTAAAACATCTCCTGTCAAGGAATGTGCTATAAACAGTGTTGGGCACATTCCTTTAAAAGAGTAATTAGTTATAGTTACTTCTCACAAATAGTAACTGAGTTAGTGACTGAGCTACATAATTAAAAAGTAACAAATTACCAGGAAAAGTAACTATTGCATAACTTAAAATAATTATGTTATAGCACATAATTTGAATAACGTCATTGCGTCACCACACTATTCACGATTTTAACTGCACTTTGGCACTTTCACTTTCATTCAGGAATATTTCATGAATGCCCCCCTGACAAACGAGATAATGGATGCGAGTATGAGCTGCTGGAAGAGTGTTGTTTTAATGGAATTTTATACTGCATGCCGAAAGGGATAAACAACCTCTGCATTTCGTGATGCAGGTGTCTGTGGTCCTTCAATGACTTGATAGGTGCAGAGAATAGTGTCAAACAGCCATGTGGACTGTGTATGTGGACTATTCTGTCGCAAATTGCGATAAAAATCTTACACAATGGCAACAGTTTGATTGCGGTGTTTACATGTCTGTACTGCACTTCAATAATGCGACTAAAATCGCCATACTCCACATGTCTTAATTAGATTTTTGTTTAGTTCGATTATGAATTTAGTCAGATTAAATTAATCTAAAATCGCTGTTTACACGGTAGACTCTTAATCAGAGTATTGTCCTAATTACATTAAAATCGTATTATTGGTGTCCATGTAAACATACTCATTGTACACTAATCTACACTATTTTAATGTTGTAAAGTAGTGCTTACATTTTCAGTTTGCAGAAACTACCTTTGTGTTCGACTGACTGTGCATGTGCTTGTGTGTGAACACCAGCACTACTCTACCTCTGAACGATGGCAAACGATGGAAATGTACTGTATCTAAGCCAATCATCACATTCTCAGTTACACAATGTTCACAAACACATCAATTACCATCACTGGTTGGTTATGAACACACACACCCACTCCAGAGAAAGAGAGGTCCTATGGCTGAGAGAGACGCTGCTCGCATGAAAACTGCTTCAGTGTTCTCAATTATGGTAGTGCACAATTTATTGTGTCAGTAACGGTAACGGTGGGGGAAACAGTAATTCATTTGATTACTCATTACTGAAAAAAGTATCACTGTTAGTAACGCCGTTTATTTATAGCTCTGTATCACTGCGTATAAACGCTGTAGGAATGTTTCGAACACCACACATTTACAAAAAAGTTCCAAATTTATACCTATGGAAACATGTTCCCCATTTATAAAGAGTTGTGGGCTGAGAAAGAGTGCAGATAAGTTCTAGCAGTTTTCCTAAAGCACCATGGGATTTCCGTGCTTCATTTAATTAACCTCTGAGTGGCTTCTCAATAACAACTGGCAAAGTGTTTTTCTCATCGGCGCACTTGTATGTACACAGAGCCCCCGCCACCACGCTTCACCCACAGGATACTATTAATCTGAGCCATCTTTGATCTCTGGGCTTAGTTCTCTTAGTCTCTCTGTCTCTCTGGGCCTGGCACACAGCATGGGTGGGGCGAGCTGCTAGAACGGGGCAGAGCCCGGGGCGATACACTCCCCCCAGGTGAGAGTTTTATTATGGATGATGTTTCCGCCAAATTATTTACGCCAACACCCCCCCACACACACACACACACAAACCACAAGCAAAAAAAAAAAAATCAACATAAACACAGCGAGGCTGAGAGTTTCATGTGTTCTATTTGGTGGACGTGAGATGTGAGGAACCTTCTCAAGGTGTGGACGGGGAGTTGGTTGCATAGATTTGGGTAGTTCAGGGACGCGGAAAACCAAACAGCTCAGATTCAAAGCGCATCGGCCCTCTGCACAACGTATTCTCTTTTCCGGAACCACAGGACGGAACAATCGCGACTGATATGATGATGTCGGATGGTCGGCATTAATATTCCATGTTCTTACGGGGCCAAACAGACACCCCGTTCTGTTTTTTATGCTGGTCTTTTCATGGTGGAGAACTGCATCTTTTGTGAACTGGCTGCAAGAGATGCCTTGACCTATAAGCCGTGGAACCTGCTATCGCTTCAGTGTAAGCTAGTTGGCTAACAGAAGCGAAAGCATTGAAGGTTACTAACGGTTTTGAATGAAAAGCTGGATGCACTTGGCATGTACATCTCGAGGAGCAAATGACCTCCTGTTTTTTCTTTTGCTGCAATAGAGTGCAATTGAGACCTTGGTTTTGTAAGTTTTCAGAGTTGGAAGCATAGCTAGGATTTCTGTATAGCTTTAAAGGGATAGTTCACACTAAAAATGGAAATTAGTTCATCACGTATTTTTCTTCCAGTATTTAGAAAAAAAACCCTTATGAGCTTCTTTCTTCTGTTGAACACAAAAGAAGATATTTCAAAGAACGCTGGCACCAATTGGCTTCCACAGTAGGAAAATTAAAAATATGGAAGTCAATAGGTTTTTTCAAAATATCTTCCTTTGTGTTCAACAGAAGAAAGAGACTCAGTAGGTTTTGAAGAAGTGAAAGGTGAGTAAATGATGGCAGAAATTTCAATTTGAGTGAACTATCCATTTAAGTAAGTGAGTGATGGTTTTAATATAGTGCAGTGGTTCTCAAACTCGCTCCTGGAGGGCCGGTGTGCTGCAGAATTTAGCTCGAACTTGCCTTGACTCACCTGAAAGGATGTTTCTAGAAAGCCTAGTACATAAGGAGCCAGATCAGTTTAAAAAATAATACATTTGCATTCATAAAATTTATAAATGCACAACTCCAATTCATAAATCCATGACTACAATTCATCAATTCTAAACATAATTCATCAATTCAAAAGTAAAAAGCAAAAAGCAAAAATATTTCCCAAATGCTCACACATATGCATCTTACCTAAATCCATTTAAAATGTTTACACAATTATGTATATATGAAGTTCTTGGATTACTTTTCTCATGCATGCTTGTGTGCGCATTTTCAAATCCACATTCAGTGGTTCATAAATACATCTTACATAATTCATAAATGAACGAGGAAAGTAATCCAACAACTTCATATACATAACTGTGGACACATCTTAAATGTACTTAGGTAAGATGCATGTTCATAAATATTCATGTTTTTTCTTTTTCTTTTTGGATTGACAAATTGTGTTTTAAATTTATGAATTGGAGTTGTGGATTTATGAATTGGAGTTGTGGATTTGTGAAGTTGAGTTGTGCATTTATGGATTTTATGAATGCAAATGTATTATTTTTGAGACTGATCTAGCTCCATAAGTAATAGCTTTATTAGCTAGTCCAGGTGTGTCCAATTGGGGTTGGAGCTAAAATCTACAGGTCACCGGACCTCCAAGACAAAGATTGAGAATACCTGATATAGTGCATTTCACTATTTACTTAAAATGACTTCATTTAAAAATTAATATTAATAGTAAACTCACACTCCCTCCTCAATTTAGCACCCTCTTCCCTAGATTTTGTATTTATTCATTTATTTTTTATTGTTTTGACACACATTTTAAAATCATCCACTGAAAGAAAACATTTCTCGATAGTCTTTTCCTATCTTCCATTGGTTGATCAAACAAGTGGCCCAGCCCTCAAGAATATGCCATTTAAGCTACCAGTAACGGTTGGGTTTCGGAAGAAAAAACGTCATTGACGTTCTTAAAGTCCAGGTGAACTGGAAGTTCAATATCTTGATGTGCTTCCAACTCATCCCCTACACTCAGCTCCTTCCTTCTGGTCGCAGGTTTTTAGTATCAAGCTGTAGAACTAAACAATACAAAAATACCAGCAGCCTTTAGACATTTTATTTATTTATTTATTTATTTGTATTTATAATTTTTTTTTAGAAAGTGTTTCGAATGTTTATGTTTTATGTCTTCATGTCCATTTGTTTTTGTCACTATCTGAGATTTTTGTGTGGCAATGTTATAAAATGAGGACTCTTGATTGCAAACCAAATCTACCTTCGGGTATAAATAAAGTAACCCAACCTAACCTAACCTAACCTAACCTAACCTAACCTAACCTATCCTAATTGAAACAGATTATTAAGTAGGTATGAGACTTTCTTTTTTCGCATCATTCCCTTATAGCAAACTAACGGTAAGGTGGTGGAGTTAAGAATATTGTGTCTGAAGCCGTTAAAACTGACGTCAGCATAGAAGGATTACCAGAGTTTGATTGATTACCAAAACAAACTTTTTTTTCAGATTAATTGTTCACCTAAAGAATATCAATAACAAATAAACATAGTAAATATTGATTTCACATGTACATTAAATTATAATAATAACTGATGAACCTTTAAAGACAGACCTGCTGTAAGATCATTGAACGTTCATTGATTATACCAATGATGTGCTTTAATAAACAGCTGCACTAGTGTATACGAGAATGGTTCATTTGTGAACAGACTTGACTAGTCTGGCATCAGTAGTGAAGCAAGGAGAAGGTGGCATTAGTAATGATGGTCTTTTGGTATGGGGGAAGCGAATACGGTCTTGTGGCTTATCTCAAGGTCCCTCAAGAACCTTGGGCGCAAGCAAGCGAGATTTGTACAATGCACAGAGGCCATAGCCCATTTCTCTCCACCCCTCCATCCCTCTCTCTCTCTACTCACCCAAGCTGAACAGCACCAGGAACTTGAGGCAGACAAACTCCCTCTGGTCCAGCTGGAGGGATCGCAGTTTGCTCACCAGCTCCTGCGCGTGACTCAGGAGGTTGTTGAGCGTGGCACCGGCTTGGGAGGCAATTAGAGCGTAATCCACCTGAAGAGAAGGCACACAAAAAATAAAGGTATAACCACAAGCAACATGGCAGATCTCTAAAGGTTTGAAACATCTCAGGTACACGCACATGCTACACACCGGACAGAACTGCAAGAATAATTCACAAATCCACCCTTTCATGTTTCCGTAGTTCTCAGAATCAGAAATTATCAACTTGTAAAGCGGACCGTGAGTTTGTTTTGCCATTTTTCGTTCATCTGTTCATACTGCTCATTTGCTATCATAATTACTGATTATGTTGCACACCTGTTTCAAGTTTTGTTCTTGTTAGCCTGTCTACAGCACTTGTTCAATTCAGTGTCTGGGGTTGTTTGTGTTCTTGAGCTGTTAGAATATTTCTTCAGAGAAAACCTTGAAAGTATAATATCCACAACAGCTTTTCACAGTGATTTTCCTTTTGTGAAACTGATAACATTAGCTGTTTCCATCCACGCATTTTTATGCACATTTTGGATATGCGCATATAAACCGGTTGATGTAAATGCCAAGATGCGCAGTAATTTTGAAAATCTGCATAAAAATTGTATGCGCATAACTGAGTAGGATAAACTTTTTATTCGATAAGAAAAGATGCGCAGAAACTACGACTTTTACTGAACAAATTCCAGTATGCGCATTAAAAACGTCATGTGATTTTGTTATGATAGATGTGATGATAAAAATGTGTGTGGATGGACAAACCAGCAGGCTGAGCACATTGTAAAACATCTGAAATGTTGTTTTGGTCATTCTAAACTGCCATAACCATTTCAGCATTAGTGTTATTATATAATTAATTACCTTTAGAATCGTCTGTGCTCCACGTCTCACGCCTTCAAATGCCACCGCACGTTCATTGCATGTCGGCATATGTCTTCTGAGGTGCAAGTCATTTATTAAATAAAAAAAAGATTCAAGCAGCTTCTCCTACTGCAGCAAATTCTGTTTTTACTGTTGATATTTGGTGTAAGTTAATCAGGAGGTGACGATTTTGTTCTCTTTGACTCGTTGGAAGAAAACGCTGCTTTATTTGCACGTCTTTTATGCGATCTTCCAGTTTTGCACATAAATTTAATCTGCATCTTTGGATGGAAACAAAGTTATTGGTCAGATGAATAATTTCAGATTTGCTGTGATTCTTTCATCTGCTGTATTAGAAACAATTTTCGGTAGCATTAACCAGTTAATGGTTATTAATTTGGTTTATTATATTGATAACTTTAGAAGTACATCATTGTACTATATAGTCTGTTAAAGGGCCCCACATCTGTTTCATTGAATGTTAAGACCAACCTCCAAGAACATTTAGAATTTAGGTAAAAATGTTCTTTTCTGCATATGGGAATTTGATTTTTGGGTAACACTTTAGTTTAGGTCACAATTCATGCTATTAACTACTGGCTTATTACCTGCTTATTATTAAGATATTAACTCTTCATTAGTAGCTATAAAGTATGATCTAATTCTACATCCTTGATCCTACCCAAAATCTAAAACTACCTTGCTAACTATTAATAAATGATTAATTAGCAGTTTATTAAGCTAGTAGAGTTAGGCCCAATCCCAATTCTACCCCTTAGCTTTTCTCCTTACCCCTACCCCTCATTTTGCACTTTCATGTGAAGGGGTAGGGGTGTCCCAATTGTCTTTAGTTTGAAGGCGTAGGGCTAAGGGTAAGGGCTACAAACCCCCTTGAAACAAAGATTTTTCAGGACCACACTCGAAACCAAGCGGTACGAAAATTTCCCAGAATACACCATCTACAACAGCAGCATGGCTGCACACGGAAGTAACGAGATGCACAAATTAGATTGTTTTGTCATTATTACGAATTTCTACAACAAACAAGCATAAGTTTTAATACATTCATAACCGCGTTCATGTTTTACCGTCATGCTTTAAAAAAAATGCTAAAATAAAAACCGCAAAATTTTGCTATTTATAATCCATAATAATAACTCCTGTACAGCAGTCCCACAACATTCTGACACTCGATGACACTTGAATACCCTGTCTGAAAAGGCTAGTGGCTGAGAATGAGCTTATTACAGTGTCTGCTATAACGTTAATGTAGTTTTTGTGAGTCTACATAAATGAATATAGCCACGGTGTAAATACACAGTACAGTTACGCCACATCTTATTGCCACATTATATCATTATGATAACATAATATCATTTCCGGCAACCCAGTGGCGCAGTAGGTAGTGCTGTTGCCTCACAGCAAGAACGTCGCTGGGTCGCAGGTTCGAACCTCGGCTGGGCTGGGTCAGTTGGCGTTTCTGTGTGGAGTTTGCATGTTCTCCCTGGGTTCGCGTGGGTTTCCTCCGGGTGCTCCGGTTTCCCCCACAGTCCAAAGACATGCAGTACAGGTGAATTGGGTAAGCTAAATTGTCCATAGTGTATGAGTGTGAATGTGTGTGTGGAAGTTCCCAGAGATGGGTTGCGGCTGGAAGGGCATCCGCTGCGTAAAATCGTGCTGGATAAGTTGGCGGTTCATTCCGCTGTGGCGACCCCGCAAGGGACAAAGCTGACAAGAAAATGAATGAATGAATATCATTTCCTTCAGTGAGTAAATCTGGCCACTGGTCTCCCTACACTCTGAATGCTGGGTTGTAACCCAACCGTCAGGTTAAAAAGTTGAAATTGAACTGAAAAAATGAACCCTTGTTCATATTTCATCCAACATTGGATGACAACAACAACCCAACTTTTATTAGACGGTATGCTCTCAAAATCAGTCAAGAAAGAAAGAAACAAACAAACAGAAAAAGTATAACAAAAGTAACATTTCCAAAGTTAAGTTTCACCATATTTGTTTATTTTTTCCCATATTTGTTTTGGGAGGCCTAAAAGAGTTGTTGGGAATGTTTTATCAAGAGTTTGAGTCTTGTTCATCATAGATTCTATTTCCAGAATCAGAGTCTTTTTATTCTGAAGGTTCAATCAAGCTCGATCCAGACAGCACTTGGCACCACCTTTGGAGTTTTTTAGCTCCGTCTACAGTAAGCAGCTCTGGCAGCTCTACGTTTCATACGCCTCTATGCCTTTCTCTCCTTCCCAGGCTCCTCTCTGCACAGCAGGGACAGTGCGCTGGGCCGAGGTCTGAATGATAATCAGCATCAAACCGAACGAGGAAGAGCTGCACGTTTCTCCATCCCTGGTGCCCAGACCCTCGGACCCCAGCGCCCCACGCCAGACGAAGGGTGGAGGGGGTTGGAGAGGCGCGAGTGAGCGGGGGCCCCTGGAGGTCCCTCAGGCTACTGGGCCGAACCCTGCGCGGGACCCCCGTGGCCCTCTCCTCCCCTTTCAGGTGCACTTAATATCTGCAGCAGCAGCAAATTTGTCTTGGAGGCAAGTCCTTAGCTGCCACTCACTGTAAGCAGGCCATATTAAATTTTTATATTTATTGACAATTCATTACCATAATTGACTGCGCCAGGGTTTCTGGAAGAAGGTAGACTACGGGGCCTCCTAAGCGTAAGGAGAGCTCCCTCTGAGCTGGATTTGCAATTAAAAACGAAGGCGGATTGGAATTTATTTATTGTGTAAATATGATGAGTGGAATTTTTTAAAGTCCTGGCTGGAGATTTGCGCATTTCTCACTGGCTGTATTGGTGGATCTATTGGAAGCCCACACGAAGCTGCTGAAGTTGTCAGTTAACTGGGATTTCACCGACTGACCATGTGCTCCAAGCCTAAGTAGCCAGTTTAAAGTGAAAGTGGTGGGATGGGGTCACAAAAATAATTAAAATAAGTAAATCTAATTCATTCATTCATTTTCTTGTCGGCTTTGTCCCTTGCAGGGTCGCCACAGCGGAATGAACCGCCAACTTATCCAGCACGATTTTACGCAGCGGATGCCCTTCCAGACGCAACCCATCTCTGGGAACTTCCACACACACATTCACACTCATACACTATGGACAATTTAGCTTACCCAATTCACCTGTACTGCATGTCTTTGGACTGTGGGGGAAACCGGAGCACCCGGAGGAAACCCACGTGAACGCAGGGAGAACATGCAAACTCCACACAGAAACGCCAACTGACCCAGCCCAGCCGAGGTTCGAACCTGCGACCCAGCGACGTTCTTGCTGTGAGGCAACAGCACTACCTACTGCGCCACTGCGTTGCCAGTAAATCTAATTAATTAATACTATTGTTTTTGTTTTAAATGTAATTAATATTGGGCGATACAATGGCTCAGTGGTTAGCACTGTCGCCTTACATCGAGGTTTCTGGTTCGAGTCCCAGCTGGGTCAGTTAGCATTTCTGTATGGAGTTTGTTTGGTGTTCACGCAGTGCTCCGGTTTCCCCCACAGTCCAAAGACATGCTCTATAAATGAATTGAATAAGCTAAATTGGCCGTAGTGTATGAGTGTGAATGAGTGTGTATGGATGTTTCCAGTACTGGGTTGTGACGACCCCTGATTAACAAAGAGACTAAGCCGAAGGAAAATGAATGAATGACTGTAATTAATATTGAATGCTGGAAATGCTCCATAATGAAGCTTGAACTAAGCATCTCTTCGTAGTATCATTCATTCATTTTCTTGTCGCCTTAGTCCCTTTATTAATCCGGGGTCGCCACAGCGGAATGAACTGCCAACTTATCCAGCATGATTTTACGCAGCGGATGCCCTTCCAGCCACAACCCATCTCTGGGATCATCCACACACTCATTTACACACATACACTACGGACAATTTAGCCTACCCAATTCACCTGTACCACATGTCTTTGGACTGTGGGGGAAACCGGAGCACCCGGAGGAAACCCACGCAAATGCAGGGAGAACATGCAAACTCCACACAGAAACGCCAACTGACCCAGCCCAGCCGAGGTTCGAACCTGCGACCCAGCGACGTTCTTGCTGTGAGGCGACAGCACTACCTACTGCACCACTGCATCGCATCTCTTCGTAGTAATGTTCTCAAAATTTTCTGATCATTCTGGTCTTGACAAACCACTGAATATCATCTGAATATGATTATGATGAAGGCCTGGCCCAACAAACACATAACGTTGCCTCAACGTAGTGACCTTCCTACAATGTTATACCAACCTTGTAAAAAGGTTGAGGATCTACAGATGTCACCACTTCAATATGTTCCCTCCGCTGCCGTTCTTACCGCCGCCGCGGAGGTAGTAGGTGTGCCAGCAAATTTTGACCGCTGGGTGGCACTTTAACCACAGATTTTCCACTTTGCCTTTTCACAATACTAGATAGGACGGTACTGTATGTATACCTTATGTGTTTTGTTCAATTAAAATATAATTTTGTTAGTTTGTTTTGGTTTTCTTAGTAATAAACATGCTTTTACACTATAGAAAAGATAAAATACAGGGTGAGAAGTATAGCCCTCGGCTGCAAAAATTAAGCCAATATAAGAATTAAGTTCTTTAGCCTTTATAGTGTCTTATTAAATTGCGTTGGGGTAAAAAGAATGTTTCGATTTCTTTGACCATCATAGCAATGTTATTACCTCAAATCTTAAACATGCGCACACTGCAAGATATGAAAACTGCAGTGCAGAACACACTACAAAATAATTTTAAGGTTATGTGCCGATGGAGCACATCACCTGATTGCAGTATAACATTCTTTATTAATCATTATTATTTATTATAGGCTAGGTTACAAATATTTGACCAGCTGCCACTACATGCAAAACACTCTCATGCACTCAAAATAGGTTCTTTTTTGCATAGCTATCAGTGGCAGTTGTGAATTAAATAAATGGGCATATCTGCGCGCAAAGTGAGCTGCATGTTATTTATCATCTGTTTATCATCTTTTTTCTCTGTTCATCTTTCTCTCACACGCATGCAGAGAAAGAAAAAATTCTGCTAGTTTAAAAGAGCGCATCATGTCTACGAATGTCTAATAATAATAGTAATAATATTAAGCTAATAATATATCCATAATGCCCGGATGCATTGTGCTTTGACTGGATATCTAGGTCAAAAGCAAAATTGTTACCTGTTGCACGACATAGGCTAGCCTATAGTAGGTGGTAATGGTCATTTTAAAGTGTTACCCACTGTACGTTGTTGCTGAAGGTTGTCACAATGGTGTCACAATGTTGCCATCTAAACAGTCGTTGCTTTAGGTTTTGCTTAGGCGGCATTGCCGACCACTGTACAACATTTACTCATCATCAATGAATCAGTTTAAATTTCAACAGACCGTCGGGCGTCTCATTCAACAACGACCAAGGAGAAGTAAGTATTGCTTTATTTCTTCTTGCTAAATAAGACATCAATGGTCATTTGTGTAATCCTGTTGTGTTAAGCTCTGATCTGTCCTCTTTTGTTCACTGCCTATTTTGACTTGCGGCTGCTGTGGATCCATCTCTGAACTGCATTCTCTGTTGAATTTGTTTCTTTCTCTGACTGCTTTCTCCATACCAACAACAACGCCTGGTCTTCGGCTGCGCTCCCTGGACTGCTGTATACTCCAGTCCAGATGCCCAGTGTCTGCTTTTTAATTTGCTTTCTTGTTTACTTTTCTTGATTGTTTACTTTACTT
Source organism: Danio kyathit (assembly GCA_903798195.1). Lineage (NCBI taxonomy): Eukaryota > Metazoa > Chordata > Actinopteri > Cypriniformes > Danionidae > Danio > Danio kyathit. The sequence continues at coordinate 30,519,035 of LR812540.1, forward strand.
TCTCAATTGGCATTTTAATTTAGCCTATCCTTGTAGTTGAATTATATACAGTTAATTATCTAATTTAATCGAAACATTATTGTATACTGTTTGCTTATAATTAGATGTGTACTATATGTATTAAATGTCATGGAATATATAATAAAAAAGTTTGATTATATACATTTGTTACACGACATAATTCTGAATGTTACACGACAACGTTGCTACAGCCTTCTCACGTCTCACATTTCTACGTTGTAATAATGTAGTGAGCACGTAAGTGGTGACGTTGCCTTTGAAAAAATGCAATGTTGTACAGACATCGCTACAACGTAGATGTGTTTGTTGGGGGAGGGGTCGGGGGGGTCTTCAGTGAGACACACAAACAGACACAGCCATAAAAAAGAGTGGAGGAGGAGATGTAGGTCTATGACATACTGGATATTTGCCCATGTAGTGTCAAGTGTCGCAGCATTTCAGGACTGATCCCCTAGAGTGCTTTGCTGCCATACCAACACTAGGGAGAAACAATGACACGTCCTCAAATAAGACCAGAGACAGGGGCCAATGTTCTGTTTATATTCAATTTGGATTATACAGTGCTCAGCATATATGAGTACACCCCTTATAAATCTCTCATTGAAATGAATATTTACTGTAGGATGCTTTACAGTAATATATTTGTGCATATACGTTAGATTAGTCAGCACTGAAGCCAAATCTGCAGCTTATCTAACGAAATAACTTGCGATAATGGTCTAAAAATTAGTAGCCCAAATATTTATGATAGAGAAAAATAATAAATCAAAATTTTAAAATAAGCAAAAATCAAGAGAAACAAAAAAAATATATCAGATTTTGTTGAAATTTTGTAGTTTGTAATTTTTTTGGCAATATTTCATGAATTTAAACGTAATTTCATGAATTTAATTGTAATTTCGTGAATTTAAACGTCTAAATTTTTACATTTCTAAAGATATTTGTTGATTAAACTATTATCTTAATGAATATATTGATTTAATAAATCTGTTTTGTTAAAATGCAGTAAAATATTACCTATATACACCAAAAAATGGATAAAAATATTAATTTTCGAAATGGGGTGTACTCATTTATGCTGAGCACTGTATTGTATATTTATATATACTGATATTCCCCACATTCAGAGACCGTCTGAAGTTATAGTCCTCTGAAATAAATTCCTTTAACCACTGTCCGAGCGTTTGTTTGTTATGCACAAATCCAGCGTGTGTTCCTCCGCGAGTGTGCTGTGTGGCTGGGCTGTCAGTAGTCTGCTCTGGAATAATAGGACGTAATGAACTGTTTGAGTCTTTGCCTTCTCTCTCCCCAAAGGCTTTTTTCAGCACCAGCTGTTCATTAGGCAAAATATGCAAACAAGGTCTGGCCCTCCTCCACCCGCCCCCAACCCTCCGCCAGACCTCGCTAATCAAACATAGAGACACGCTACTCTCAGTCCACACAAATCAAAGACTGCAAGCTCGCAAACAGCCCCAGATGTGATGTAGCATCTAACATACTTTTTAAGATGTTACGGATTAGAGTTTGTGTTTTTATGGCTCAGAAGACACTTTTAACACCAACGAACACATCCAATTCTGACAGAAATGAATTTAAAAGAGTTGTGTTCCTAAATTTTGCCTTTGTCCTGTACTGTATGTTTATTGCAAGATCTTGGTTTGTTCATTATTTAGTCTGGTCACACTTGATTTTGATGGTGCATTTGTTGACTTTAAGTTACATTGCATCTACACGCCAACTTATTCTCATTAGATTATAAGTAGACTGTTAGGTCGGGGTAAGGGTTAATGTAAGTTGACATGTACTTGCAAAGTTTCTTATAGTCAGTTAATTGTCTGTTGAAGGAGCAGTATCAACAGATATTAAGCAGACAGTCTACTGTACTCAAATGGACCCTCAAAATAAAGTGTTACCTTTAGTCTTATAACTACACTTCAAGAACTGTACTCTTCCAGAGTGAGTAAAAGGGCTCGCAAAATCACTCTGGACGCCTCGCACCCAGCACACTACCTATTCGAACTGTTACCGTCTGGTCGGCGCTACAGAGCACCAAGCACAAAAACAGCCAGACACAGGAAAAGTTTCTTTCCTCAGGCCATCTACCTCATGAACAGTTAAATATTCTCCTACTGTGCAATAAACGTGCAATACTTACTCATACGCACTTGTACACAGCACCTTATAACAATATACAATGCAATACTTCTCCATTCACATTGGTACACAGCACCTTATAACCTGTATATTTACAACATATCTGTACATACAATTCAACATCCAGATCTTTTTGACTAACTGCATCTCTGTTTAATGTTTATCACCTTTTTCTTCTCTCATATTTAATTTTGTGTTGTCACTTGTCACTTTATGTACACTGGAAGCTTCTGTTGCCAAAACAAATTCCTTGTGTGTGTGTAGCACACTTAGCAAAAAAACTGATTCTGATTTTGATTCTGATTATAGATGTCAATGGCTGATTTATTCCAACATTCTTCAAAATATATTGTTTTGTGTTAACAGAAAAAAGTAATTCATAAAGGTTTATAACCACTTGAGAGTAAATAATTTTTTTCATTTTTGAGTGAACTATCCCTTAGGCCCAACCCCAATTCTATTTTTGTACCCCTTCCCCTTTGCCCTTGAAACAGAGTGTAAAGGGGAAGGGCTTCAAAATGTACCCCTAAGAAATGGGACACCACTACAGCACCTGGACAAGTCATCATATGTTATCGCGATCTCTTGCTTCATATGAGATCGACGATGGCGACTGCTGTTGTTATTCCAGTTGCGTTATTTTTTGGTATTTATCTTCAGGAAATCACTGAAGACAACGATATCATGTTATCATAATGATATAATGGTGCAATAAGATCGTAACTGTACTGTGTATTTACACAGTGACCATATTCATCCATGTAAACACAAAAACAACATTAACATTATAGCAGACACTGTAAAAAGGTCATTCCCAGCCACTAGACTTTTCTGACAGGGTATTTGTGTCATCAAGTGACAGCATGTTGTGGGACTGATATACAGGAGATATTATTATGGATTATGGACTGCGAAATTTAGCGGTGGAAATGTATGCTTGTTTGTTGTAGAAATTTGTAATAATGACAAAAAATACTAATCTGTGCATCTCCTGACTTCCGTGTGCAGCCATGCTGTCGTTGTAGCTGGTGTATTCTGGGAAATTTTTGTACTCCTTGGTTTCGAGTGTGGTCCTGAAAAATCTCCTTTTCAAGGGCTATATAGCCCTTCCCCCTAACCCTATGCCTGCAAGCTGAAGAGAATTGGGACACCTCTACCCCTTCACGTGAACGCACAAAACGAGGGGTAGGGATAAGGGGAAGGGCTAAGGTAGAATTGGGATTGGGATTGGGCCTTAAAGTGTAGCTAACTTGATGGAAATTGGATTCACTCTTGTCATTCACAGAACAACTGAACAAATCATATGACCTTAGCGAGTCTCAGTTTGTTGACTGTGACTTTTTTGTGACTGCATAATTTAATAGACCTTAGTAAGTCTCATTTTGTTTATTATTTAATTATTAGGTTGCCGAGAAATAACTTGTTGTTTGATGTTTGAATTGGTGGAAATCACACCAATAATTGGATTCAAGCTTGCGTTCTCATTGTGTCATTTTATGGAGCATGTGAAATGAGACTTTAGCAACTCTGAATAGCTTTTTCGCCATTACTCAAAACAAAATGCCATTACTGATTAGAAGAAATAAAGGAGATGCTTTTGAAATGTTTGAAAAGATGTCTACTTTGTTGTTTGTCTCCTGTGGTTATCTTTATGAAAATCATGACTATTACGAGTTGGATTAAAACGTACAGTAATTCACCACAACATTCATTATCAATGTGTTCATTATTTAAAGGTGCAGTATGTATAGGCCATTTCAATGTGGTTATGTCATTGGCCCATGAACATGCCTTGTTGTCAAACTATGCTTGTCATCAAACTATTTTATAACTGTAACAGGAGGCAATTCAATCATAACCTAATGTTAAAACAGCGATCATATCATTATTTAGCAATATGTGCCTCTTTTTGGATTCTCGGAAGCTATAGAAATTAAATGTAAAACAGGAAATACGTTGGGATCATTGTTTTTGTTTACATCCTCAATATCATAGGTCTCAAACTGGATTCCTGGAGGGCCGCAGCTCTGCACAGTTTTGCTCCAACCCTAATCAAACAGCTAATCCAACTAACCAAGGTGTTCAAGGAACTATTAGGCAGGTGTGAGTTGAAGCTGGTTGGAGCTAAACCCTGCAGAGATGTGGCCCTCCAGGAATTGAGTTTGAGACCATTGCTCAAAATGGTCTATAGGTTAAACTAGATATTGCAGTCCAATTTCGAAATATTGGATAAGGTTGTGTCTCATAATCTAAGATGATCAGCTAATAGCTACATTTGTATTGTTTGTATTGATTGCGAATTAAAAAAATGCCTCTTAAAGAGGCTGCCACTGTGCTCCGGAGGTTAGATTTTCAGCCGCATTCACATATATTGAAGAAGCCTTCAAGACGGACATGAAATAAGCTGTTTTTCACCAATTCAACTCAACCCGACATGACAAAATATTATTGGGTAAACTGGGAGTGGGCGGAGTTACACAGACCAAAACAAAGACAGAACATTTTCAAAGAAGGACTTTAGCATTGTTCTTTGCTAGCATGATTCTTGAATATCGTCAAACATACTATGGTATTTTTGTGCTTTAGAGGAGTCAAAAACTTCATTACTTTCGTAAATAACAACTGGGATGTTTAATTTGTTGCTTTCTCTCTTGTAGTTGACTTGGTGAAAACTACAACAGCCAAATTATGAGAAGGTAAACAAACTAGCGCTAACTATTAGCCCACAGCTATGAAAAGTCTCAAACTGACCTCTCTGTATCTCGATCATGTCCGTCATATCATTTATCACCTATAATTTAATAGCCAATCCTCCGATATGTGCACAAAAAAAAGAGAAAAACAGTTTGTAAAACTTCTGCCATTCGCGAGTCCCAGTGTTTGAGCTGTCACTGCTGTTGGAGATCACTTTGTTGGGCAGGAGATGGAGGAGGGAAAACACAGAATTAAAAATTAAACCCATGCCTTACTGACAGGCAGACAGAAGCATATTTATTTATAAGCAGTTTAAACATCTTCTGGAAGTGTGTGTGTGCATGCGCTGGAGCCGAAGACAGAATTAAAGGTCCTCGTGTGCAGAAAAACTTCAGCTGAGCCTGAGGCGTCCGTCCAGCGATGCTCCTAGGAGACGACTGAGGTAAATCATACATATCTTCTGCTTTCCCTCCCTGTCTGTCTTTCTCTGTGTCTCTCATCCCGTCTTCGCCGCCGATGACTTGTGCATGCTTAACCAACCATTTTATTTATTCCTTCACCACGCACTTGATAAGAAGTGTACAATTGATTATTCTGGCCACATTAGTTTATACCTAAGCATAATCTATTTTTAATGGAGTGGCCAGGCCAGTCGATAGCACTTTAAAGGATGTTGATCCACTCTCGCAAAAAGGCCTGATGAGCTCTGTGGGGAGGAGATGGAGGAGACACTCACCTGTTGCCCTGTGACCAGGAGGATGGAGCCTTCTTTGGCGTGCATCACCTGCCGAAAAACGTGGTCCAGGATGAGGAGTTCGCTCCAGCAGTTCTGGAGAAGCTTCATTTGGTCGTCAACCTGAGGGAACAGTGACAGATGCGTCAGATTATGTAAGTAATCATTATGTTGAATTAAAAGTAGTAACCTGAGTAAACTGCAATTTTTCAAGTAGATGGATACTAAAAATGCTTTAAAGCAGTGGTATAGGGAACCTATGGCTAGTGGCTCTTTGACCAAAAATATGTGGCTCTCCAGCTGTCTACCTTCAATAATATTTTAAGGTTTAAATATTTATAACCATCACTAATCAGTTTCCTATTGAAAATACAACTACACAACTACACTTACAGTGTAGCTGGGTTGCTGGAAGAAGAAAAAAATGTAAAACAACGACCATTAAATTGCAGAAATGTCCTTAAAATTTAAATTTCTTGTACATTTCTGTAATTTAATGTCTGTTATTTTATGGTATATTTCTGTAATTTAACAGCCGTAATTTTACGTTTTTCTGCCAGAAAAAAATTAAAATAATGGATTTTTTACAGTGTACAATTCGCTTTTATTGTGATTAATTTTTACAGCAAAATAAATAAGAACTCAAGGCATCATGGTGGAGCAGTGGGTAGCAGTATCACCTCACAGCAAGTTCATTCCGCTGTGGCGACCCCTGATTAATAAAGAGACTAAGCTGAAAAGAAAACGAATGAATGAATGAATGAATGAATGAATGAATGAATGAATGAATGAATAAGAACTTAGTTAACAATAAAATGGACGTTTCGACCAATGCATGTGTGGATAATGCACTGTGGATAAATTTGAATCACGACACCAATAAAAGACAAACAAGTTACTTTTCTATGGTAATCTCGTGCACGTAAATTCACGTAAATAGTGATGTCGAAAAGAAGCAATTCTATAAATTGTCATTTCTTCATTCATGTACTTGCTCAACATGTGATGCTTCATATTTGTTTATTTTTGAGATGTGCATAGATATAAATAAAAGTATAAAACACAATCCTTGTGTTTTTTTTATACATATTTAAAAAATGCATTTGCTGAAAAAATCTGAAATGGCTTATTGCTGAAAAAAGGTTCCCGACCCATGCTTTAAAGTTTTAGACCTTATTGTGTAAATCCGATTTGTTCTGAAGCAACTAATTGAAGACATCGTCAAAACAATCCTCATTTACACACTTCCATGAAAAAAAACAACTAAAAATGATGCTTTTTGCGTAAAATGACAGTAGCTTTCACAAAATCATAAATCGCTAACAAATTATATTTTAAAATGGTAGTTATTCCAATGTTGTGCATTATTACTTCAGTCTTCAGAGTCACATGACCCTTCAGAAGTCATTCTAATATGCTGAATATGTTGATGCAATAACGCTATATATTTCGGAAACTTGCTATTTTAAAAGACATTTACAAAAGTTTATTTTCAGCTCCACTAAATGATATTCTCAAGAACATGAATTGAAAAAACAGTGTATAAACGCCCCTTTAAACTCATTGTACATGCCACATAGTGAACAATTAATTAATGGCTGCGTCCGAAATTTCCTACTGCTCAGTAGGTACTACATTTGAATTTAAATCTACTACTTGGCCGTAAAATAAATTCTATACAATATGAATGTCAGTAGTATGAATGGAACTCAGACGTACTACATCTGCCATTTTGTCATCACCTGACCTTCCTGCGTCAGTTGCATCGCTTCACTCCCATTTATAAATTCTCTAGCGGTGCATCATGGGATAGCACAGCATCCATCAGATGCCCACTTTAAAATCTCCCCGAAGTAGTCATCATGGTTTTTCGAATTCTATGAATTCGGACATACTACTCACATACAGTTTTTAGTGTACTATAGAGTATGGAAGTATGCGATTTCAGACGCAGCTATAGAATTTTATAATATGCAAAACAGCCTTTTTTTCTGATGATGTCATCAATGCCGCTTATTTTTAATAATCTTAATCTGAAATGCAGAGGTAAGCTATTTTCTGGGATTGTTTTAAGACTTATGATTCAATAACAAACGGCAGAAAATTGTTAAACGAATCATTTATGACTAAGAATATTACAATATGGAAATATCAGTTTGCAACATCAAGTATGGCAAAAAAAAACATTCTACAGAAATGAATGAGACTTGAAATCTCAAACTAATAAGATTGCGTCCACTTAGACACAAAAGAAAATAGTCAATACTACTATTCAAATGGAGTGTTTTTTATTTATATATAATATACAATAGAGCAGCAGAGTGGCGTAGTGGGTAGCACAGTCGCCTCACAGCAAGAAGGTCAATGGTTCGAGCTTGGCTGGGTCAGTTGGCGTTTGTGTGTGGAGTTTGCATGTTCTCCGGTTTCCCCCACAATCCAAAGACATGCACTACAGGTGAATTGGGTAAGCTAAATTGTGTGTGTGAATGGGTGTGTATGGATGTTCCCCAGTGATGGGTTGCAGCTGGAAGGGCATCTGCTGTGTAAAACATATGCTGAATAAGTTGGCGGTTTATTCCGTTGTGGTGACCCCAGATTAATAAAGGGACTAAGCCGAAAAGAAAATGAATGAATGAATGAATGAATGAATAATATACAATAGCCTAGTGGTTATGTGCGCAGTCATATAGCACCACGATGCTTACGGTGACCGGAGTTCAATTCCCGGCTCAAGGTCCTATTCCGCTCCTTCCCCTCTCTCTGCTCCCAATGCTTTCCTGGCTGTCCTCCACTATCCTATCTCAATTGAATAAAGTGAAAACCCCTAAATAATGATAATAAAAATCTAATTCACGGCTGTGATAGAAAAGCTGATTTTTTGCTGTCATTATTGCCAGTGTTAGGTTTCAAACTATCCTTCGGAAATTGCTTTAATATACTGATTCGCTACTCAATTATCAATGATGCTTCAGAAACATTAAAACAAATCATATTCACTGTGCGTCAATCTCTGATGGATTAAATCAAACGATAATCTTCACGTACGTTAGTTTCTAATGGAATTTCCTCTTCCATTAGGCTTCAAATGTCACAAATGTTGTTGACTCAGACACTTCATTGTGTTATTTATAAATGAATTGTAAATAGTTGGGCACAATGGCTATTTTAATCCTCACGTTTTGTATAAGAATTGTGTCCTTAATCAGGTGGAAAGGATTCTGAATGATCCAACTCATTTTTTGTATTCAGATTATAAACTGCTTCCCTCTGGTAGGAGATATAGAGTCTATATAAGTGTAGCTTGAACCGATACAAGAAATCCTTTGTGTCTGTTTCAGTGGGTTTATTTAACAAGAGTTATCTTAATTATCATTATTATTATTGCAACTACTGTATTTTTCTAATGTATTTATTGTATGTCTGCAGCAATACGGTGATGCCCATGACAGATTTCCAGTCAAGAACAATACAGTTTACAACTGCTACTACTACTACTACACCTCAGTGTTAGATGTTGGGGCCACCAGTATGAAATCAATATTGGTCTCAGGTCACCACAGGTCATTCTCACGTGAACTTCGCCAAATGTCACCACTTTCTACCTCTATAAATTAATCTGTTTGTCCAGTGATATGGCATCATTTATCCCCCGTGATTAAGTAGCACGTTTAGTACCAAATGTGAATGGCTCCAACAACGCACACATTGTCACCCTTCTGGGTTCTCATGACTCCCTCTGTCAATTATTAGACAAGAGGTCAAAAGGGGTTTTTGATTCGGCAAGAATGAGGAAAAAGTACTCAGGCTGACCATATATACTGTATATCTCTCTCTCAAAGAAGAACCACATATGAGATGCTCCAGTTCAGCAATGTTTACACATGAAAAATACAGAATTGTAATGAAACATAATGATTATGGAGTCCCGTGAGGACGGCGAGTGGGTTAAAGACGTGAAGAAATAATCCTTGCGGTTTCTCAAGGCAGAGATAACGTGAATGAAATGCCTCTCTGCCTTGGGAGGCTCCAGTGATATCTGTTTCGGATTGTTTTGACTGCTGGTGATTCTTGTTTGTGCTGCTCTCATAGTCATAACAAATGGAACCAAATCAATCGAGAGAATGGATTTCCAAATCCGCCAGAGCCGAACGCCTCAGAAGAACCAATCAAATGCTCCTCTTGTTGGTATCACGGCATCACTTATATCAACTGTTTTTACTGTACAGTCGATATTGTATGGCCTAATTTCTAATATATATTCTCCAGGTCCAATGCAAGCACTGATTTTTACACCCAAGACACAAATATATGCATCTCTGCTCGCCAAAACATGCCCGCTCTACAAAGAAAAGCTGTCATTTGGTCTTTTTTTTCACTCCTGACAGGCGTTCTTTTCAAAGGGCTTGGCTGGCGCTTTTGGATCATCAATATAGGGGACGAGGGTGGCGTGAGTGAAAGCGGGGGAACACACTGCCAGAGGCGCGTCAGATGGGCAGAGAAGGCATCTCTGACCTTTTAAAGTGCGTCTGATACTGCTGTTTCCATGTCAGCTCGCTTCCCTTTGCACTGTCACAGCTATGTGGAACTGGCCTCTGATGTGCACTTACCATGGGCAAGCTGTGTCCTTTTTTACACTGGAGCTACTGACTTTCTGGGTTTGATACACAATGGCTGTAATGTTTTTTGTTACTAACAATTTACAGAAAGTAGCATCTTAAATATGTATGGAGGTTTGTTTGTTGGGCTTTGTTAAAAAAAAAAAAAGACATGAGCAAAATGAATGTGTAAAATATTTTTAAGGTTACTTTTTTTAAATTTGTGACTAAATTTGTTTAAAAAAATTACTTTTTGATACTATTCTTAAAACAAAAATGTAATTTATCATAAAAAAAATGTATAACCTTTATTATAACAATACACAATCGCAGTTAAATATGCACATAATCTGGGGTCACCACAGCGGAATGAACTGCCAACTTATCCAGCATATGTTTTATGCATGCTTCCAGCTGCAACCCATCACTGGGAAACACCCATACACTCTCATTTATTATCATGCTTGAAATAAATCTTGAATGTAACATTCTAAAAATAGTTTTTTATGAACATTTCTTCTTAGAAAGTAATGGCTATGTTGTAACAATACAGAAAAGCTCTAAAATATGCACCCAATTTTGTGTTCAATAGACCACATTTAGGAAAACATGAGCAAAATTAATTTGTATAAATTATTTATAAAGCTAAGATTTGAAAGTTTAATTGTTAATAATTAATGAATAAATAAATTACAAATACTATTTTTTGGAACTGGGCAAGCTGTGTCCTTTTTTTACACTGGAGCTACTGACTTAGTGGGTTTGATACACAATGGCTATAAAAATGTGAACAAAACTGTTTTTTGTTACTAACAAGTTACAGAAAGTGGCATCTTGAATATGAATAGTGTTTATTGAGCCTCGTTCAAAAAAAAATAAAAAAAACATGAGCAAAATTAATTTATGTAAAAATTTGTAAAAATGTTACTTTTTTACTATTCTTAAAACAAAAATGTAATTTAACGTACTAAAAATATTTTTTTGTAGTACTATTATTATAATAACACACAATCACAAATAAATATGGACAAAATGTTTTGTTCAGTGGATCTCATTTAGAAAAACAAGAGCAAAATTATTTTTTGGGGGGGATTTTATAACAAAGGTCTGTGTAAAATTGTAAAAAGGTAACTTTTTTTTATCACCATTCTTGAAACAAATCTTCAATGTAACTGTTATGATCAACAGCTATCTAGTGGCTGTGGATCGCTGAAGAACTACACACATGGCACATTAATGAACCACAGCTCCCAGCTGTGTGTATGTGTAATCAATGGAGAACTGGAACAGGTGTGTATGTGTGGTGCCTGAAGGGAGTTGTAGTTTATATGGTGGCAGAATTGTAGTCTGGGTGATAATGTATGCTTTCCAGCGATCTGCAAAGCCTAGATCGCTGGTGATCGTGACAATAACATTCTAAAAATGTTTATTTTTGCAAACATTTTTACATAGAAAATAATGACTCCATTGTAACAATACTGAATATCTCTCAAATATGCACACAATTTGGTGTTTAATGCACCTTTTTCAGAAAACATGAGCAAAATTAAGTACTCGTAGAGTTATTTTTTTTTTTTTGGAATTTTAAAACAAAGGTCTTTTAAAATAAAAGTTGTTGTTTTTTACAAACATGTTTACATAGAAAGTAGTTGGTTTCGTCATAACAATACTGCATATCTCTCAAATATGCACAAAATTGTACAATGTTCAATGGATCTCATTCAAGAAAACATTAAAATTAATTTGTATAAATTATTTATAAAGTTACTTTTTGTAAGTTTAATTGTTTTTAATTAATAAATAAATTACAAATACTAATGAATTTAACTAATTATACAAACATGTATTTAGTTAGTATCAAATATATCCAAAATTGAGCAGTTTTGTTATCTAATTCATCAAATTACTGCATTTATCTGACGTTATTTGATAAACGAGAATCAAAAATACTATTTTTACATCAGTTGAATTTGTCAGATAATGAAGGAATCATTTCAAGAATAATTCTCAAAGAAAAATCACAGTTTCATTGTTGAAATACAAAATATCTAAGAAGCGATGAACATGAATGAATCTTAAACAATTCCATGGTGTAAATAAACAGTATTAGTCAAATAAAATAGACATTTGGGTTTATCAATAATGAAACACAAGAACAACATGTTTAAAATACATATTAATGAGTAATGCTGTGTTTAAAATCACAATATGTTTCCAAATACATCAACAACACTGCTGAATCCTGCTGTACATTTTCCTCTGTCACTCTTTTTTCATGACTCTATTTATTCCCACCATGAATCAGAGGAATAAACTCAATACTCATGGCCGACTCACAGATTGTAAATTCAGCTGTATAATCATGACATGCTAAAAATAAGATGGCAATCAGGCGTTAATGTTTATCTAGATGAGCTGGTGGCGTACAGTGCTGGAAAAATACCTGGAGGCCGGCCAAATAAAAATACACGCTCATTGATTTCCGTCTAGAGGCATTCAATCAGAAATCGCAGCTTTTGTTTGACTGAAAAGCAAGTCATTGAATGTGAAAAAATCTCACAGTCCACAAATTCTTCAAGCAGTGCTCGTCTAAAATGAAGAAACTTGTGCGTTTATTCATGTGCAGAGCTTGCAAAAAAAAAAAAAAAAAATGTCCAAAATCAAACCTTTTACTTTCTGTCTTATGATAAAAAATGCATATCCTCCAAGAAACCAATTTAATTCCTTTACGGTCATTCAGGCATTGCTAGATCAATGTGGCGATCAATTGCTGAGCCGCCTTTACTGCACCTAAAAAAGACCCGGTCTGCCTCAACAGCACGTTAGCAGCATTAGGAAAATCGCCAAATATGATGATATTCACAAAGAATTGAATGTAAATGATGTGCAAAAGTAATATTTATTCATCATTGCCTCAAAGGCCTGACCGCCGATAATAGAATAGACTCTAAATTGCCAAATAAGAGCCTTTTTTTATCCCACGTGGTTTTGGTAGAGTGCCACAAGCATTGTTAAGGCGCGAGTAACGAGCTTACGCAGCTGGAACTGCTTTTAATAAGTATTTCTTGTTGTTTTTGAAGTGCCCTAATGAACAGATTAATAGAATCTCCTTGAGTGCCCATTAATGAACAGAATGAGACGAATGATTTATTTACAACTAAAGGCAGGCTGTGAGTGTGCCGTCCACAGTCGCATTTGCATAAATGCGAGGAAAAAAAAGATACGAGGGGGTTAAAAAAAGGAAATAAATCCATGGGAAATCTTTTGACCCACTGGATGTGGATCAGTGTTGGTGGTGGGGGGAACTACAGGTGAGGATTGAAGTGCACTTCAATGGTAGCGAGCTTTTGAGTCGTCTTCTGTGGACATCTGTTCGTACGCTGCTGCGCACACTTCTCCCGTGCCACGTTTATTTGATGTGGATGTTTCCCTTCTGTTTCTGCATTTTCATGCGCAGGCCGTTTTTTAATGTGGAGAAATATAAAGGTTCTTTTGGTGGTCGCGTACTGGTCCAAACCAAAGTTTACTGGGCAAAATCCCATTAGCAAAATAAAAATGCTAATAGGATCTGCATAATCTGGAGTTTCGGTCACACTTTATTTTGATGGTCCATTTGTTGACTTGCATTGCATCTACAGTATATGCCAACTAATTCTCATTAGATTATAAGTAGACTGTTAGGTTGGGGTTAGGGTTAAAGTAAGTTGACATGTACTTGCAAAGTTACTTATAGTCAGTTAAATGTCTGTTGAAGGAGCAGTATCAACAGATATTAAGCAGACAGTCTACTAATACTCAAATGGATATTCATCATCAAAATAAAGTGTTACCTGAGTTTCCTGCATAAGCTTTGCTCATTAATCTTGTGAATTCAACAGATAGCTATATTAGGACATTTATCTGAATGAAACAACTTCTTAAATGGCAAAAAAGTGGAACTTCATGGCCATAATACAGTCATATTCCTTGTAGATTTCATGGCAATTTGGCACGTTGATTAACAGAAGACTGTTTAGTTTGATAGTGACTTCTGTTTGAGCTGTTGTTTATACAGTTGAAATCAGAATTATTAGCCCCCTTGAATTATTAGCCCCCTGTTTATTTTTTTCCCAATTTCTATTTAACGGAGAGAAGATTTTTTCAACACATTTCTGAACATAATAGTTTTAATAACTCATCTCTAATAACTGATCTATTTTATCTTTGCCATGATGACAGTAAAAAAATATTTGACTAGTTATTTTTTAAGACACTTCTATACAGCTTAAAGTGACATTTAAAGGCTTAACTAGGTGAATTAGGTTAACTAGGCAGGTTAGGGTAATTAGGCAAGTTATTGTATAACGATGGTTTGTTCTGTAGACTATCGACAAAAATATAGCTTATATTAGGGCTAATAATTTTGACCTTAAAATGATTTTAAAAAAATTAAAAACTGCTTTTATTCTAGCCAAAATAAAACAAATAAGACTTTCTCCAGAAGAAAAAATATTATCAGACATACTGTGAACATTTCCTTGCTCTGTTAAACATCATTTGGGGAATATTAAAAAAAGGAAAAAAAATTCAAAGGGGGCTAATAATTCTGACTTCAACTGTATAAATATCTCAGTGGACAGTTATGGCATTTTAGCCCAGCTGAAAACACCAGCTTTGTTCCAAAAATGCTCTTCTGCGATCACTTCTCCAACTGTCGTAGCACTTAAAAAAGCAGAGCACTCACATCTCGCTATGCTGCTGGAGTTTTTTTTTCATGCTTCCATTGACAACAGCATAAAAAAGTGCTCAGCTTAGGGAAAAAAATACTTCGGTGGACACGTGCCCTTGCCATATTTTTGCTTATGAAAAAAGTTACATTTTCACTAAGGCAACTGCACTTTTGAGTTGAAAAATCAACTTGAAATGGTCCTTTCCTCATCTCATCAAATGAAAGAAAAAAATGTGGTTTTCTATTGGTCGATGTCATGTGAGTGGCAGGTAGCTTCACCCACATGCTACTAAACACATCATCAGATGAAACGATACCCAATGAAACAGTTAGAAATGATACTACACAATATGAAATGTCTTTGCAAGAGGGAGAAGTTATTTTGATATAATATTGAGAGTATCTTTACACGGTGTACTGAAAATGGAAATGCTGTTCTGCATATTTTTATATGCCAGGCCAGCAGGTGGCGATGTCATTTTGTTAAGAAACACTTCATGTCTGTGCACATAAAATCCTGTAATCTAAAGTTGTTGTTTTTGTTGTCAAGTACACATGCATGACTATAAATTGAACACTTAATAGACACGCATGATGATGTTTTCACAAAATTGAGTTTGTATCGTTTACACAGAGATGATACAGTTTTCAAAAACATCAAAAGTTTGCATTTTCAAGCCCCAAAACTCCGCTGTGGTGTAAACGCACAGCCAAAAATTAATACAAAGTTTTCTGTTTTGGATTTGAAAAGAGCGTTGTTTAAATGTCCCATAAACAGATACATACATTTTTACATTAAATAATAATAATAATAATAATAATAATAATAATAATGAGCACAGATTTCTATAATCATACAATATAATAAACACAGCAACGTCCATTCAGGATTTCATGTTGGTTTTCTACAACAAACGAAATGCATCACACAGCAAGCTGACCTCAAAGAACTATTGCAGACAAAAAACAAATGTGTTGTTGTATGTCCTTGGCTGTGTTTAGTTGGATCTGAACCAAAAACTTGCACGTGAAAACTAAACATACACGTTCTCCGCCTTTCCACACCAGCAGGTGGTCTATAATATAGTCAGAATACATTCTAGGATTGTCCCGATACTGGAATTCAGTATCAATCGATACTGAAGTTTTAAAAATGTCAATTTCTGGCTAACATTTCAGCGCTACTGAGCACGTTCTTAAACAGCGCTGATTTCCCATTGTGTTCACGTGCTCAACAGAAATGATTGTGATTGGCCGTGAAGGTCATCAGTTCACCAAACTTACCGCTGTTTACTGAATGTAACCACAGATACTGGAGTGTTTCAAAGTCGATCAGCTGGTTTGTCTATAAGCTGACATACGAACGATCCGCTGATGAATCGCGAATTAAAATGCTCCAGTTTCCCTGTATCTGTGGTTACACTCAGTAAACAGCAGTGAGTTCGGTGAACTGATGACCTTCACAGCCAATCACAGTCATTTCTGTTGAGCACGTGAACACAATGGCAAATCTGTTTATGAACCTGCTCAACAGTGTTCAAATGTTCGCAGGAAATGGACGTTTTTAAAATTTCAGTACCAATTGGTATCGAATTCCAGTATCGTGACAACACTAATACATTCCACAAAGGGAAACCTGAACTTTTGCTGCACACATACAAACCATAAACAAAGCAGTGATTACATACCATTGTCACAGTACTATATATCTGATAATATGATAATCCATATCGTTTACAATAAGGTTTCTCATGCTATGATTAGTAGCTAAACAACCAATCAGGCATGCGTTTTTCCCCAAAAAATGACATAACTAGTGGCTGATCTACGATGTAGGAAATGAACGATGTAGTGAGGAGTGTTTCCCAAAAACGTACTTGCTCTGTCGCAGATCCATGGTTGTTTAAACCGCATTACTTATACCGTAAAACGTCCGTTATGATGCTCTGAATGGGGCAGAGTAACAACTTCTTTAGAGAAAATCACCATTTAATTATTATTATTATTTTTTTTGGGGGGGTGGCGCCATATTTGCGTGGGTTTCCTCCTGGTGCTCCGGTTTCCCCCAGAAGTCCAAAGACATGCGCTATAGGTGAATTGGGTAAGCTAAATTGTCCGTAGTGTATGTGTGTGAATGAGGCTCCATTTACACTAATACGTTATAGTTTTAAAACGGCATTTTAAAATGAAAACGATCCGCATCCACACTGGTTTTTCACATATAGCGTTTCTGAACAGCTCTCCATCTACACGCTACCTTTTGAATATATTACTTGTTGGAGGTAAAATGAGCGCAACGATTAGTTTATGTACCCGCGTACACTGATTCTGTACATTTGACTGATTGCTTGCCTTTATTTCCTGAAATGTATTAACTTATTGTACGTTGTACTTTTATAACGGCCATTATTGATTATTATTCAGCCTAAGAGAGTGTATGTTTCGTATTTTCAATGAAAATGAAAGGAGGCAGTAATGTTATAGGCTCAGTTTTGTTATAAATATGCATACAGTGATAATTATAGTCATATAAATATGGAGCTAAACGACGCCTCAACATTTTTGGTGTCTGTTAAGTTGCTGATATTAAAATGAAAATAGGCAGTTTCTTATATCATTTTTTTATTTTATTGTTAAGAAAGTGAAACAACGTAGCCAGGGGGATGTGAATGAGGTTATAAAGTACACTGTTACGTGAAGATTTACCCGACGTGTCCTGGGGAGTTTGTTTTCCATATAAAAATAGCAAAGTCTGAACTTACAAGGAGAAGATGCAAGACTAAACTTAAATTTATGCATTTTAAAACTAAAATGTAAATCCACTGCGTAAAACATGTGCTGGATAAGTTGGCGGTTCATTCCGCTGTGGCAACCCCTGATAAATAAAGGGACTAAGCCGAATGAAATTGAATGAATGAATGAATGAATGATTTGTACTGTTCAAATTATATTGTTTTACACGCACATGCATACACTTAATCCAATATTATTTTGATAAAAACCTGCATTCGTTTTCCATATGAATGTAAACAGCACATATAGGGCCTGAGATTATGGAGAATATTCCAGATTCTATTCTGAAACATAAAATCAATCTGAAGTTTGCTTAAACTGAATTGTGAAAAGATAACTTTGAAAGGAAATCACACATGAGAGAGAAACTTTAAGCTTTTTTAAAAAAATTAATCATTCAAAGAAGCGCTGAAATGTTAGCAAGAATGTTAGCATTCAAAGTAGAACGTATAAAAGGAATAGGGCATAGGTGGATAACATGGAATAGAACACGACCATGAACTATCTTTTTAACTACAGCTCTGAAGGAGTAGTTGTTATCGCGCAAGGTTTGTGATGCAGTTTGGGAATGTTTGTTAGAACGAGGGATTTGGGAAACGGCAAATCATTTATTCATTCATTTCTTTTCGGCTTAGTCTCTTTATTAATCAGAAAAGCGTTCGTGCAGTCTATTAATCAGTCTTGAAAAAGCACGGCAAAGTCAGCTCCACATTATTAGAGCAATGCTGTAATGAGCACCACTGACCTGTCTTAAACTGTCCTGGCCGTCCATTTTGAAGAGACTGGTTCATTACGGCTGGCCTGGTCCCGCTCTGATTGTAAGGCTAAGCGTGATTGGTTGGAGCGAGAACAAGCATCGATTGGTCAGCATCACGGTGCCGGTATCTGATTGGTTTAAGTAGAAGGTGGGTGGAGTCCATCTATTTGTGGATCAGTGTTCGTCTAGACGTTAGAAATGTTTCAAAATTTACAAATGCACAGCACGATCTACAAATGCGCAGAGAGCTACCCACAAATACCTACAGTGATCTACAAATGCGCAGAGAGCTACCCACAAATACCTACAGTGATCTACAAATGCGCAGAGAGCTATCCACAAATACCTACAGTGATCTACAAATGCGCGGAGAGCTACCCTCAAATACCCACAGTGATCTACAAATGCGTGAGTATGTTTTTTATTTGCAAGTCTAATTTTACTTATTTGTGAATGTAATTAATGTTTGTGGAACTCTAAGATTTATTTGTGGATCTCATTGTATTTATTTGTGAATATGCTTGGTATTTGTCAATCGCTTCACATTTATTTGTGGATTGTATTATATTTGTTAGGAAATATGAAACAATTCTGGCTCCATAAATGTACCTCCAACTTATCCAGCATATGCTTTACGCAGCAGATGCCCTTCCAGCTGCAACTTGGACTGTTGGGGAAACCGGAGCACCCGGAGGAAACCCACGTGAACATGGGGAGAGCATGCAAACTCCACACAGAAATGCCAACTGACCCAGCCGAGACTCGAACCAGTGACCTTCTTGCTGTGAGGCGAAAGCCCTACCCACTGTGCCACCATGTCGCCCAACGACAAATCACTGAACTATAATTCTGATGACAGAACCTGCGACCTTAGTTGGCTAACGATGGTTTTCGGAAACGCACCCCTGAGCGATTTCTTTCACTGACACTGATTCCTGGCCTTTACAAGCCTGTCTCACAAATAGCAACAAAATGACATGCCTAAGATTAATTCCGACAACAGATTCCCTCATCCCTTTATCAACACTAATACTATTTGGAAACCGGCAAACGCACAGTGGCACTCATGGGAGATAATCTAAGTGTCCCGGCCGAATCCCCAGAGGAAGTGCTAACAGTTTGCGCTGAGCTGTCCCATTCTGGCTTCCTCTTTAACCGTCCCGTGGGAGAGCCGATCTGACATGCTTTGGATGCTCGGGACAGAAGGGCCCGGTTCATTTGGCCTCGCTTTTCCCTGATCTTGTGGAAATCTCCCAGCGTGTTTGTCATGGCAGGGCCTCTGTTTGCTCTCCTGCTCTCGCTCTTGATAAGCACGCTGGGACTTTGAGCAGGTGTCCAGCAGCCGCATTGCTTCATACCCCTGACAGACTTATTTTAGAGTCTCACGTCGTTTCATGTGGGATCGTGCTTGCTGAAAGTTTTACCACTCAGTTGTGATCTAGAATCGAGAAAAATGACTCAATGTACAGCAGTCACTGATGTGATTTAAAGATAGTTTATCAAAAATCATATCACTCTTATGTTGACCCAGATTTTTTTAAACAAACGCTTTGATTCTTATGCTTAAATAAGTAACTATTTTGCAGTGCATTTCTACAAGAAATGTATCAAATTACTTTAAAAGTGTTGTAATATAGACAAATAGCACTGTATAGATCTAAAATGGCAATAAAAGTGCATTAATCATACTAATAATCCTTTATAAAACACATAATCATTCATTTTTGTTTCTCACAAGTAGTTATTTTATGACTTAAACATTGTAATATAGAAAAATAGCCACAGGTGTCAACACTAAGATCTGTAGTTCTAAAAAAGTTCCATAACAAGGCCATAAAAGTGCTGTGTTATTCATTTTTGAAAAAGCACATAATTTTTCAACACTCAAAAAACTATGTTTGCTGCTTGTTCAAACTACTTATTTAAAATGAGCTGAAGCAACACAATTCTTGAGGGTTTTTTGGGACAACTTAATTGTTTTGTTCAATTTTTTGAAAAAACTAATGAGTTAATTGTATGCAGTTTTTACTGTGAAGTTTAATGTAGTTTAGTTTTTTTTTTTTTTGCAAGACAAAATATAGTCTTTTTTATGTAGTGCAATGAATATTGACAACAAGACCATAAAAGTCCTTTAACAGTTAAAAAACACCATAAAAACAATGGGCTATATGCACACAGACTTTTAATTTTCAGCCAGGCAGCCCAAGCATACCTGCCAACACTCCCGTTTTTCCCGGGAGTCTCCCGTATTTCAGACCCATCTCCCGTTTTGTTCTGTCTCCCGAATATAATATAAAATATGAGTTTATTTTACCCCAGTATATTCTGCGCTAGCTGCTACTGACGGCGCTAGTGGTTACAACGGTCTTTCATCTCATTTTACGCTTAAACAAATAAATGAATGCTTAAGTCTATTTAACTGAATGTATTGTAATTACATTACAAAATCGATGCTGTAAAAACAAACTTGTGAAAGTGAAAATTCATGTATTTTTAGTACTTTTTTTCTGTAACATTACACAAATTGTAATAATAAAGGTTCAATTAAAAATTTATATAAAAAGAAAAATGATATAAATATATATATTTTTTACCTTAAGTATTATTACTGTTTATTTTATGTCTGGAACCATTTTAATATGATGTATAATATCTTCAGAATTATATATAGTATGTATCTATTTCTGGCAACCCAGTGGCGCAGTAGGTAGTGCTGTTGCCTCACAGCAAGAACGTCGCTGGGTCGCAGGTTCGAACCTCGGCTGGGCTGGGTCAGTTGGCGTTTCTGTGTGGAGTTTGCATGTTCTCCCTGGGTTCGCGTGGGTTTCCTCCGGGTGCTCCGGTTTCCCCCACAGTCCAAAGACATGCAGTACAGGTGAATTGGGTAAGCTAAAATTGTCCATAGTGTATGAGTGTGAATGTGTTTGTGGAAGTTCCCAGAGATGGGTTGCGGCTGGAAGGGCATCCGCTGCGTAAAATCGTGCTGGATAAGTTGGCGGTTCATTCGGCTGTGGCGACCCCGCGAGGGACAAAGCCGACAAGAAAATGAATGAATGAATGAATGTATCTATTTCTAATACCAATTTCCAGAGCTTAAAGCTATCTAAATATTTCATATAATTATTTATTTTTTTTGTAAATCATTATTTTGTTACATTTATAAATATAAAATAAAACTGACGAATGATTTCAAATTGTAATGTAGAACAAAATCTGTATGAACCACAAGAATATTAACACAAAGGCCCATAAGTTCTAAAAAGGCAATAAAATATATCTTTTGTGAATCACAATGGAGTTTCAATGTGTGTTTTTTTTTGCAAAAAAACTATTACTTTGATTAAAAAAAAAAAAAAAAAAATATATATATATATATATATATATATATATATATATATGAAGCTAAGGCCTTTTAGACCACTTTGATAGCTTATAAATTCATGCTTTGACGACAGAAATGCCAAAAAAAAAATCAAATTTTAATATACATGTAAAGCGAATTCAAAATTTTCACTTTTTTTATTATGGGCTATTTTGAGGTTTATTTCAGCTATTAAAACGCTCTACAAATGTTTGAATATGTTGCATGTAATGTGTTACACCAGTCTAAGAAAAAGTGGACACTCTCAGCAATGCAAACTATCCTTGTCCCAGTGATGTCCAGTCATGGGACACATAGATTATAGGCTTTCACCGTTTGCCTGACAGCAATGTAAATTGAGACGTCATAAAATATCTTTGGGAAAACATTTGCATTCCTCAGTAGCTATATTTGTGAAGCGCTGGAGGAAGAATTCATTCATAAACAGATGCTCATAATTCATGCGCTAGTGTGCAGGTGAGTGGGTTTGGGACGCGTCCAAGGCTAGTGAGTGTCCGGCGAATGGCTTTTGATCGATCGGGATGGGGAATAGAGATTGATCAGAGACTCCTGACCTGTGTAACACGCAGAGTTTGATCGCAGCCGCACATCATGTCCTTCCGCAGTGAAAACAACACACGTCTGCATTGGGAAGGGTTTAGCGGGACATGTCAAAACGTCACGGGACATCACTGAGATGAATGGGACTGTAAATGCTTCTTCTAATTAGTGCTTAAGCCATATGGGTTTGTCAATGGCAGGTCAGATGGTGATGTATATATAATATCTGCCATGTTTTCAGAGAAATACAATTGCAAAAAATCCTATTTTTTCAGTGCATGAAGAAATAGTGTAAAATATGCCCTAAGTAAATAATACAAAATATTTACAAACATTAGAAATATATATATATATATATATATATATATATATATATATATATATATATATATATATATATATATATATATATATATATATATATATATAAATCTAAAAATCCTTTTGTATGAGGAACTACTATCTTCCACTATTCATTCACATCTGCAGTTGACGTCAGAACAGCAGAAACCTTTGCTACTTTACCAATGTCATATTAGAGCTAGTATTTGAATGATTCTCTAGCGTAATGTCTAAAATGTAATTAAAAATGAAAAAAAAAAATTATAATATAATATAATATATATATATATACTTTTTTAACTTAATTTTATTTCTATTTATTTTATTTTATATGATGTATAGTATATATAGAGTTATATATTATATTTCATAATTATATTTTAGTTGTGTTATATCGTCTATTTCTGCTACTAATTTCCAGAGCTTAAAGCTATCAGGATATTTCATCTTAAATGGGTCTCTATTATGCTCTAATTTCAAAATATTTTTAACGAAAAAAATACAGTGTAAAAAAATAAAAAAGCAAAGAAAGTCACACCTGCTGTGTTGTTGAGCTGCCAACAGCCACATTTTACCTCAAGGACACTTTGTGTGCATCTATTCAGACAGAAACTGAAACAGCTCCTGCAGTCTGCTCCTCATCAATACACAGCCACACTTTTCACCACATACTTGGCTGGAAAAAAAAACCTCTCCACTAATTAATAAAGCACCCAAAGAGCATTTATATCTTCCAGAAGGGCTAAGACTAAAGACTAATTAATGTAATACGCAATAAAAAGTGGCAGGCTTTCGTTAATGAAGCCATATTCAATAATAAGTACTAAAAAACTGTAATAAGTCTCTAGAGCAGCAGCACAATGGGTGAAATTAGGTTATGAGAACGAAGCAAAACAGAAAACTCCAAACCTCAGGCCATTTATCAGTCCATCTGAGCGTTTCTTCTCAAATAATGCAGATCTGAGGGCTTAAAGCTAAGAAGCTATCAACTAATTATGGAAAATAAAAACACAGCAGACCTGATCAATTATTCAGCTGAACATTAGCTTGCTGATACACACGCAGTCACGGGACGTATGTGTACAATAAATGGCAAACTGAACAATTCAATTGAAAATCAAATCTTTTTTAGTTATTTTATATATTATTAATTTTAGTATTGTTACAAATCTTACCCTATTTTTATTTTACTTTTACTTTATTGGTCGTTTTGTTTTGTTTTTTCTTCATTTTTTATTTTTATTTTTAAATAATGATATTTGTATAATTTTTATTTTAATTTTAGTTTTTTTTAAATTAACTATATTAAATAGTTTTATTATATAACAAGTTTTAATTTATATGACACAATTATATACACACACACACATATATATATATATATATATATATATATATATATATATATATATATATAAATATATATATATATACACACATATATATATATATATATATATATATATATATATATATATATATATATATATATATATATATATATATATATATATATATATATATATATATATATATATATATATATATTAGGGGTGTAACGGTTCACAAAAATCACGGTTCGGTTCGATACGACACAGTCGTGTCACGGTTCGGTATGTTTTCGATACAGCAAAAAAAAAAAAAAAAAGGAAAAAAGCCAGAGGATTTCTCTGATTGAAATCTTTTTATTGTATGAAAACTAACATCATAAAAGCATGATCTCTCTTCTTTTCCTTTTTTTTACTTTGAACTAGGGATGTCAGTTTCTACAAAATCCAGTGATCAATGATCATTTAAATTAACGACCAATTAATCTATTAATCGCTCATTCTTATAAACGATCCGTTTAAATCTAGGCTACCAGCCTGTGTTGAGGCTACTGAAGAATGAGCTGAATATGCAATGCATTATGATTCTTGCTTAATCGTCACAACGAAAAAATCCCAAACTAGGCTACAGGCTGAGTAGCCACGTCAGAGGTGAATGCGGCACACGCTTCTGTTAAAGCTTCCGTGAAGAACGAAAGCGAAAGCAACTACTAAACACTGTTATGCCATAAAATTATTTCATTTTTAACAATCAATTAAATTACACAGCGGTTTTATATCAAAAGTTGATAATAATATAAAATATACTACATTTTGATGGTAAAATAATGATTTTAAGGACGGCTGTTATTTCTTTCAGCTTTCAAACATTAAATAACTAATGCATCAAGTGAAATAAAAACGAATATGAAACAACACATAGCAGGATTTAAAGCATATAAAGAACTATTATATTTAGCAAAATGCTGCTCTTTTTATTTTTGTATTTTTTTTTATCATTTTATTTTTGTTATTTTTAATATTTCTTTGTCTTCATAATTAAAGCTAATCGACAAATTCCTGCTTGACATTTTAGAAAATATTTTGCGTAGCTACCCAGTATATATTAAAGATCACTAGAACAAAAAAACAAACACAAAAACATGTTACATGGCCCCATAAATGTCCAACTTATATTTAACTGAATCGTATAAATTATGAAAATTGCTCCTTTTATTTTTATAAAACATTTGTTATTTTTTTTTGAGTAAAAACAATATCGACATTTAAGAATCATTTTATTAATTCACTCATTCCTTTGACTTGTTTATTGGCGCATATATAGGCTATAATTTTAATCAAACAACAGTAAATTGGACCTCTACAATGCCACTAAGCTTTCAAACAAAAGTCCAAAAAATTAAAGAAAGATTGGACTTTATCCGGTGACGGCCGACACTGAGCTCAGTAAAATGTTTTTGATAAGTTATTAATAATCTGTTCAATAATTCGTTAAAGCCAAAATGAATGGTAATTTAATATAGGCTATTTAAAAAAAAATATATATAATAAATATAGGCCTAACATATTTTTAAATAAAATAAAATAGGCTATTTTCTGAAAAATGTGCCTGTCTGTGTTAATTATTCCATCGAATTAATTTGATCGCAACACCTGTTATTCCAGAACAGAACATTTGAGCTGGTTTCAGTTCTTTTCATTTTCTTTTTTCTGTAGATTCATTTTTACAAATAATTTTATTTCATTTGTTTGTTAATTAAATGTTGTTATTTAGCCTATTTGTTATACAACAAAGTTGCAAATTAATTTGCTACAAGATGTGGCTGTGTAGTGCGCTTATCCAGAGCGCGTGAACTGCTGCTGCAGAGAGAAAGAGCGCAATAGAAATAGGCTAATTCAATTTTCGCATGCTGATTTATGTGAAATTGCGAATACATGACTAATCGCATTGCAATTTTAAAAATTATTGTATTTTTTCCTTTAGGAGGGAAAGTCGATTTCAATTCATGCTAAAGACATGTGGTGCTGAAGTCTGAAAGTGCCGGTCATGTTGATGTGAACAGCTGAAGCTGTCAAATTATTTTTAGTTTATTTATTATTAATGATGATGATTAAAAATAATAATGCTATTCATTTTATTCAATAATGTAATTAAAACATGTAATATATCTACATTAATGCGAAACAAGCTAAATATCGTCTTTAAAGTCGTCATACTGTAGATCTCAGCTCTCTGCAATATCTTTGCCTATATCCTCCTCAATACACGATATTGCAGGACAGGCTTAAAACAAAATTCGCAGCACTGAACATGTTCCCAGACTGAAAGTGATTGATGATGAGAAAACTCAGAAACCTGTGAAAACGGAGATGTTCACCGCATATAGCCGTGACGAGCGATTTTTTTTAAATGAAAGCATATTTGTGCCAGTCTGTTAAGATTGCTTGAAACACTTTAATATTTTAGAGTAAATAGTTAAAGTTTGCATCACCAATAATTGATCTTACCCACGCGTGACCCACGTATACTTAAATATCATGCGACCTATTTTTTGATTACCTGACTCACGGATTAACGGCAGCACATGTGGTTACAACCGAGATCTGCTTGATTTGACCGTCACCTGCCATCTCAGTGGATCTGAAAGCAGGAATAAGCAAAGTGCTCCCAAACGCCAGACCCGTTGTTGGTTATAGGAGGATTACATTAATGTTAGCTACTAGCCATTTTGCTAGCTGTAGTGCAGTCAGTCCGCGGCGCGTTTCCACCCTTTCGCTTTCGTCCGGAACAAACCCTGCATCATCTCAGCGCCCCTCGGTCTTCGCTTTTGTCCGGGACAAACCCCGCATCATCTCAACACCCAGCTCCGCCGGCTTTTTCGGATTGAAAGCGGCATAACTTTCGGTTTGAGCGCCAATTGAGCTTACTCCGACCCTGAGTGCAGTGTGTGCCTGACTGGAGGTGGGCGGGGAAGGCAGATGTTGCCTGTCACATCATGGGATGCCTTGTTGAGCATTGTTGCGCTGAAAACATTATATTTGTCTGAATCGTTCGGTTCGTATGCGTACCGAACCGAAAGCCTCGTACCGAACGGTTCGATACGAATACGCGTATCGTTACACCCTTAATATATATATATATATATATATATACACACACACACAGTTGAAGTCAGAATTATTAGCCCCCCTTTGAATTTTTTTATTCTTTTTTAAATATTTCCCAAATGATGTTTAACAGAGCAAGGAAATTTTCACAGTATGTCTGATAATATTTTATCTTCTGGAGAAAGTCTTATTTGTTTTATTTCGCTAGAATAAAAAAGAAATTTAAAACCCATTTTAAGGTCAAAATTATAAGCCCCTTTAAGCTAATTTTTTTTTCGACAGTCTACGGAACAAACCACTGTTATACAATAACTTGCCTAATTGCCCTAACCTGCCTAGTTAACCTAATTAACCTAGTTAAGCCTTTAAATGTCACTTTAAGCTGTATAGAGATCTCAAGGCACTGAAGATTGGAGGCAGGATTGTAGTAGAATCGCACATCAAGTGCTTTCCACACCTGACAGGCTGGCCTCGGAGTTGCGCGTCACTCATTTGGGGTGGGTGAGTGTAACGTAACCGATTTTTTCTTCACCGGAGTTCAAGGGTTGCCACGTCCAAAAGCAGAGGCTGCTACAACTGCAGCCACATGCATTAACCACTATTTTATTGTCGTTTATAATAATAATTTCAGTATAGAAGATATTTATGTGTGTATCTTGAATATTATTTTGGTTTATTTGCTCTAGGCAGACTATTTTATTGTTGTTTATAATAATAATTTGAATATATTATATATTTTTTGTGCGTGTGTGAATATTGTTTTGGTTTATTTGCTCTAGGCAGACTATTTTACTGTTGTTTATAATATAGTTATTTAATAACAATGTTGTTTATAATAATAGTACAATATATTTTATTGTAGTTCATAATAATATTTTATTATATTATATTTTAATTTTATGCATTTTAATAATTTTATATGCAATTTTTATTTCATTTTATTATTTTTATGCATGTACTTTAGCACTCAATCAGTGTATTAATACTTTTATTTATTTATTTGTATTTTATTTTGTAACAAATTTATACATTTACAATATTTAAAAGTAATAATATTAGTTTTTTCCCAGAGATGGGTTGCAGCTGGAAGGGCATCCGATGCGTAAAACATACAGTATGCTGGATAAGTTGGCGTTTCATTCCGCTGTGGAGACCCCAGATTAATAAAGGGACTAAGCCAAACAGAAAATGAATGAATAATATTACTTTTATAAAAAAAAAAAAAAATAAATAAAAAAAATGGTTTATTTGATTTTGTTTTCTTTAAAGCCTGATCAATAATTCATTTGAACATTAGCCTCCTAATACACAAACACACACATACAGTCACAGGACGTTCAGCTCCAGACGTCCCCCGTCCCGTCCTGAACATCATCTACAGTGAGTTGTGCTCGGGATCGATCGCGCTTCTCAATCTCTACACCGTATTCAGAGTGATCGCCGTATTTTTATTTGATTTTATTTCCCCCTGCGCCGTCTTTTGCCCTCAATTCTGCGATTTATGTGCGTCTTTATTGGCGACGGCTGTCAATATTTATGGCTTTTGTGCGTGGAGCTGACAGACAACAGGAAATGAGTGTTGATTGGCTCTGTTGGGAAATGGGTGCAGGTTGTGGTCCTCTATTATTCAGCTGGAGCTGCAGTCTGTCGCCGGCCGGCCGGAGTGCTTTTCTGTGTCTGTCTGCCTGTTTTCTGCCATTAACAGCCTTAAGTTTCTGCTCTCACTCAACTGACCTCTCACTGGAACATTTACACTCATTATGTGCACTGTTTAGAGGAGCTTTTACAAATATTCTTGTATTAATGAAGTTAATTATAGTTAATGAGTAACTTTTGCTGGCATTTAAATGGATATAACAACACTGTCAAAAAGCTGGCTTAGTAGCCCGCCCCCAAAAATGTAAGAATTGTGTCGTTTCAACTCATTTTAATTAAGTAGTTTAAAGTTTTTTAAGTGAATAATTAAATAAAAAGATTTATATCTATTTACTGCTCATATTTTCATTGTATTAATTATTTTCTTAGTATATATATATATATATATATATATATATATATATATATATATATATATATATATATATATATATATATATATATATATATATATAGTAAATATACATTGTAAATACTTACAGTAATATATTGTAACAGTACATTTAGTTTGCTTTTAGTTTCTTTTTCATTACTTTCATTTTGTTTTACTTCCACATATAATCACTTTTAATTACTTTCCAGTGCTATGAATTTTTATTTATTTATTTATTTTTATTTTTATTCATTTTTTTATTTATTTTATTTATGTTATTGTGATACTATTCAATGTACATTTTACATTTTTTTTTTAAATAATGTATTATAAGAATGTTGCCTTTAGTTTAATTATTTATTATTTTACTAAATTTTTTTGTTTTCAGTTTTTCAGTGACTTTATTTACATTGCTTTACATCATAACAAAACATACTGCATTCAGTTAAAAATATATTATTCTCCTCCAAAATATATTTGGAACTTTATTGGTTGATTTGTTGATTGATTGATTGATTGATTCATTGATTGATTGATTGATTGATTGATTGATTGATTGATTGATTGATTGATTAATTAATGGACGGATTGATAGATGGATTGATTGAGTTTGCCTAATTACAGTATTGATGTTTAGTCAAAAGCACTTTGTAATGAATGATGCTAGTATTAATTGTAACAAAGTGATCTGATCGCAATAGATGAGTCTTGTGCCAAATGTGCAGCTGTAGACCCCAGCTTCACCAACCCTTTACAAACACACACACAGATAAGCATGGGACGACAACCGTTTTCAAGGTATTCCGCAGTTTAAAAAAGTCAAGGTTTTAAAACCGCAAACATTTTCTGCTATACCGTTCCTACGGTATATGTAAGATTTTTTTATTTAGTTTTTTAAGACGACAGTATCTCCAGCAGAAAAGATCTCCAAAGATGCCGTTTAAAATTGGAATGAAATTAGTGCTTTTGAAACTAATGAACACAGCAGAAGTCAATGATTCATTTTAATTATTTAGCCTGACGTGTGTACTGTTACAAACTATTTTAAATGTTTCTCAAATTAAAATATATTGTGTTCAAAGGGGAATTTTTTTTTGTTTTTTCACCCAGATATTTAAAAAGAATATATTTTAGAGCAGTAATCACAATACCGCCATACCGTGATATTTTATCAAAGGTTATTATACCGTCAGAATCTTGAACCAGCCCATGCCTACATACAAATACACAAAACAACCGAAACCCAACCAGAGAGCAACATTACTAAGCAATAAAATACTGTATATCACTCGTTCCAGAACAACTGGTACATTTCAGGCATTTTTCATTCATTTTCCTTAAACTGGAATGATATTCAACAAATGTATACAGTAATTGACAGCAAATTTAATACATTTCAAATGTAAAATAATGCAATTAAGTGTGACACCGATCATTTAATTGTTTTACTAATTGTTTAACTTACTGAGTTGAAAATACTAACAGAGTTGACGATAACAAAGTTGACATTTTCCACCATTTTGTGCTTTAGCTCTAGATGCTAACCTCAAATCAGATACCACATGTCATGTCTAAAACTAAAGTTTGTGTATTTTCACCACATTATTGTTTTGAAAAAGTAAATAAGAAATTCACTTAAACAACCCAATAACAGAATTGACAAAAATAAATCTTCTGCTGGTGAGAGAATAATAAATGACATGCCTCAAAGCCTTCCAGAGTTTCCCACCAGAGGAAGTGACATCACTTGGAAAAAGTCACATGCTATTTCTATCAGTGCTTTACTGATTGTTGTGCCTTTTATAACCGATGCAGCAAAGTTGACCAGAACGTAGGAACAAACGCAAAATGTATTTTGTATTACAGAAAATACAAATAATACAGACAATAGACGTTTCATGCTAATTTCTATTTAACTTAGTAAACACACAAAAAAGATAAAAAATGGGATGATTATTTATTAATCATTTCATGATAATTGAAGCGAGAGACAGTCAAAAATAGCTGGAGTGGAAGTCTTTAAAGTTATAATTTTCAGAACAAAACATTGGAAACATTGGGCAAATTGTTTTTCTAATTTTTAATGACCCTTTTTAACCCTGTTGTTGTGTTAGATTATATCTGACCCAAAGTTGGTTTACAACAACCCAGCATTTTTTAGAGTATGTATATATACACATATATTTATTTTAAAAGGTCATTTTTACGGGCATCACAGTGGCGCAGTGGGTAGCACGATCGCCTCAAAGCAAGAAGGTCGCTGGTTTGAGCCTCAGATGGGTCAGTTGGCATTTCTGTGTGGAGTTTGCATGTTTTCCCCGTGTTCGCATGGGTTTCCTCCGGGTGCTCCGGTTTCCCCCACAGTCCAAAGACATGCGCTATAGGTGAATTGAATAAACTAAATTGTACATTGTGTATGTGTGTGAATGAGTATATGGATGTTTCCCAGTGATGGGTTGCAGCTGGAAGGGCATTCGCTGCATAAAACATATGCCGGATAAGTTCGCAGTTCATTCCGCTGTGGCGACCCCAGATTAATAAAAGTGACTAAGCTGAAAAGAATGAGGTATAAAAAAAATTATGAATAATATGATATAATATTATCATTATATTTATTTATTTAAAAATAAGATAGTTGAAAATAGCTGTAGTGGGAGTCTTTAAGTTAATATTTTCAAAACAAAATGTCAGAAATGTTGAGTTAATTGTTTTTCTATTAAATGTAAATAACACTTTTTAACCCTGTGATTGGGTTAGTCCAATGTTTCTCAACCACGTTCCTGAAGGACCACCAGCTCTACACATTTTCCATTCTCCTTAACCAAACACACCTGATTCATATCATCAGCTCATTAGCAGAGACTGAAAGACCTGTAATGGGTGTATCAGACAAAAGAGACATGCAAAACATGCAGTGTTGACGGTCTTCCAGGAACATGGTTGAGAAACACTGGGTTAGACCATATCTAACCCAAAGTTGGATTACAACAACCCAGCATTTTTTAGAATATGTATATATACACATATAATTATTCAATTTTACTTTTAAAATAAAGTTTAAAATGTATTAAACCACTTGTATAATAATTATTTTAGATTCATTTATTCATTCATTCATTTTCCTTTGGCTTAGCCACAGCGGAATGAACCATCAACTATTCCAGCATATGCTTTACACAGCGGATGCCCTTTCAGCTGCAACCCAGTAGTGGGAATCCATACACACTCATTCACACACATACACTACAGCCAATTTAGTTAATCCAATTCACCTATATGTCTTTGGACTGTGGGGGAAACCGGAGCACCAGGTGGAAACCAACGCCAACACAGGGAGAACATGCAAACTGCACACAGAAATGCCAACTGGCCCAGCCAGGACTCTTGCTAATTTAATTATATTTATTTATTTGAAAAATAAAATAGTCAAAAATAAGTGTAGTGGGACTCTTTAAGTTAATATTTTCAAAACAAAATGTCCCAACATACACATATAAACATTATTTTGTAAAGATAACTTGATTTAATTGGTTATTCGAAACAGTTAAAGTTTTTGAATAATAGGTATAAAGCATATAAAGCATATTTCACTTTTTAATAATACTGTAGTTTTTATTTTACTACAATATTTAATCGTTTTAAACAATGAAAATGGCGAATAAAAGAAACGACGAGATTCTTGCTTTCATCTTTCGTCATGACGAACACTATTCTGTATGTTGCACACATTGTCGTCATGCATTTGGAAAGGTTTAAAACGACGTCTTGAACGTGTGGCAGAAATAAAAGATATAAAGCGATTTAATGAACAGGTGGCTTTTGGCCTAACGCTGAACGCACATGCCATTCATCAGCAGCAAATCCACTGGCACAGTACAGTTAAATATAAGTGTAAACCTAGACCTGACTCTCCTTATCTATTGTCTTCTGGAGCTTTCAGCGCGGCTCGAATAGACAGCTGGAAATCAGAGGCAAAAATAGACGTCACAGTCAGTTGCTGACAGTGGAAACCTCACGCCTGCAATCATTACTACAAGTTCATTAAACAATGAAGGACGCCGATGTGGACGAGGAAAAGTAAAAACTTTTTGGGTGGCGCTGGGGTTTTATGGTTTCGTTTTAAAGCTGTTGGGTAAAACAGGTGCCATATTACAGCTGCTGGACAAATTGAATTTACAAGTGTTAAGCAGGCGAGACTGAGGAGAATAATTATGGAGTAAAAAGAGTAGAGGCTGAGTGGCATTTCAGCAGCCTGATGTCACTGACATGCATTTATATATACCAGGGGTGCCCAAATTTTTTCGTACTAAGGGCCAAAAACCGAATATCATTGATAGCTGTGGGCTGAATGTAAATATGCCAAACTATATTACATTAAAGTTTCCATGGATAATTTCTAAAACTAAATAGAAAACATTACTTTAATCATATTAACTTATGCAGTATAACTTTTTAAATCATAATATAATGATAATAATGATTGCGATAAGAACACAATCACATTTATAACACAGTTCAATGCTGAATACACTAGTTAAGCAGAATCTGCCTTTGCCTTGATTTGCTCAAAGTCTCTGCATTATCAGGTGACAGTGTGTACATTTAAACAAAATCTGATTAATTTACACCATTTCATTGAAACGCTTAATTTCATTTAGCTTTTAACAATAAAAAAACAAAGGGTTACATTTATATTTGAATTGACAATCTCCAAAACCATCCCCATCATTCTCCCTCCCTTCTCAGATGAGATGGCAATCGGCCAAATCAAAGGTTACCATGGACCAACTTTTGCCTGTGGGCCCTAGTTTAGGCATCTCTGATATATACATTTTAAAAATGTTAATAATTTTATAGATATATTTGGTCACACTTTAATTTGATGGTCCGTTTGTTGAATTTAAGTTACATTGCATCTATATGCCAACTAATTCCCATTGGATTACAAGTAGAGTGTTAGGTTGGGGCTATAGGGTTAGTGTAAGTTGACATGTGCAGTACTTGCAAAGTTCTTATAGTCAGTTAAATGTCTGTTAGTCTACTAATACTCAAATGGAACATCCAAATAAAGTGTTACCATATATTTTTACCCAAATATTAATTTTCTTTATTCTATATCTATTAAATTTAAACGATACTTTTTAACCCTGTGGTTTGGTTAGAGCATAATTGACCCAATATTGGGTTACAGCAACACATCATTTTTTAGAGTGTGCATATACTGTATAAATGCACATATATTCATAAGATCATACTTTAATGAATAATTAAAAGGCTTTTACCTTTAATCGCCGCAAGATAATATCAAACATTTGTCCCATTTCTGGCGTGCAAAGTGCTTACAAATGCCCACGATCAAGAAAAGTGAACATATTTGAATAATTCTTGTTGTTATTTACAATAAGATTTCATGGTCCCACTTTAAATTAAGTGGCCTTAACTAATATGTACTTAGACTGACATTAATCATTTGTTACAATGTACTTATTGTGTAAATATAAGTTTTAACGTTATACTTATGCTCGGTAAATACCTGCATGTAATTACATTGTAATTATTTATTTATTCATTCATTCATTTTCTTTTTGGCTTAGTACCTTTATTAATCATGGGTCACCACAGCGGAATGAACCGCCAATTTATCCAGCATATGTTTTACGCAGCGGATGCCCTTCCAGCCACAACCCAATGCTGGGAAACACCCATACACCCTTGCATTCAAACACATACACTATGGCCAATTTGGTTTATTCAATTCACCTATAGCGCATGTCTTTAGACTGTGGGAGAAACCGGAGCACCTGGAAGAAACCCACGCCAACACGAGGTGAACATGCAAACTCCACACAGAAACGCCAACTGACCCAGCCAATGACCTTTTTGCTGTGAGGCGATCGTGCTACCCACTGCGCCACTGTGACTCCCTACATTGTAATTAATTTCTTTAATTACATTTACAATTAAACTGTTGGCCATCCCTTACACCTTAACCCATTCCTAAACCTACCCCTACAACCTAACCTTACCCTCAATATTGTGTTCTGCAATACATTATGAGCACATAAGTACATTGTATTTATTTCTTTTTTTAGTAGTACATGTAGTTAAGGCCACTTAATATAAAGTGGGACTGGTTTCATTAATGTATTTACTAACATGAACTAATTATGAACGATACTTGTACAGCATTTATTAATCAGAGTTAATGCATTATAAAAATCCAAATTCATGTTTGTTATCATTAGTTAATGCACCAAGAGTTAACATGAACTAACAATGAATTACTTTATTATCATTTACTTACATGAACATGTACTATAATAAATGCCATAGTAAATGCATTAAATAACATTAACTAATACAACCTTATTGTAGCGTTACCATTAATATATTTAAAAATGTCAATTTTACTTTTAAAATATTATTTCAAAGTATATTAAACCATATGTATAATGAAATTATTAATATTTTTTTAGCTTATACAATAATGATAATAATAATATAATATTTGTTTATCTAAAAATATTCTATAAATATTACACTGTAAAAAATGCTGGGTTCCACACAATTCCTTCATGTTGTCCCAACACAAATCAATTAAGTTAACATAACAAACTTAAGTGGATTGAACATAAAACAATTAAGTTGTCCCAAAAAAATCTCTAGAATTGTGCTGTTTCAGCTCATTTTAATTAAGTTGTTTGAACAAGCAGCTAAAATTCCTTTTTTTTTGAGTGTTTATTATGAATACATATAAAATATGATAATTTTTCTACATATTTAGGTATTTATGTATTTAATATAATGGCATATTTCGCTTTCATGTCAATTGCATGCTATTTCAAATGCTAAATCAATATGTTTTGTAGAAACGTTTACTATATTGATATTGTCATTTGAATGCATGCCTGATATTACAGTTCTTGAAGCAGAATCTATTTTGCCACTATCTGCAGTCATAATGGCAAATGTGCAGCTGTTTGCTTGCCTCTCGACTAGTACATGAGGGGTGAAAATGTTGATTGAGTTGATTTGTTAGCTCAAATCAGCCTCTTCCGAGCAGTTTGTCCGCTGGTGGTTTTTGGGGCTTCGCTCTACATCCTGGTTTTAACAAACCTCCAGCGGGGCCAATAAAAAAGGCTTTTACCTTTAATCGCTGTAAGATAATATCAAACATTTGTCCCTTTTCTGGCGCGCAAAGTGCTTACAAATGCCCACGATCAAGAAAAGTGAACATATTTTGGTATTTCTTGTTGTTATTTCCCCCATTTTCAGAGAAGCGAATGTCCATTGGCTCTTCTGCAGGATCTTGAAGTTCATGACAGGCTTTTATCCTTCATCAAAGCCACAAGTGGATGAACAGACTCTTCTCCGACTGCTCAAAAGAGCTCCCCGGAGTCGAAGATGGGGCCTGAGGGGGGTTCGGACCCTAAATCTCTCCTTTTAACAAGTGTATGCACTTCCTTCCTTCGCCCGGTCAGGCCTTCAGGGTGCAGGACGCCTTTTTTTGCGGGCAGAAAGTATGAGTGAAGTTTGACCTCGGCTGCCATATAGAAGGGCTGAATGCAATGGCCTGTGGAAGATGACTGTGAATGTCGCTTTTAGGAGCTGCCATCTGACATAGATTCAAATTTACCGAGTCGGGATGCATTTATTGGTCCTTTAAGAGGGAAAGTGGTGTCTATAAGGTACCGCACTGATGCAATGAGGAAGAAATAGTTACTCGATTTGATGTATGAATTTTATTTTTGGTATTTTTGTATTGATCAAGTCGGACTAAGCCGAAGGAAAATTAATAAATGAATGAATGAATGAATGAATGAATGAATAAATAAATAAATAAATATTTGTTTATTAATTATTTATTTATTTATGCAACTTATCAAAATTGATCAATATGATGAAGTGAATTAAAACCATCGATTAACAGAATTAAACTATCCTAAATTATCCTATAACCTTTATTACGTGATTTAACACAGGCCATGACTTGTGTATCAATTAACAAATGTTTACTGTCAAGTGTTTTCAGCTGAACATTCACAATATGATTTATTTTGATTAATGGACTCAAATAATGTAATTCATTCGATTATTTGTCAACTCTGTTACTCTGATGTTTTGCTGAATTTCTCATTTGCTTCGTGAAACCTATAACATTGTGAAAATGCATACATTTCTTTTTTAGACATGCCTTGGCATCTGCTTTGAGGTTAGCATCTTGAGCTAAAGCACAAATGGTGGAAAATCTCAATTCTGTTATTGTCACTATTGTTAGTTACAGTTGTTAATGCTTTCAGATTTAAAAGAGTACCCCAACAATAACTGAAGCCACAAAAATGAGAGGGTCTATTAAATAGCATAACCTATTTTTGGTGGCCGATAATTTTCAGTGGCCGAATTCAACATCAATATCAACATGAATTTTATCGCAATTCGCTATCATATCGTTTATTGACCCAACACTAATATATAATATAATATATATTATTAGCCATCCTGTGATTTTCTTTCCTTTTTTAAATATTTCTCAAATGATGTTTAACAGAGCAGGGAAATGTTCACAGTATGTCTGATAATATTTTTTCTTCTTATTTGTTTTATTTTGGCTAGAATAAAAGTGTTTTAAAATTGTTTTCTATATTATTAGCCCTCTTAAGGATTGTCTAATAAACCATTGTTATCCACTGATTTGCCTAATTACTATAACTTGCCTAATTAACCTAATTAACCTAGTTAAGCCTTTAAATGTCACTTTAAGCTGAATGCTATTATCTTACTAGTATATCTAGTCAAATATTATTTACTGTCATCATGGCAAAGATAAAAGAAATCAGTTATTAGAAATGAGTCAGTTAAACTATTATGTTTAGAAATGTGTTGAAAAACCTCTCCATTAAACAGAAATTGGGGAAAATATATACAGGGGGCTAATAATTCTGACTTCAACTATTTATACAGTATATATATATCTATATATATCTGTGTGTGTGTGTAAAGGCAAAAAAGGCACCAATTTTGACTGCCTGATTTAATAAAGTAATTATACGATTTAACAGAGGTTGTGACTTGTTTATTAATTAACAAATATTTACTCTCATTTTTTTTTTTTGCTCTCCAGCTGAACGTCTGAGGTATTATTAACTTCAGTGAGGCCCCGAAAACCTGAACTTCACATCTGCAATATTTATGAAGTGCCAAAACACCGCATTCTTCCAGAATTCATGACGAGACATGGAGTTTTTGTCCATTTGTGCATTATTGATGAACGAAAAAAGGCCTTTGTGGACGTTCTCCTGCTGCCCATCTTGTCTGATCAAACACGCATTGTTACCACCAGTAAAAAACACACACAAACACACACAGACAGAAAAATATGCCTTATGAAAACTCAAACGCCATCGCCAATTGTGGCCCGCCAAGGGATATCATCTATCAGTGGACAAATGCAGGGACGAGAGCGCAGCTTCTCAAATGAAATAATATATCTTTGAAAGCCTACGCCTGCACCAGGCCCAAAGCCCCATATATCAAGTGTGGATCCGGTCCAGGGGCCATTAACCTCCCACCTGTTTCCCCCCCTGTCCTTCAGCACGCACCCCTGCCCTTGGTGCCGCTTCTGGGGCTCGTCCCGTGACAATAACCCCTCGACGCCACACGCTGGCGCAAAGCGGAGTAATTCAAATCTGCCGGAGCAACGACAGGGTTACAAATCTCCGGCGAGCGAGGCTGTTTGTCAGGACGGGCGCAGGTTTGACCTCAGGCCGTCTGAGAGTCAAAGGGAGGGCAGAGACGCTCTGGACGCCTGCGCTTGTGGAGGTGCCGAGAGATGGGGATATAAATCCTGGACAAGTTCACAGATCGCAAGCGCAACGCCTTATTAATTTCTGCAGACGCGACGGACACGGAAATTACTGTCGCTGACCTGCAACCTTTGAAATTGGACTGGCGGATTAACGCTGAGGGATAAAAAAATGGGGGAAAAGATAGGAATGGTAATGTAGGGTGAAAATCGAAAATTAATACATGTAGAAAATACACAGCATATGCACAAATATAGTATATAAGGAATAAAAAAGGAATATTAATCAAGGGTGAAATATAAAATAAAATTTTTTTCCCCAATTTCTGTTTAACGGAAAGAAGATTTTTTAAACACATTTCTGAACATAATAGTTTTAATAACTCATTTCTAATAACTGATTTATTTTATATTTGCCATGATGACAGTAAATAATATTATACTAGATATTTTTCAAAACACTTCTATATAGCTTAAAGTGACATTTAAAGGCTTAACAAGGTTATTTAGGTTAACTAGGCAGTTTAGGGTAATTAGGCAAGTTATTGTATAACGATGGTTTGTTCTGTAGACTATCAAAAAAATATAGCTTAAAGGGGCTAATAATTTTCACCTTAAAATGGTGTTTAAAAAAATTAAAAACTGCTTTTATTCTAGTCGAAATAAAACAAATAAGACTTTCTCCAGAAGAAAAAATATTATCAGACATACTGTGAAAAAAAAATTCAAAGGGGGCTAATAATTCTGACTTCAACTGTAGGTATATAATTAATAATAAAATTAGAATATGTAATTTGAATGTCAAATTAATGCAAAAAAGGGAAAATGTAAAATGTTATTAGATACTGAAGAAAAAACATGAAATATGTAAAAATAAAGATAAATATTTGTGTAAGTATGCTTTGTGACATAATAATGAAATATATTTATGTATAATATATCTATATAAATGAAACTAGACTGGTGGATTAAAAAAGAGAAAAAAAATATATAAATATTAATGGAGTTGGCCATTTAAAGTGAATTTACTGCAAAAAAAAAAAAACTTTTATTATCGATGTTGAAAAGAGTGAAGACCGTAAATCATTTTTATGATTCTTTAATAAATGGAAAGTGACAGATTTATTTGAATCAGATGTTTAATAAGATTATAAATGGCTTTTTTTGTCACTTCTGAGAATTTGTATGCATTCTTGTTGGAAAAAAGGATACATTTCTTTCAAAAGAAGTAGACCTTTTAAATAGATATAAAGAAAATATATATAAAAAAGATATAAAGAGCAAAAATATTTTCAAGCATAAAAGGTTCATATATATGAATTAAATGGTTTGTAAATGACTTCAAATTGAATTTGAAGACTTTTTAAAATCTTTTGTGACTTACATGTCCAAATGAGGTCATTGTATAATAAATATTAAGCAAAGAAAATTCTGAAATCATAAAAACTACCTTAATAAAATAATAATTTCTGAGCAATTTTACTGTGCAGTTTAGAATCCTAAAGTTTAAGTAAAAGTGGATAAATATATAGTACTGCATGATACACATAATATAATGCATTATATTGTGTTATTTATTGTAATTATATACCAGTCTAACATTATATTTAATATACAGCAAAGAGATTATTTTTGGGATTATTTTTTTCAGGTACTTTATATTTTCATAAAAGTTTCTATGACTTTGGATTTTGGATTACTTTTATGTATTTTCTGTATTGTGTAATAATAATAATAGTAATAATATAATATAATATAATATAATATAATATAATATAATATAATATAATATAATATAATATAATATAATATAATATAATATAATATAATATATGCAAAGATACTAATTAAAAAAAAAAATATATATATATATATATATATATATATATATATATATATATATATATATATATATATATATATATATATATATATATATATATATATATATATATATATATATATATATATATATATATATATATATATATAAGCTTTCCATTGATGGACAGTTTGGTAAGATAGGAAAATACTTGGCCGAGATTTGAAAATCTGGAATCTGAAGGTTGAAAAAAATCTAAATACTATGAAATTCATCTACGAAATACTATGAATTGTAAAATTTCTTTCTAAATTAAGTGCTTTGTAATGCATCAAATTTTTTTTTATATATTTACAGTAAAAAAAAAGATTCTTTACAATATTCTTTACAATATTGAAATATAATATAATATAATATAATATAATATAATATAATATAATATAATATAATATAATATAATATAATATAATAAAGAAATGAATATATATATATATATATATATATATATATATATATATATATATATACAGTATATACTAAATACTAAGATCAATATTTTTATAAAACTATACATATAGGCTGCATAATAAATACAAAGTGGAATATTTATATAAAAATAATATAAATATGCTGTGTAACTTAATATACAATTTGCATATTTTAAATCATTATATATACCACAAAAATCCACAAAGCACACTGTCCATGGCTTGAGTGAATAGTGACCATCCAGTCAGTGTAACACTTTAAGTGTATAATGTAAGTGATGGTCAGCCACAGAGTGTCCTCTCTTTCCTCACAGCTGCTTTTCCAATAAGCACGAGGCTCACGGCTGGACGCTGCTTTGAGAACAAGGCCCTAATACAGTGCTGCTTTACTTAATGGCAGGCCTGGTAATGTCATTCAATTCACAGTCGAGAGAGAAAGAGCAAAAAAAGAAAAAGAAAGAAAAGAAGTGCCTAACAGTCCCCGAGCAGCCGTGAAAGAATAAAAATAAATATTGGCGCCACATGTCAGGGTATTGTAAGTTTTGCACGGTTGACTTTTATCAGCTTGGAGGACTAAATTTAAGGCAGTACATTTGTGCCGCTGAAGTACATTGTGTTTGGGGACCAAATCGACGCAGAAATTGCACGGAAACCTCACAAGAACGATTAAACCGGCGGTGAATCTGCACGTTTTAATGCCATTGTGTGGCTGAGGAAAAGCTAAATGCACGCATCCTATTCGGTAAACAATAGCCAGCCAGCTACAATGAAAGGGAGATCTCTCTATGGATGTGAATCACTCTCCACGTTTTGGGCCGGGCAGCGAATGACAAACACGCACAGCGGCTTCATAGCAGCTCGCATTGTCAGTTCTGACAGTAGGAGGCTTGCATCTGTTTCCACCACCGCCTGCTAAACATGACTCCCACCCTTAGCATGACAAACCAGCCAGACGACTGGCACGCACCTTCAAACGCACACACAAACACATGCCAATGCATACGCAAACATTTTAGCAACACAGAACCAACAGCTAGTTAGCATACAGAGGCTACAATACTGAATTAAACTGAACTTCTGATTACTTGACTGACACAGTTTCAACTTACTAGAACTTCTATGCTAAGCTGCTTTGACACAATCTGCATTGTAAAAGCGCCATAGAAATAAAGAAGAATTGAATTTAATTGAATTAAAACAGTGATTTTGATGCAGTTTTATGTACATGGGCATCTTAATATCAATCAGAACCTGATGTATACAATCTAATGCATGCTTTCTTTAATCTGAGCTTTTCTCTTTGATTAAATCTGTGACAAAATAGCATTCATATTGGTAGTAATATTATTTCAATAAATATTGTCAATTTCTTGATCACTGTATTGCGTTCAATTAGATGTACAATTTTGATAATGAAACTTGGTAGATATAGAATGATAGCTGATATTTATGTGCATTTTATATTGGTAGTCCATTTTTTATTTTATTAAAGTCGATTTAAATTCGTTTACTTCCAATATCTTTCAAATTGACAGCCAAATATCACCAAATTGCTATATTTCCTCCCATATAAACCCATCAATATATTTTTTACTCAGATTTTACTCAAAAGCTTAATTAAAAATAAATGAGCTTGACATTAATGGGTGGTTTGGTTTGATAGGACAATATTTGGCAGAGATTTGAAAATCTAGAATCTAATGGTTGAAAAAATCTAAATACTGTGTAAAGTTGTCTAAATAAAGTGCTTTGCAATGAGTTTTTATAAGTATTCAGTAGGAAATTTACTAAATTTTTTCATGAAACATGATCTTTACTTAATATTAAATGATTTTTGGCATAAAAGAAAAATCAATATTATTTATTGACATTTTACCAGAAGCGTACATTATCTGCCCCCGAAATAAAAACATAAATACAGCGACTAAAATTGATTGACTTTGTTATTCTGTAAAGGAATATGTCATTCATTTGGTTCTTTGATTGTTTTTCTTTATTAAAAACACTTTACAAATGTACAAACCCTGTCATTTTCTTTGTCCACAGCTCAACCTACAGCTTTAAAAGTTTTGTTATGATAAAAACTATTTAGAAAAAATACTTAAAAAAATAGCAAGTTTACGTTGTTATCATTCACATCAATTGATTTAAAAACATGAACTTATAAATAAATTTTACAAATTAAAAATTACAAAAATATAATACAAATATATTTACAATTGTCCCCATGTTTCTGTCAGTCCTGTCACATCTGCAATAAATTTAACATAAAATGCGTGTAATACACATTTAAGGCTATGAATCGGAAGTGACATCATTTGATGG
This sequence comes from Danio kyathit, assembly GCA_903798195.1. Taxonomy (NCBI): domain Eukaryota; kingdom Metazoa; phylum Chordata; class Actinopteri; order Cypriniformes; family Danionidae; genus Danio; species Danio kyathit. The sequence goes on from LR812540.1 coordinate 30,562,656, forward strand.
AGAAGCTGACAGTGATCAGGGATGCGTTCTGCCATAGAATTGTATGATTCTTATGCTTGTTTTTGTATAATTTTTTGAGGACGGCAAAGTTAAGTCAGGCCCTGTCACGTTTCTGGTAGAATGTGCCATATATTGTATATATATATATATATATATATATATATATATATATATATATATATATATATATATATATATATATATATATATATATATATATACATACAATATACCTGCGCAACATAATTCAGGGTCACATATAATCATATACTCCTGATGTATAAAATATCATACAGTATTTTGTCTAAAGTGTTAACTAACCTAAAAGAAAACCTGACTTCATATGGTTAAAAAAGCAGCCACAAAATTTGTCATGTCTGTGATCATTTGGTAGCTATGCTAATTCCTCTCCTCTTCCTCTTTTCCTAAATTTTACAACTTCAGCGTCGCCCAAGTGTGAGAAATGGCCATCGGAATGTTCCTCTCAGTGTCTGAACACAATAGTGAGCTCTCTTTAGAGATCCCATCATGAGCAAATATTTATGAGAGCTGTAACCGAAGTCTAACTTATGGAAACTAAATCTTTAAACACTTGGCAGACGCTTCACACCGGGCTCTATTACGAGAAGAAATTCTTTTGTTCTTACGAGGCTAATAATAGCGCTGTAAATGTAGATATATTTATAGCCGACTCGCCACCCTCACAGACAAGCCTTATATTCACTTGCATTTCCTCTGTTTATTGTATGCTACAACACAGATTTCTCATTAGCTTGCTAGCTAAATATTCGCTAAAGTTATGTGTTTACACATTTCTTTCATTAATCTTGTAGATAAAGCGTTTATTGTTGTCTGTGGTGCTGTTGGATAGCATACTATGCATATTTGAGCTCTCCGCAAACAGGTGTTTAGCTAGCATATGCTAGTAGCAGTGATTGTTTACACAGGTGCTGCTCTATAAACACACAGAGGAGGGCTAGCGTAGCATTGCTAATGTGTGTGCAACTGAAAAAGATGATTTCAATTATTAGCATGCTGATTCCATGTTTCACTGAATCTACATTATGAATAAATTCAAAAGGAGGCTCCATTTGCTGCATTTCTCTGCTATTAAACCTGAATATATAGCTCTCATCTTGATGCTCGAGCTTTATTTGAGCTCTCTCGAAAGATGAAGCTTGTTAAAACCGCTACGTTATGTGGGATAAACCTCCATCAGCATCACAAAGCTCTGTGGGTAACAATAGCTGTACGAGTGTTCGCTAATTAGAGTCAGGAGTGGGTTCAGACTTTCTAGTGCTACCTTTTTTTTGTTTGCGGTTTTTGCGTTAGCGCTCCGGTGTATGATTTAGCGAGGGCACATGAGAGCTGAGCTAATTACAACTCCAACACACCACACTACGACTGCTAATGTCAAATTCGACAGCTACGCCCTTGTCTCTTTTAACAACTATTGTGCTAAACAATTAGCCAGGGCGAGAAAGTAGTCATAACATCAAGGGGAAGCTACTCCACCGCGGCAAAAGGTGAAGTACAAACACGATTAAAGGTAAATCATACAGACAGCAATTAGCCATACGCAAATGCTAATCCAAGTTAAAGTGGGAATAAAGTGCTTGAACTCAAAAGCGCAAGAACAAATAATAAAACTCTATAGGGGGGAAATGTATATGTATTTGTATTTATTTATTTATGAATTTATAACAAAAGCACAAAAACTGACAAGTGAATTCATTCATGACTTGCTTTTTGGACAGAAAGTGTTTATAAATGTAAAGATTAACCATCGGTAAGGTTATAAATTAGTCAATAAAAGATGATGAACAGCTATTGTTCTCTGAAATGTGACATTATTTATTTTCACATGATTTCTATTTGTTTAAGCCATCAGCAATCCCAAGAGGTGTTAATGAAGACGTCAGTGGCACTTTACTTTGGCTGAATACCCTGATTTCAAAGCGGTGGTCCACCCCAATAATCACAGCGTGAGTATTTCCAAAATAAATAATATCTTCCATAACATCAGATTATATTTCAAGCATACACCAGGTCAATGCTCAGTATAAATGAATTCTAGTGCGTCTCATGAGCTATTGAACGTGATGAGAGGAAAACAATAAGGTGCCTGTAGCTCAAAGAGCACAACATGAATGATTTGAATTGGGTGCTGTCAGATTTCCCAGTGGCATATCAAAACATGTCACGGGCGGGTAAAATACAGCATGCTCACGACCGAAATCTTTCACAAAGGCAGACATGCACGAGTTACTAAAACCCTCACAGTCTTCTCAATCCCATCAATATTTCTGTCAAGCAGATGTGTATTGTGGAAGAAAAAAAAACTGGTTAAAACAAGAAAATAAAAAATGAACGACGCCAGACTGGCCTCTTCAGCTGATGTAGTAAACCTTCAATAATTGATCACTTGACATCATTTGAAATCCTAACACAAACACACAATGCATTTTTCAGGCCATTCCCAAAACTCCTCACAAATAGACTTGAGACTCTGCAATTATTTATGGAAAACTATGAACTAATTAGCTGCCCGGTCAAAAGGGAACATTTGTCTCATTCATATTAATGGTTTGACTGGTATACTGTACGCCGAGAAACATTATCGCTATATGAGTATGATTTATCAAAACATCATTTCCAGTTGATGCATAACAAACAGAATGTTAGCATGTATAGTTAGCAGGTAAAATCAGTCAATCAGAATCCACCCAAGTTTAAAGAGCTCAAGCCTTTAAAGCAGCATATGACATTAACTGCACTGCGCTTTCAATAATCAGTTATTATTCTTAGTGTGGACACTAATATATTTACCATAACAGTGAAGTTTATTTATAAACTAATTTTAAGAGGATCACGTGCTTATGATTGTTCACAGCTTGTCCCACATAGCTTACGATTGATTCACCAATCAGCTGATTCCCAACTCACTATAAATAACCAGAGTTTCTTATTTCAGTGTCTTCGTCTTGAAGAATCCCTCTCTACCCACCTCTACTCCCCATCATTTTAGATGGGCGACATGGCAGCCCAGTGATTAGCACTGTTGCCTCACAGCAAGAATGTCTCTGGTAAAAATCCCTACTAAACCAGTGGACATTTCTGTGCGGAGTTTGCTTGTTCTCCCCATGTTCGCTTGGGTTTTTCTCTGATTTCCTACCACAGTCCAAAAAAACACACAACCTAAGTAAATTGAACATACCAAATTAGCATCATAGTCAAGCTCTTAGCAAGCATCATATCTCTCCTTAGCCATCCCTATATCTGTCAATAAGCCAGAAATAAGACGGGGGAGTTCATCGAGATCTACTTCAGCTCGAACTCCACTCTCGCCCTGCTAATGGGAGGGAGCCCAGGGCTCGAGGATCTTATAAGCTCAGGGCTCTCTCCCAGGACAACATGCCAAACAAGCTATATTATCAATCATCAGCTAAGTGTGAACTCTTAAGTAATTTTTTGTAGGAATGATGCTGAAGTTTAGGCCAACAGACATCCATGCTTGTTTAAAATGCTTTCATATCCTTTGACATTCATGACCACCAACTTTACTTTTCTTCCAGATTAATGAAAGGGTCACGTACCTTTAGTTCCCGGAAGAAGATGCTGCTCCTGGCCCATTCTACAATGGAGAACAGTGTCTGGTCGGCCATCTTGCACATTAGGCCGAAAGTGTTGAGTTTCTCGTGCTTGCCTCGGCTGGCCTGTTCCTGCTGCAGGTATGCTAGGATCTTGGCTTGCACCTGGGGCTCGTCTGGCTCACACTTGAGCAACTCCACCACTAGGTGAGGGAAGGAGGGTGGCGATCCGCCTGCGTAAGCTTCTACGTATGGGTAGCCCATGAGGGACTCTGGCGAGCTTGTGTAGGGGTCGGGATACTCTGATTTGATGGTGCGGCTCTGGAAGTGACCATATGCCTGGTAGCCTTGCAGTCCTCCGGCATGAGGCGGCATGGCCATGCTGACTGGCGAAGTGACGAAGGGGCTGCGGTCAAAGTCTGCAGGTGGCAGGCCTGCGCTGGAGGAGCTGTGGTGGTGATGATGGTGATGGTGGTGGTGATGGTGGCTCAGTGGAAGCCCCTTGGAGGCTGAATGGATGTTCTGAATGGCAGAGGTAATGGTAAGGTCTGCTGGGACGGTTTGCATGACTTGAGTCATGGCCTCCAGCTTGAGTCCGTTGGCCCGGATCAAGGCTTTCTTCTGTTGCTTGAGCGCCCGGTCTCGCTTGTACATAGGGCCGAACTTGTTGCGACCTCCTCTCATTCGATCAGCTCTTACAGCTTATGAAAGAACAAAACACAAAATGAGTTGAATATCAATTAATAAGAACATCACAGAATTCACAGGAAAAAAACTAAAGGTAAAGTGTGTGACACTAGTGTTACTAAATTGTGTAAGTAATGGCGTTATTCAGAACTGAACTGAGAATGATGATAGAAATTGCATGCTGCTCCAGTAGGTACTGCATTTAAAATTGGAATTTACTTCATGACCATTAGAAAAGTATATTCTATATAGTATGAATGTGAGAAGCATGAATGGACTACTACATACGCCATTTATCATCATATGACCTATCCGCATCAGTTGCATCGCTTCACTCCTATTCATAAATTCTCTCATGTGGACTCATGGGATAGCAAAGTGTCCATTGGATGTACACTTCATCTCATCTTCAGAATCTCGCTAGAAGTAGTAGGTCATCCATCATCATTAATTCTGGCCTACTGTTTAGAATATTCAGACATACTACTCAGCTCGCATACTGTTTCTCACATACTATAAAGTAGGGAAATATGCGATTTCAAACACCAGATCTCATTTGTACAATTCAGTACAATTTTCTCATCCCCCGATGATGGTTGGGTTTAAGGGTGGGGTTTGGTGCCACATCTCTTTTTAAAAATCTTACATTTGCATTTGTCTGAACTCATATTCATTTGACCAAATTAGCCACTAAATGGAAAAAAAATAAAATAGTTCAGTTCCCATGAGATCAGGCTGGCTTTACTCCATAGCTTTCACTAGCTGTGGCCTCCATTACACTCACCTTCCTAAATCACTAGCATAGTCCATGTAGTTCTGCTAGACTGCTGAGCATGGGAGGTGGGCGCATTACAAAGATCCTAAAGGTTTTTCTGTTGCTAGCGCGCCTCTTCAGATCAGGGGATTGAGGTTAACTCAGAAAGCTCTCACTTGCTCTCACTTACCTCCTAAACCTCACTCTGACCAGGGTCATGGTATCAACGTAACTCCTGTGGTTCTACTTAAACTGCTCCAGATGGGATTTGGACTGTGGATTCCAGCACGGGAGGTGGGCTAGTTTACTCTGAAAGCTCTTACTAGCTGGTTGCGATCCCTAGTGGCGGATTTAGGCATGGGCAATGTGGGCGATCGCCCAGGGCGGCATCTTGCTAGGGGCGGCATGGAGACCCCTACGCTCTTCACTTTCGTCCGCGAAAGGGCGCCACGAATACCGTGAGAAACTGGTATCTTGCTAGGGGCAGCACGGAGAAACAACCCACCAACACCCCTCCCCCCTCCCCCTCCCCTTCACTTCTGTCCGCGACATCAACACCACCCCCCACCCCAAGTCTTCACATTCATCCGCGGAAGGGTGGCACGGACACCGTGGAAGGGCGGCACGAACATCGTTTGCCTAGAGCGCCAGTTAAGCTTGCACTAAGCACCGCCCACACTTGTCACAGCTACCAAGCCGACCAATCACAGAGCTTGCGCTATGCGTCGTTGCGACATGTAGTTACATCTTTTGAGAGGTGCGCGTCAGCGACAGCGTCAGCCATGGCAAGGGCTATGCAACCGCGCGAAGGCAGTGCCGGACCATACGTGTGCGCTTGACGCAGAAGTATAAATCAGCCTTAAACCTCACCTCCCATTATGAAAATGGCAGCAGTGTAACCCCAGTAATACCAACATTGGTGGTGGACACAAAAGGTTTGTCTGTTGTTGATGCGTCTCTTAAGACCTTAAGATCAGGGGAGTGAGGTTTACTCAGACAGCTGCACTCTTTTACGCTACAAGCAATCAGTATAATTTTCATCTGTGCATTTTACAGTCAGTGGTGTTTTTTCAAAGCCAGACCTAAAGCAAACTCAGCATAATCGAGCCAGAGGACACAATTTGGAGAGAAACGGTGCTAATGATTCAATATTAAACTGAAGCGAGGCAAAGTCAAGCAGACGAGATCATCATTATGGCAAATAAAATGAAGAGAGTGCCACTGCCCGGAAGCGACTCTGATCCCCGCCACAGGGCAGTAGACTCCACTTTCGTCTGCTGGGTCCCATGTTAATTATTTATGCTTAATTATTTCTTTTTATGCTCCACGTTGTCGGCAGGTGGATGGCTGGAGGTTCCAGCAGTGTGTTAAACACACAGTAGCAGCATATGTGCTTGTGGACACATTGGCTACTTGACCACGCTCGTTAGACCCTAATATCTCGCAAACGGTAGATCTTAAAAAAATAAAACAATTAAAAGGAAACCCTCGGTCCAGCAGCTGCCTTGGGAGTAATTTTAATGGTCCTTGTCACAGCGGTGAGTTTGTGTTTGTGTGTGTGTGTGGTTTCACCACGTGTGTGATCTGATTGATCCGGTGAGAGCAGGAGGCAAAGTGTTGCCACGGCGATCCCGCTGACAGCTCTTGTAACATCCAAAAATGATTCCAGAGCAACTTGGTGGGGGATTTTTTGGGGGTCTTAATGTGGTTGTTAGAGTATCCAATCAGAAAAAAAACTGGTAAGTTTAACTATTAATGATTCCTGAGCAACAGGGTAATTAATGAGCTGGAAACTAATAGTCGACCCTTATGGGAAATCACAATTAGACCTGCGACTCAGATCATGAATGCATGCTGTACCCCCATGCACGCTTACACACTCTGTCTGACACCATCCCCCTCTTCCTTTTTGTCTTCTGATAAGATTTTTTTTTTCTCACAGCGTCTAATTAAACAAGGTTATTTACATGCATGTCATACTGATTTTTTAGGCATAAGACAGGGGATTTGTGTGTGCAGTTCTGACTGTATTAATAACAGTACCACACTGCCGTTGCTGCAGTATGTATACTGAACACAGTATGCAAATTACTTACATGTATAGAATCATTCAATTCAATTCAATTAATCTTTATTTCAATAGCGCTTTTACAATGTAGATTGTGTCAAAGAAGCTTAACATAGAAGTTCTAGTCAATTGAAAGTGTGTCAGTCCAGTTTTTTAGTTGAATTTTAGCTTAGTTCATTTTGGTGTATTTAATCTTCACTGCTGAAAGTCCAAACACTGAGGAGCATCTACATTATCATCTACATTAACTTTGTGTGTGTGGCTACATTTAGAATAGCAAACAGTATGCATATTTACTGTATGCACAGTATTGTGAAATGGTGAAATGCCATAATACCTTACTACTTCGTTTAATTTTGCAGAATGTATATAGTAAACTCATATTATGCACTGTGTGCAACTTTTCTGTGGGCAATCTTTTAATATCCAAAGTAGCATACTACTATACTGCAACTTCTGTTGTCGTACATAGCGTGCAACTGTGCACGCAAAGTTTCTCTTTGCATAGAATAACATTCTGTGTGTTTCTGGCTATGTTTAAAATAGCATTGTACTATAGTATTACTAATATTGCAGTAAATATAGTATGCATACTATACACAGTATGCAACATTTTTGTAGCTACTGTATGTTTGAAATACAGTACTACTATCATATTTTGAACAACATAGTATACATACTTTATACATACTTAATCTTTTACTGTGCATAAAATGACCAACCATGTTCACACAAAAATAGCAAGGAGTAGCGTACTCCACATTCCAAAATGCAACCTTAACATTCCATGAACTGAAAATAATCATTTAACCCTTTTATTATTGAGTCATAGTTTGTAGATGGCAAAAAACTAATTTTAATTCCAGCAAAAATCAGTCCAAGGCACTCGAAAAATGTGAAATTTGTTTTTATAAAAAATCTTTTTAATATTTTTTCTACATTTTTCGAGTGGCTTGGACTGATTTTTGCAGTTTATTCTAATGAAACCTTTACCCAAAGAGCACCGACACATTATTTAAGCTACCCCTGAGCACCGTTTATTTCCATTTTTAGCTAGCTTGCTACTTCTTAAATAGTTTTTGTGGAATAATGCATAATTTAAAACATTTAGTATGTAGTACGCTAGTATTTTATTCCAAACACAGTCCACTTCCTTTATGTAAACTGTGAGAGTTTGTAGTCTGTACTGCACACGCCTGTGTGTGTGTGTACATGAGTTATAAAACCACTTTGTGAGTTACTCAAATGGCTTGCGGAAAGCAATTGCCTTGGTAATAAAAGCAGTTGCCTGATCTAATTTACTTGAATTGGCCGTCCATAGATGTTGTTTGTTTGTGCGTGTTGCGCGTCTCTGTAGACGGGGCCCGTCTGGGCAGATTCGAGCGCTGCTTATTGTCTGATTTATGTGTGTTTAATATACAGGAATATTAAGCGTTGCTTGGGCGAGAATCCCTGTCCTATCACAGGCATATGAATGCCTCCCCTGGCCGGCTCCTGACACACAGTTTGTCATGTCTGCCGGAGCTCTACTCCATGCGCACACATGAATAGCTATGATACCTATGCATAAGTAATGGGACAGGCTGCCGCTGCCACCGCCGAGCGCGCCTCTGCCCCCAAAAATGACAAAGTGCACCATGCAAAGCGCGGAGCATGTTTTGAATATCCACAGTAAAGCTGCGCCAGATCGTCAGATTCATCAAGGCCCTTAATATGGATAACAGACGTTTGATGAAATCTAAACTATTTTACGCTCCGCTGTGCACAACATTGGACTCGAGCAGAATGAATAAACGCTCGGTCGAGTCTAGAGTGTAGCTTCTTTTACTCGATGCTGATTTTACAGAGGTTAAAAAAGAGATCAGATTCACTGTCTTAATCTGTAGCCACAAATATATGAAGGAAGATAATTACAGACCTTCCTTGAAAGACATAACATACTCGCCTGTGCTTTTTAGAGGACTTTAAAACAGCAGCGTTTTCTTATCTGTGTTGATAATGGAGCTTCCATGGAGACACAGAAGGCCACTTGTCTGTGTCACGCTGATATGGATGTTTTGTTTTGCTACTTGTTCGGTTATAGTAAGTATTGCGCTCAAATCAGTGTGGTGAAAGCTTGCTGATAATACACAAAGAAAGATTTCAACTGAAGAACTCATTTCCGGCACGTTTGTCACTACAATTTCAGGGACCCGGGGCATCTGACTACACTAATAGATTAACATTGTTTTATTTGAATTTATTTTTAAATATAATTAAGTCACAAGTGATTCATTCCAGCTCAAGCACTGTTATTATTATACTGTATTTTAAGTTTTGAGAGTTTTTAAATTTTGAGAGTCTCTAAATTGCCACCAATTGTGTGTTGCTGTTTATAATATTACTATGAAATTTAAATATAAAATATACTGAAATAAAATACATTTTTAAATATTAATATAAAAAGCAATACATTTTAACATTTATTTTTATATAGTTTTTAAAAATAGTTTCATTATATAATAATTTATATTTATTATAAATAATTTTTATTATATTTATTAAATTTTTTTCATTCATTATTTCATTCAAAAATTCTGTCATTTTTAATTAAGAGAATTATGAGGTAAGCAGCAGTAGTAATTATATTTTAAAAACTTACAAAAAACTTCAAATTCCTTAAATTTATGACAAAATTCTGCACCTTTTCGAATGCAGTAAGTCTGCTTTTAAGCCATATGCATGAAACATATTGCTGTGGTTTATATTCAAAACACAATTTTGGTTAACATTCTCCATCTCTGCAGCTTTCCTTAGCAATACGAGCTATCAGAAGAAGCCTGTGGGGAGTATTAGCGAGCGCTCATCTCTTTGGACGGCTTTGACAGGGCGCTGGAGGGCCTCGAATACTGTTGGTAACATGCGGCAACAAATCAAAGCCAGCTAGCAATAAAACGACACTGCTAGAAATTCTGCCCTCCAGCAGTTAAACAATTAACAGTCATACATCGACATGCTAAGAGGAAAGAATCATGTAGGAAGCCTGTGGATTTCTTGGATGGTGGCTAAAGGGAAAGTTAGTTTTCATTTTAAAGCCTTTATAATGGTGGGTACTAAAAGAAGATGCTTGGCAGTAATGTTCATGCTGCTCTTTTCCTTTCAATGAGAATGAATGGGGGGCAAAGCTGCATTTTTGACTAAAATAACATGTAAATGTACACTCAAAAAATGATGCCTGCTAAATTGTTGCAAACAATTTATATGTATTGAATTTAAACAAATAAACTAAATTTTGTAATGTATAACTTAATTTGTTTGTTTAAATCCAGCCCAAATAAATTGCTTACAATTACTTAATTAAAAAAAATATATAAATCCAAGAAATCCTTTTTGATTATTTTTTATAGTGTATGTGAACTGTAAAATGTTTTCATGAAAATGCGTGCATATGAAAAGGTCCCTGTAGGACCTTAAAAAGTTTCATATTTGACAACAAATGTCTTAAAGAATCATTAGATGACATATAAAAAGTCTATATTTAAGAATCACAGCACAGCCCCACAAAATACAAAATAATTTTTATTATTATTTCAAATATTTCCACTTACTTAGCAAGATTTTTTTTAAATATTTAATTATATTAAAATATAATATATAACATGTATATTTTGACATTATATTTGAAACATTACAGTAGACACTTGGATTTTTCTTGGTAAATTTAATTTGATACAGAAATCTAAACATTATATAAAAATTAAATACATTTAGTAATATATTTTAATATACTATTTTCATATAGTAACATATTTGAAGTATAAATTATTTTATATATATATTTTAACAAATTTCTCTTTGCATACCTTTTTAAGGAACTTTGATACAATTTTAAATACAATTTTAATTGAATTTAATTAGGTATGTTCAAACTTCAAACAAATTTCCACAACCTTTGGTCACCTTTCAGTTCGATTGTATGGAAAAAAAGCAGCACAAACGTTGCTCAAAATGTCTCCTTTTTTGTTCTACAGAAAAAAAGAGAGTCCTTTGGCTTTTTAACACCAGCAAACGATGTCAAAACAGCTGTTTAAAGACCAGAAATCTGTGTTGAGTTAATGGAAGAAATGCAAGGATGAACTAAAGACTTCTTACCCTCCAGTTTCATGCCGACTGTGAGGCACTTCTGGAAGCGACAGTAGGGGCAACGTTTCCGCTGGGTCTTGTCTATTTGACAGCTCTGGTTCTCTATACATGTGTAGCGCTTGTTGTTCTGCACCGTGCGCTTGAAGAAGCCCTGCAGAGTGAGGTGAATGAAGATGTCAAACTTTTGACCTCCGGTGTTTGTTAATGTGCTATTCAGCCACAGACAACCCACACACACATACGGAAAAAAAAAAAAAACGCTCCATTCACACAGAAAAAAAGAGGTGTTACACACACTGCCACACAAGTAGACACATATAAAAGTAGAGCCACGGGCATAGAAACGCTCCCTCAGCAGTCGACGCTCACTTGGATAAACACAAACACACACACCCACACAAAAACTGACATGTGCACCCACACGCACACTTGACATGAACAAACAGAAATACAGGCTGAGGATGGAAACCAACAGATTGGAGACAGAGAGTGGACTAAATGTACCGGCGCTAATATAAAGATCCTCTTTAGTCCCATTTAGCATGGTGACATAGTGATATTTCAGCTATTAGCATTGGAGGAATTATGATCGCAAGCCATTGAAAGTATTGTGAAAGTTTAATTAAGTCTAATTTGGCTTTTTCAAGCACATTTGAAGTCCATACGGGGCGTACAACTACCAAAATTTCTTACAAAAAATTCCCGTTGAACTTCTCTGATCCTATTATTCATACGGCAGAAGCAAAAAAAAGCAACTGAAAAAAAAAATCCAATAAATTATATCCATAATTTACAGCCACAGGATTACAAGATTCCACCTGCAACTGTTCTGAATTCATTTTCAGGGCTGGAGAGAATCAAACGAGGAACGGCATTAACTTACTCTTGATCAACACCGTAGGGAGACTGGCCCATTTAAAACTAAAAGGATCAATACCGGCCAGAACTCAAATAACACACACACACACACACACACACACACACACACACACACACACACACACACACACACACACACACACACATGCAGTTCATAAAGTGCTTAACCTTGAATACAGACTAAATCATTAAAACAAGGCAAATTTAAAATTATGTAAGGAATTGCACAGGTTGGTTACCTATAGCATTTAAAAACCTTAAAGAGAATTTTAAATGAGATTTTTTAAATGACATTTACATCTCAGTCAAAACTCTAAAATAGACGATACTGAGCGGATAAGAGATCTGTTGACAATTAAAGAAGAAACTCAACCACCGAATAATACCTTTAGGGGAAAAAACACCGTGAGTCAGTGTGTGTGTGCTTTTATCTGAGAAAAAGACACCAGATTTTCCAACTCTCAAGTGTGAGTGAACTCCAAAACCTTTAACGGTGTAGAGAAATGAACACACCACTGGATATCAGTTGACAAAAAGTCATTTTCTACCTTTAAACACACAGGCTTCCGTAAAATCCCATTATACACCAAATAAATAACAAAAAAATAAACAAATAAGAATTTAATTTTAATAAAATAAAAACTTTGTAATAATTTGGTTTGAAAAACTGTATAAAACGCATTAGATGAGTTTTCAACTTATTCGAAATCAAGTCCAGATTGTGACCCAAACAATATATATTTCTAAAAGTCATTAAAAGCACAATTCTCATGAATGTCATGATGCGGTTTTACTAATTCTTTCTTGGATTTGCTCTAAAATACCACTTAAATGGATGCACAGCCTTCAAGGTCAACACAAGGTATGTAAAACAATTTTTTTCTCTCTTTAAAAACCAACAAATATTCTAATACTTAAGCTTTGTTCTGTCCACAAATGTTTTTCTCCCTATCAGAACAGCCCTTTTTAAGGTGACCAGTTGAAAAGTTAAAAACAGCTGATGTTACACACCTTACAGCTCTCACAGGTCAGCAACCCGTAGTGATATCCGGACACCTTGTCTCCGCACACTGGACACATCTCATCCAAGTCTTCGTCGTAGGAGTAGTCCATCATTTTAAACTGTGGGGCTGAAAACAGAATATGAGTGCAGTGAGTAACAATTTACAATACAGAATCCATTCAATTAAATATTGTAACCAAAAAATAATGGTTTGGCTGTCATATGTTATGATGTTCATTTTTGAAAGATTAAGAAGAAGCTAAAAAAACAAGAACTGTTTGAATCTCCACAACGAAAAGGTCACTGAACAAATTCAGAGCTTGAATGATTGAAAAAACATCATTTTAAAGCAAATATTTCAATTTTAGCCATCTCTCCGTCTAACTTCTACATGTAGCCTGCAGTTTTTGCAGAAATAAATAAATACGAACCACCAGTTGTACAACAAGCCTAGCCTTAAGAGTGAATTTTCTGGAGGAATATGCAGTTTTGGGTCTCTGGGAACTAGCCGAAGCTTCGAGTCGGGTGTGGAGGATGGTCGCAGACAGGGCAAAACTTCAGTTTCGATCTGGTTAATATTCATGATGGCTCGTAAATTGGTGTGGGAGCACGAGAGAGGCTGCTGTCTCGCGCTGAAGTGGACCGTTTAGCCATGAGGCGAATAAAAGCAAAACAACATGTAAATACACGAGAATTGTTTGCATGCGAAATAAAACATTTACCGTGGCGTGTGCCTTTTGTAGGCCTACTACTTCTTTCTATAAAGGATGTAAAGGTGTTTTTATTTTAATGTCAATTCATATTTTAATTAGCATGATCACTAATAAACTGGTGCAGTTTGGGAATCATCGGCGTCTGAAGAATGCGCTTTTATAAAAATGTGAAGGGAAAAAAGACAGTCATAGTACACTTTTCCTCAGAAAAAAGAAACAGTTTGTTTGAGACAGATAAATGTACAGTAAAGAGGAACATTGAGCTATGAAATTAAACATATTCGCATTATTATTCCATATTAATCTAAAACTCTCTAAATTCCTTATTTGTTCATTTTAAACACAACGCAACAAGTGCCTTTTAAAAAAAGCAATCGCTTACATTTATGTAGCTTGAAATAATTGCACACTAATCAAGTCTGTACCATTTTCAGTTCGTCGATTATTCTCTATTTATGATTTTAGTTTAAAATGTAGCTAATACGCGGCTGACATATTCACTCATTTGTTAGAATAATTTGTTAGATCTAAATATAACGGCTTGTAACGGCTTTGTTTTGCAACTTGCAGCGTAAAAACAAACACAATTAAAATAAATCAATTTAAAAAGACATTTATATTTGTAAAAGAATATCTTACCAAACTACACAAGAGCTGAAGTTCTCTCACTCTCAATTTCTCTCGTGCATGAATTGTAATCTCATTATAGGCTACTTCTCGCTTTAGTTTTGATATATTTCTTGATTATAATAAAGGTTGAGTTTCAGTCACTTGCACGCGCGCAGTGCATTAGATTGCATTTTATTTACGGCGACCGAAAATATGCGCTCTTAAAAATAATAAATACATAATAATTTTATAAAAGCTTCAAGTTATTGAAGTAACGAATGTTTAATATTCGTTGAGTTGAGATTAAAAGCTAAATTGTCGGTCGGTTTCTCATATGTGGCCTTATTGGTAGCTTGTTTTCTAAATCTATTTTGTCCTGACAGGAACCTTCATTTAAAAAGTGCAGCATATGCAGGCTTAACTATTTTGGACTAGTAGATTTATGTTTGCCGTAAAGCTGAGCTCTGTCATAGTCATTATTATGGTTTCGTTTTCCCCTTCTGTTGTATATACTAAGAACAAATTCATTGGCAGGTGATGCAGATCATGTTGAGTTTATAAAAGTTCACTCAGCTCAAAATAATTCACGCTCAGCTATTGCACTTATTTCAATACTTGTTTCCTAATTTATCTTTACGCAGAGCGACTAAGGCTAAATTCCTTCGCTTAACTGTTTTATGTTTTAATCATTTGAAGCGAGTTTACGTGCAAAAATATTTTGTCATACTGCAATTTTCAGTGACAAAGCGTGTGTGAGCTGTATTTGTGGCGTGCAGTCTTAAAGGGTCAGTAAGTGTAACATGTCCAACAGTGCATGAATGAGCGTGCATGGCGCACATTTCTTCAGACATGCATGCCGCTTACCTTGCATGTTTCCAGGCATATGCCCCTGTTCCCCATGCGATCGAGCGAGTCCCAGATATTCTGACTCGACTTTAGGCAGCATGACAGCTCTGCTGAGCCGATGATGAGCGCGCGCCGCTCCGCCTGCGCGCCAGAGGAACACCACAGATTCTCAAAAACGCCGTCCAAACGTCCGAAACAAATCCTCGGCTTGACTTCGACTACCCTTCTTTTTCTTTCAGTTCTTCACAAGCTGTGTAAGTTCATTCGGGTGGTCTTTGCAGTGACTATGATGCTGGTCTTTAAACCGGAGTGCGCGAACTGTCAGGAACTTGGCACGAGCCCCTCCTCCGCGCGCGCTCCGTGTCGCTCTATCTGTGAAGTTCAAACGGCTCCTCGCTGCTTTGTTTACGCCGCACTGACACCGCGTCGACCAATCAACGCTCGGATCGGTGCGCTGGCGTCACGCGTTTGTCCAATCAGAAACGAGCCCGAGAATCAGCGCCTCAGTTGCACCGGCAAACACAGACACACTAAACTAATTGAACATTACGAGACACGCCGCGCCGTTAACGGGAGCACCGGGAGGTATGTGGTGATTTAGCCTACCGGAGGGTAAAGTGTTTGTATGTAGCTATTAAAAAATATAGAGAAAGTGGAATTGGAAGCAAGACAAATATCAGGCTAAATAAAATTTGATATAAGATCTAAAATAATTTCTAAAAATTGCGTTTTGTTATATTTGCGACTCAGGCTATTTATTGGCAGCAAAATGCAAAAAAGTTTTAAAAGTTTAATTTGTGGAATTAATAAAACATAGTGATTCAATAAATTGGGAGATGCATTATTTATGTTAAAACTACAGTGGAAAGAACAGTTTTGTAGTTTAATTATATCCGAATATTTAATAATATTATATTTGTAGGCCTACTAAATAATTTAAATTGAATGTAAGAAAAATTATGACTAATGTGCGGGGAAAGATGCAGGGAATCTTTCTATAAAATGTTCGCTCTGAACGTGAGTCTTTGCGGGACGATATAATGTCAATAACACAGTAATAAAACTATAAAAATCCGTTATACAAATCATAACACATGATTTACAACATAACAAAAAGAGCTGGCACACATATAGAGGAAATATTAACATGAATTCAATCCGAGAATCAAAGCAAACAAGCACAATTTTAGACCTCATTTTTAAGAACTCGTTATATAATGCTAAATACTATATTTATAGGCTATTGTTTTAAAACTTGATACGTGTATTGAAATGTTATTTGCATTCCCTTAACGTCGATGTTGAAAAATTAATTTTCAGACATTTGACCATTCATTAAAATAGTAAGATTTTCCTTTGATTTTATACTGTGATTTAATAATAAATACTAGCCTATATATAATAATAATCAACCAAAATTAATAAAGTTTTAAATGTTATGCTGCTTTAAAATTATTATTCATAAATTCCGCTACTTCTTTCTCCGCTTATCAGTAACAAAACAGCTCAATAAAACGCGTAAAACGCTGTTTATGTCATTAGACGCGATATAAAGCACACTACATCCTTGTTTACAAAATAAAATACCGTCTTAATAGCACAGAAAGGTCATAAAGTCGGCAATAAAGAGGAAAGAAATCATCAACAGGCCAACTTTTTCACACCCGACCACTTCAAATATTTAATTTGCGCTTCACAATTCCTCACATTCTTCTCAAGTTTGTTAAATATCACAATGAAAAGCAAGTATACACACACACTTACCCAAGTCTTTGCAGTCACGTTGTCCTAATTCACCCTCAAAACTACTGGTCATTTTAGGGCAGAAATACACTAGGTGATCCACCTGAGCGGCTGGTTATATCCCACAAAACGCGTCCATTCTTTCCAACTCTTTCACCGTCGTTTGTATAGAAAATTGAGGTGTTTTTTTGTCCCAAACCATGCGCCTGACATCTCTTGACTTTCTCAGCCCTCATCCCCCCTCGCCATGACCTGCACTAAACCTGCAGTCATATCTCACCTCCTCAACAATATTCAAAACTTCTGAGGTTGATAGGTTTGCCCAGATCACGTGGAGCTGGACAAGATTGATAAGAGCCAGTTATAAAGTGACACACGGACAGATAAGCCGGAGCGGACAGATAGTACTGAAGGAATGATTAACCGGCGGACAAGACCGTCCACGGCAATGACTGAATGGAAATGAGACAGGTGGTAAAATGCGAGATCAAAAGAACACAACAGGTTGATAGTGGGCCGCAAACTTTGAACTAGTTTCTGCCAAACACGAGCGGTTTTATTGGACGTGTGAGGTTCAGGATGGACACGCGTGTTCTCTGACTGCGGGATCAGATGAAGTCACACCTCACAGACGGAAATAAATACATGTAAACACACCTCCAAAGTATATGTTTATACTCTAGGTGTTTGTATACAGACTCCAAAAAGCACATATATAATTATGTATTCGTTTATTTAATGGGATGAATAGGCCTCTGTAAAACACGTCCGTGTTTGAAGCATACGTTATGCAAAATGTTTATATTAATGTCAGTGGTTATTTATTTATATTTACACATAACTGCATATATAAATACATAACATGAGTGAATATCTATCTATCTATCTATCTATCTATCTATCTATCTATCTATCTATCTATCTATCTATCTATCTATCTATCTATCTATCTATCTATCTATCTATCTATCTATCTATCTATTTGTCTATTTATTGAGGCCTAACACATTAAATATAGGATCTTAATGTATAATATTTATTAATTATTAACACAAATATTATTAGTTATTGCATAATTACTACATTTATATCACATACATGCATTTTATTACAAGATACAAAATATATTTATTTTTAAAATCTATCTATCTATACTGTAAGCAATTATATGATCAGTTAGTCATGACAACATATGATTGTAGTTCACTGTAACTTATTAAACTTAATTTGATAAGTTACGCAAGCTATTTTAAGTCATGCTAACAAAATATAAGTTGAATGGACTCATAAGGTTAATTTGATCTAATAAATAAAATATTCAACAATCCACTCTTTCTTCCCATCTTTCCACAGCACTCCACACAAAAGAGCAATTTGATGCAAGGCGAGAGGCAACAATGCCATCTAATTTTGGCGTCAAAAGATAAAACGTCTCGGCACAAGTGGCCCTGGCAAACACAGGCCTGTTGACTGAAGCTCGGGGACCTGATGACCCTCATGTCACCGTCCCACAGCAGCTACAAGGCACAAAACAACAGCGTCTTGACTAGTACAAGTGGACGTTCGCTGATAACACAAAGGTACCTGAGAGTTCTTTGCTTACCAGAGAGATTACCAGCCCGCTGAGGCTCAAAGCTGGGGGATTTGTCAACTTAACCCCTGTCCCTGCTTGCCTCCACCCCCCCCCCCCCCCCCCCTTCAGCCGTGTTTTACGATGCTGGATGGAGCCCTGCACTAAACACAGAGGTCTTTACAGCAGAATAAAACATGGTTAAGTGTAGCGCGGCTGGGGTCAAGGTTTCAGTGGTGGAGGAGAGGGATTCGGGAGCTAATGAAAACCGGATCATGCAGACTGACGGACAAAGAGATATTCAAGTCATGTATGTGCTGCTGAGAGCTGGGTTTATGGCTACTGGAATTATAGGTGGTGAACTGAAAAAAAGTGCTATTATTCAACCTAATATAGTGGTATATGCGTTGAGATATACAGTCTATTACATATTTTGTACAGAAAACAAAAATTGTACTTGATTTAACATGATTTTGTTGATTTTATCAGTGTTATTTGAACATTTCAGGGCCTAAAACATTAGTTGAATCAAATTAATCTCACAAGTTATTTCATCTTAAATTACGCTCAACTGAAATACCAAGTTGAACCTTGTGTCAAGCTTATTCTTTCACATATGAGTGCACACAGTCATTGGAATCTTATTGGCTCCAGATTTCAGGTCTCATTCACTTCCATTGATTTTTTAGCTCGTTATGCTGATTGATGCAGCAAACTGGTATTTTCTTCTTATACTATTTTTATGTTTTCCAGTGATGGGTTGCAGGTGGAAGGGCATCCATTGTGTAAAACATGCTGGATAAGTTGGCGGTTCTGCTGTGGTGACCCCAGATTAATAAAGGGACTAAGCCGAGAAGAAAATGAATGAATGAATGAATTATTTTATGTATAGTCATAAACACACTTGTTTGTAAAGCAAACTTTTGCATTTGATAATAAGGTGAAATAAGTTAAAACATGGTTAACTTATTTTTGTCCATTTATTTTTGAGTTCATTTAACATGTTATCGTGATGCATTGATCATCAGTGTTTACAGTATATTTTTATTAAATGTTTTTAATTCTGAATTTAAAATGTTTTTAAGGTTATAGTCAATTTATTGTATTTTTGTAATTTTATTGTTTTTATTTTACATATTTTATACATTTTATACTATTTATTTTATATTAGGTTTAGTTATTTAGTTTTAAGCTAAATAAATGAATAATATTTCTTTGGGAAATAGCTCAAACACATATTTATGTACATAATGTTTCAGTAAATAAAAATAAAGGCATATATATGTGAAGAGTTCAGATGCAAAAACCTCTGAATGCCATCTGAAATTTTCTTTAAAAAATTTAAATTTTTATCAGGCTCCAATGTGTAGGTTCAGTAATTTCAATTTTATGGCAAAGAATATGATCTTTTCATGGTTTTTAAAATTAAATAACTCAACATAGACATAGAAGTCTGAGAAAAATGCTAATTTTTTATGGAAATTTCAGACAGCACTTAGAGGTTTTTGCATCTGAACTCTTCATATATATACAGTTGAAGTCAGAATTCCCCTGTTTATTTTTCCCCCCAATTTCTGTTTAACGGAGAGAAGATTTTTTTACATTTCTAAACATAATAGTTTTAATAACTAATTTCTAATAACTGATTAATTTTATCTTTGCCATAATAACAGTAAATATTATTTACTAGATATTTTTCAAGACACTTCTATGCAGCTTAAAGTGACATTTAAAGGCTTAACTAGGTTAATTAGGTTAGCTAGGCAGGTTAGGGTAATTAGGCAAGTTATTGTATAATGATGGTTTGTTCTGTAGACTATCGAAATAAAATATAGCCTAAAAGGGCTAATAATTTTGACCTTAAAATGGTTTTTAAACATTAAAAACTGCTTTTATTCTAGCTGAAATAAAACAAATAAGACTTTCTCCAGATTAGGGGGGGCTAATAATTCTGACTTCAACTGTATATATTTCCCAGAGATGGATTGCGGTTGGAAGGGCATCTGCTGCGTAAAACCTAAAAAGCAAAAGAGTTTGAATAATTTAGTTTAAATTTTGTAATTTGTTTATGCAATATTTTGCTTGAATTCAATTGTATTATTTTTAAATTTCTAAATATGTTTGGTGACTAAAATATTATTTTAATAAATATATCTGTTTAATAAATCTGTTTTGTTTAAATGCACCAAAATACATTGCCTATATTCACTGAGAAATTAATAAAATATTCATTTTTAAAATTGCGTGTACTCAATTATGCTGAGCACTGTATGTATATATATATATATATTCAAAGAAAATTATATTTGATCATTTGATTTGTCATCAAATTAATAATAAATATTTATACAATTCGTATTAATGTGTTTGTTTTCATCATAAATCCACTGCATTGTGACATTTGGCATTTACTCTGGCTTGTGTTTATGACTGCACTTTAAGTTTTATTGTACTATCAAAATCATTGTCTAAAATGATATGGTCATATAATTCAACAAACACAATGTGAGCCACATCTCTTTCCTGATAAAACTGTGATTAAAAAGCAGTGTATACGTGCTGATCTCATGATCAGGCCCACAGGAAATCTGCACAGAAAAATGCACATTTCCAAAACAAATTACACAAGCGCCACTCAAACCGTTTGACAAATCCCTTCCATGTTTGTTTATCGAACATTTCAGCTCATTTTATCTTACTTTACCATTCCTATAGGGTTTCACTAGAAGTCTGAGAAATATAAAAGATAATGCTTTAATTAATCTATTCTACTTCAAGGTTTGCTTTTAATAAGAATATTATTGGTCACACTTTATTTTGATGGTCCGTTAGTTGAATTTAAGATACATTGCAGCTAATTCTCAGTAGATTATAAGTAGGTTGTTAGGTTGGGGTTAGGGTTGGGGTTAGGGTTAGGGTTAGTGTAAGTTGACGTGTACTTGCAAAGTTTCTTATAGTCAGTTAAATGTCTGTTGAAGGATTGTTAAATGTTAGTATCAACAGATATTAAGCTGAGAGTCTACTAATACTCAAATGGACCATCAAAATAAAGTGCTACCATATTATTTGCTCTCCCACTAGTGTAGATGTATTTCTACATATTCCATTGAAAGCTTGTCAACAGATGGATTGTTACTTGATGACAAACGCCTGTCAATACTGCATGTAATTCTCTAAATAATTGGTGTGCGATCATTGTTGATATAATGTTGACATCTGAGGCGTAAAAAACAATGAACAGTTCTCATGCCCCCACCTCAGAGCTGTTGATATCACCTACATGGTGACGATGAAAAAAAAAGAAAAAAAAGCCAAAGGGCGTGGGATGTTCAGATTTAGTAGATGTTTCCTGGCTGTGACAGTGCTAATGCTTTGTTTTGTGTAGTATTAGCTAAGCGAGTGTGTGTGGTTTTGTTGACCTTCATTGGCCGTCATCAATGCACAGTAAGAACAAGGGGATGAGAGTGGAGAGCGAGTGTTGTCGGCATTGTTGGGAGAGTAAACAGCGCCCGGAGCCTGGGAAAGGGCTGGGATTTGTGCCACGGCATTTCTGAGTCATACGGTCCGCTTATCGTGTTTGTTTCGTGTTTCTCTATACCTGTGTTTGCATTAGCATTCCTGCACTGTATGAGAGGAATGTCAGCTCTGCACTGATCGGATCTGTCCTGTTCGTGTTTAATTAAACCCCATATGTTTTCTTCGGGTTTCTCTCTTTGGCAGAGGACGAAGGAGAAGAGAGAAAAAAAAAGAAAAGAAGAGAAAACAAGCTGCTAGATCCATTAGCGGGTCAAGCAACAGTCATTGTTCATTGCTTCCTATATGCTTCTATTTTCAAGAGCTTCGTGGAACAATGGCGCTCGTGGTTCTGTCAGGTGTTTGCAGTCGCCACGAAAACCAAAACAAAGCACATGTGAGGTTGGAAACAAAACACTTTCGAAACCACAACATGGGGAAATGAGGTTTGATCCTGATCCTAGAAATGAATCAGATCTGACTGGTGTCTTGAATGTATAACATTATGGCTACAAATATGAAAACACATGGTTCTGGAATGTCGAACGCCGAGGATGAGGATTGTATCATGCTGAGCAGAAGATTAATCAAGTGTACATAAGTGTGGAAGTGATTGAAAATGTTGTAAATGATCACACATTTGAAGGCATTTTAAGATAGCATATTGAGTGCTCGTGCTATATCCAGGTTTGAATCTCATTTCTAATAGTGTTTTCTTCTTAATAAAAGTGGCAAAAGGCTAAAAGCAAATTTGATTTGTAAAGAAAAAAAATCTCAGGCCTTCTGAGATGTGGGTAAATTTTCTTGTCAGTAGCACGTGGTTCTTGGTGATTTATATACTGTATGCAAGTCTACCACCATTTTGAGAGTCAAAGAAATATATACAGAGAATGAGGTAATAAGGTATATGTGGGCTCAAACTCACATGTGAGCTAACTTTCAGATTTTTAAATTGTGTTGATTAAAATCAGAATTCACCTAATCCCCTTTCTTCAAATTCAGAATTTAGACTCATCAAATTCAGATACATCACATTTAGAATTCAGATTAATACAATTAACTCCCTCCTTCCCTCACTCCCTCACTCACTCCCTCCCCTCCCTCCCTCACTCACTCACTCACTCACTCACTCACTCACTCACTCACTCACTCACTCACTCACTCATTTCCATCTCCTTAGTCCCTGATTTTTTAGGAGTCACCACAGTGGAATGAACCATCAATTACTCTGGCATACAGTATGTTTTTTATACAGCTGATGGCCTTTCAGCTGCAACCCAGCACTGAAAGTTCACTAACTCATGAACTGCCAGTGCTGGTAAACCTATACACTCCCTCGTTCACATGAACTTGAACCAGTGACCTTCTTGCTGTGAGGCGACAGTGCTAACAACTGAGCCATTGCACTGTCCACTAATCTTATTCATATTCATTCAATTTAGAGAGATTTTATAATGAGACTCATTCAATTCAGTATTCAGATTAATCCAATTCACTAAATTGAGACTCATCCAGTTGAGACTCAGCAAATTTGGAATTTAGACTCATATTTATACAATTTAAACTACAAATTTAAACTACATTTTTATTGAGACTCATTAAATAGTTCACATTTTTCTAGTTTACACCCAACAAATTCTGAATTCAGACTCATTTAATGCAGACTAATTTAATTCGGACTCATTCAATTCAGACTCATGTAATGCAGACTAATTAAATTCAGACTCATTTAATACAGACTAATTCAGTTCAGACTCACTTAACGCAGACTGATTCAATTCAGACTCAATGCAGACGAATTGAATTCAGACGCATTTAATGCAGACTAATTAAATTCAGACTCATTCAATTCAGATTAATTAAATGCAGACTAATTCAATTCAGACTAATTCAATTCAGACTCATTTAATGCAGACTAATTCAATTCAGACTAATTTAATGCAGACTTATTCAATTCAGACTAATTTAATGCAGACTTATTCAATTCAGACTAATTTAATGCAGACTAATTTAATTCAGACTAATTCAATTCAGATTCATTTAATGCAGACTAATTCAATTCAGATTCATTTAATGCAGACTAATTCAATTCAGACTAATTTAATGCAGACTAATTCAATTCAGACTAATTTAATGCAGACTTATTCAATTCAGACTAATTTAATGCAGACTAATTTAATTCAGACTAATTCAATTCAGACTCATTTAATGCAGACTAATTCAATTCAGATTCATTTAATGCAGACTAATTCAATTCAGACTCATTTAATGCAGACTAATTTAATTCAGATTTATTTAATGCAGGCTAATTCAATTCGGATTTATTCAATTCAGACTAATTTAACATAGATTAATTAAATTCAGACTTATTCAATTCAAAATCATTTAATGCAGACTAATTAAATTCAGACTCATTCAATTCAGACTTATTTAATGCAGACTAATTTAATTCAGACTCATTCAATTCAGACTCATTTAATGCAGACTAATTCAATTAAGACTCATTTAATGCAGACTAATTCAATTCAGACTCATTCAATTCAGACTCATTTAATGCTGACTAATTCAATTCTGACTGATCAAATTCAACCTAATTTATACTCTTGTAATACAGACTCAAAATTCAGGCTCATTAAATCCTAATAATCCAATTTGGACTCACTAAATTCAGACTTGTTCAACTCAGACTTACCAATTTGCAATCAGACCATGCCAAAAATGTGAATATATTTTTACACATAAAGAGTATTTTCTTTTATTGTACAAAACAGCAATAAGTCAAATTAGACAGTTATTTATTCACAATAATCCCTTAACCTCAACAAGCCGGCTCCTTTTCAATTTGCTGAACACGGCTGCAGTGTTTGTTTTAAATCATAGCTGAATGAGCTCCAGTGACAGGCCACCCCGTCGCCTCTACCTGACCCCTGCATGGGGCAATAGCCCTCTGTACACCCACCCCTATCCCAGCAGAGCAGAACAAAAAAAAAAAAAAGCCAAGCCGACGGTGCACGAAAACCTCATCTCACACCCTCACAATAGCCCGATCCAGCACTCCGCTAATGACTCAGAACTGATAGGAAACTACTAGAAGCCTCTTAAGTCTCCTCTGTTCACATCAGGCAAACATTAAGATATTCCTTTTTTGTTGCCTCCCAAGGACTTACACGGCCCTAGAAGGGCAATTATCACCCTGCCAATATTGTAAATCCATTCTGTCATTTTCAATGATATCTGCTTGTGTCAACTGTAAGGTCTAATAAAAGCTAATTGCACATAACAGCCCTGGATCAATATATCAGGCAGAGAAGGTGGCAAGATTTGCCCTCTTATGAGGTTTCAGGAGTTGTGCACAACACGCCTTTGTGCATTATTCGGTTCCTCGTTAGCACTTCATGTTGATTGTATTGAGAATCTATTAGTGTGTATAAACTGCTATACAAGGAGTTTATAAAAGAGATTATTTAGTTTCTGGATGCAAGCTGACTCTTCTTGCAAAATAAAACAATTAGTAACAATTGTACTTTTTACTAATTTTTACAAACACATTCAGGATTTCTGCTATCAAAATTAAACATTTTTATTGACCAACCAATTTATTTGATATAAAACAATAAAAAAAGGATTGTATCCACTGTTAAAAAATAATAATGCCATTTTATTAATTTCAAAGAATTTTTATTTTCATAATTTCATTTCAACTTGAAGCACAATATTTATTATAATAATATTTGTTAGATAAAATTGCATTTTTGTTATATAAGTTTAGTGAAATTCATGTCAGACATTTGACATAAAAATGTTTTTCATCCAAAGCAAATAATAAAAAAATTTATATATTTATTAACAAAAATCTATATTTTATTTATAAAAGGAATTATTTATAAGGGCGTCATGGTGGCTCAGTGGGTAGCACAATTGCCTCACAGCAAGAAGGTCGCTGGTTCGAACCTCGGCTGGGAAAGTTGACATTTCAAGTTGTTTGTGTGGGTTTCCTCCAGGTGCCCACAGTCCAAAGACATGCGCTATAGGTGAATTGAAAAGCTAAATTGGCCATAGTGTATGTGTGTGAAAGAGTGTGTATGGGTGTTTTCCAGTGATGTGGCTGGAAGGGCATCCGCTGTGTAAAACATATGCTGGATAAATTGGCGGTTAATTTCGCTGTGGCGACCCCAGATTAATAAAGTGAATAAGCCGAAAAGAATATGAATGAATGAATGAATTATTTATGAAAATATGCAATAATGTTTTTCTGCCATTGCATTTACTTGCATTACTCCAGTCCAGATCATTTTACATGATCATGGCGTTGCATTTGTCTTGAGCTAATTTATTAGGATGAAATAGTATTTATATTGCCATAAATGTGTAAAATGTTATTTTTATACTTTTTTGAAGTGTTTGTCAATTCATTCCATTTGCTTGCATAACTCCACTCCAGGTGTTATACCAGCTCGATCTAATAAGGAAATGTAACTATGATACATATTGTCAGAAAAGTGGCAAGTTCGTACAAAATCATACAATTTCAGTTATATGAAAACCTATGATTTTTAAAAGAAGGTGTACCCCAACCCAAGCCCTAACCACAACCCTCATTGGGGGAATGAACTAATCATACTAAAATGTAAGATTACAATTAATGTGAATTAGCCACTAAATCACAAAGTTACAAATCGCTGTGAAACTGCCTTTGTCATTCATTCATTCATTCATTCATTCATTCATTCATTCATTCATTCATTCATTCATTCATTCATTCATTCATTCATTCATTCATTTTCCTTCAGCTTAGTCCCTGATTTGCATTTGTCATACTGCAAATGATTAAATAATAGTTAAAAAAACACAACAGCTGTCAAATTGGAAATTATTATCTTCGATCAATGCTTTAATCATGCAGCTTAGATTGTTGTTAGATTCAGAGACATGGCTATGGCTCACTGTAAAACAGCTATGACTGTACTATGGCTCAATGTAAAACACATTGCTCAACTTAAAAAAGTAAGCAAACCTGTAACTTGGAACTGCTAAGTTGGTTTAGCTTAATTTTTTATAATGCATTACGTTTACTTAAGGAATCAGGTTTACTCACTTTTTATGTAAAGTCAACAAAAAGCTTCAATATCAACTGGGTTACTCAACTTTTTATGTAAAGTCAGCTATCACTTTAAAAGCAATAGGTTTAGTCACTTTTTATGTAAATTAATTGCTTTAATATCAACAGGTTTACTCACCTTTTAAAATAAAGTCATGTAATCTCTTTAAAAATAGGTTTCTCACTTTCTAAAATAAAGTAAACTAATCGCTTTAATTTCAACAGACTAAATTTTTTAAGTAAAGTCAACTAATCACTTTAAAAGCAATGGGATTCCCCTTTTAAACTAGAGTCAACTAATAGCTTTAAAAGCAATTGGATTACTCACTTTTTAAAGTAAAGTCAACTAATCCCTTTAAAAGCAACGGGTGTACTCACTTTATAAAGTAAAGTCAACCAATCGCTTTAAAAGCAACGGGTGTACTCACTTTATAAAGTAAAGTTAACTAATCATTTTAAAAGCAACGGGTGTACTCACTTTATAAAGTAAAGTTAACTAATCACTTTAAAAGCAACGGGTGTACTCACTTTATAAAGTAAAGTCAACCAATCACTTTAAAAGCAACGGGTGTACTCACTGTATAAAGTAAAGTCAACTAATCGCTTTAAAAGCAACGGGTGTACTCACTTTATAAAGTAAAGTCAACTAATCGCTTTAAAAGCAACGGGTGTACTCACTGTATAAAGTAAAGTCAACTAATCGCTTTAAAAGCAACGGGTGTACTCACTTTATAAAGTAAAGTCAACTAATCGCTTTAAAAGTGATGGATGTACTCACTTCATAAAGTAAAGTCAACTAATCTTTTTAAAAGCAACGGGTGAACTCACTTTATAAAGTAAAGTCAACTAATCTTTTTAAAAGCAATGGGTGTACTCACTTTATAAAGTAAAGTCAACTAATCTTTTTAAAAGCAACGGGTGTACTCACTTTATAAAGTAAAGTTAACTAATCACTTTAAAAGCAACGGGTGTACTCACTTTATAAAGTAAAGTCAACTAATCGCTTTAAAAGCAACGGGTGTACTCACTTTATAAAGTAAAGTCAACTAATCGCTTTAAAAGCAACGGGTGTACTCACTTCATAAAGTAAAGTCAACTAATCGCTTTAAAAGCAACGGGTGTACTCACTTTATAAAGTAAAGTCAACTAATCGCTTTAAAAGCAATGGGTGTACTCACTTTATAAAGTAAAGTCAACTAATCTTTTTAAAAGCAACGGGTGTACTCACTTTATAAAGTAAAGTCAACTAATCTTTTTAAAAGCAACAAGTGTACTCACTTTATAAAGTAAAGTCAACTAATCTTTTTAAAAGCAACGGGTGTACTCACTTTATAAATTAAAGTCAACTAATCGCTTTAAAAGCAACGGGTGTACTCACTTTATAAAGTAAAGTCAACTAATCTTTTTTAAAGCAACCGGTGTACTCACTTTATAAATTAAAGTCAACTAATCGCTTTAAAAGCAATGGGTGTACTCACCTTATGAAGTAAAATCAACTAATCGCTTTAAAAGCAACGGGTGTACTCACTTTATAAAGTAAAGTCAACTAATCACTTTAAAAGCAACGGGTGTACTCACCTTATAAAGTAAAGTCAACTAATCGCTTTAAAAGCAACGGGTGTACTCACTTTATAAAGTAAAGTTAACTAATCGCTTTAAAAGCAACCGGTGTACTCACTTTATAAAGTAAAGTCAACTAATCTTTTTAAAAGCAACGGGTGTACTCACTTTATAAAGTAAAGTTAACTAATCGCTTTAAAAGCAACGGGTGTACTCACTTTATAAAGTATAGTCAACTAATCGCTTTAAAAGCAACGGGTGTACTCACCTTATAAAGTAAAGTCAACTAATCGCTTTAAAAGCAACGGGTGTACTCACTTTATAAAGTAAAGTCAACTAATCTTTTAAAAGCAACGGGTGTACTCACTTTATAAAGTAAAGTTAACTAATCGCTTTAAAAGCAACGGGTGTACTCACTTTATGAAGTAAAGTCAACTAATCTTTTTAAAAGCAACGGGTGTACTCACTTTATAAAGTAAAGTTAACTAATCGCTTTAAAAGCAACGGGTTGTACTCACTTTATAAAGTAAAGTTAACTAATCGCTTTAAAAGCAACGGTGTACTCACTTTGTAAAGTAAAGTCAACTAATCGCTTTAAAAGCAATGGGTGTACTCACTTTATAAAGTAAAGTCAACTAATCACTTTAAAAGCAACGGGTGTACTCACTTTGTAAAGTAAAGTCAACTAATCGCTTTAAAAGCAATGGGTGTACTCACTTTATAAAGTAAAGTCAACTAATCTTTTTAAAAGCAACGGATGTACTCACCTTATAAAGTAAAGTTAACTAATCGCTTTAAAAGCAACGGGTGTACTCACTTTATAAAGTAAAGTCAACTAATCTTTTTAAAAGCAACGGGTGTACTCACTTTATTAAGTAAAGTCAACTAATCGCTTTAAAAGCAACGGGTGTACTCACCTTATAAAGTAAAGTTAACTAATCGCTTTAAAAGCAACGCGTGTACTCACTTTATAAAGTAAAGTCAACTAATCGCTTTAAAAGCAATGGGTGTACTCACTTTATAAATTAAAGTCAACTAATCGCTTTAAAAGCAACGGGTGAACTCACTTTATAAAGTAAAGTCAACTAATCGCTTTAAAAGCAACGGGTGTACTCACTTTATAAAGTAAAGTCAACTAATCGCTTTAAAAGCAATTGGTGTACTCACTTCATAAATTAACATCAACTAATCGCTTTAAAAGCAACGGGTGTACTCACTTTATAAAGTAAAGTCAACTAATTGCTTTAAAAGCAACGGGTGTACTCACCTTATAAAGTAAAGTCAACTAATCGCTTTAAAAGCAATTGGTGTACTCACTTCACATAGTAAAGTCAACTAATCACTTTAAAAGCAACGGGTGTACTCACTTTATAAAGTAAAGTCAACTAATCTTTTTAAAAGCAACGGGTGAACTCACTTTATAAAGTAAAGTCAACTAATCTTTTTAAAAGCAACGGGTGAACTCACTTTATACAGTAAAGTCAACTAATCGCTTTAAAAGCAACGGGTGTACTCACTTTATAAAGTAAAGTCAACTAATCGCTTTAAAAGCAATTGGTGTACTCACTTCATAAATTAACATCAACTAATCGCTTTAAAAGCAACGGGTGTACTCACTTTATAAAGTAAAGTCGACTAATTGCTTTAAAAGCAACGGGTGTACTCACCTTATAAAGTAAAGTCAACTAATCGCTTTAAAAGCAACGGGTGAACTCACTTTATAAAGTAAAGTCAACTAATCTTTTTAAAAGCAACGGGTGAACTCACTTTATAAAGTAAAGTCAACTAATCTTTTTAAAAGCAACGGGTGAACTCACTTTATACAGTAAAGTCAACTAATCGCTTTAAAAGCAACGGGTGTACTCACTTTATAAAGTAAAGTCAACTAATCGCTTTAAAAGCAACGGGTGTACTCACTTTATAAAGTAAAGTCAACTAATCTTTTTAAAAGCAACGGGTGTACTCACTTTATAAAGTAAAGTCAACTAATCTTTTTAAAAGCAACAAGTGTACTCACTTTATAAAGTAAAGTCAACTAATCTTTTTAAAAGCAACGGGTGTACTCACTTTATAAATTAAAGTCAACTAATCGCTTTAAAAGCAACGGGTGTACTCACTTTATAAAGTAAAGTCAACTAATCTTTTTAAAAGCAACAAGTGTACTCACTTTATAAAGTAAAGTCAACTAATCTTTTTAAAAGCAACGGGTGTACTCACTTTATAAATTAAAGTCAACTAATCGCTTTAAAAGCAACGGGTGTACTCACTTTATAAAGTAAAGTCAACTAATCTTTTTTAAAGCAACCGGTGTACTCACTTTATAAATTAAAGTCAACTAATCGCTTTAAAAGCAATGGGTGTACTCACCTTATGAAGTAAAATCAACTAATCGCTTTAAAAGCAACGGGTGTACTCACTTTATAAAGTAAAGTCAACTAATCACTTTAAAAGCAACGGGTGTACTCACCTTATAAAGTAAAGTCAACTAATCACTTTAAAAGCAACGGGTGTACTCACTTTATAAAGTAAAGTTAACTAATCGCTTTAAAAGCAACCGGTGTACTCACTTTATAAAGTAAAGTCAACTAATCTTTTTAAAAGCAACGGGTGTACTCACTTTATAAAGTAAAGTTAACTAATCGCTTTAAAAGCAACGGGTGTACTCACTTTGTAAAGTATAGTCAACTAATCGCTTTAAAAGCAACGGGTGTACTCACCTTATAAAGTAAAGTCAACTAATCGCTTTAAAAGCAACGGGTGTACTCACTTTATAAAGTAAAGTCAACTAATCTTTTTAAAAGCAACGGGTGTACTCACTTTATAAAGTAAAGTTAACTAATCGCTTTAAAAGCAACGGGTGTACTCACTTTATAAAGTAAAGTCAACTAATCTTTTTAAAAGCAACGGGTGTACTCACTTTATAAAGTAAAGTTAACTAATCGCTTTAAAAGCAACGGGTGTACTCACTTTATAAAGTAAAGTTAACTAATCGCTTTAAAAGCAACGGTGTACTCACTTTGTAAAGTAAAGTCAACTAATCGCTTTAAAAGCAATGGGTGTACTCACTTTATAAAGTAAAGTCAACTAATCACTTTAAAAGCAACGGGTGTACTCACTTTGTAAAGTAAAGTCAACTAATCGCTTTAAAAGCAATGGGTGTACTCACTTTATAAAGTAAAGTCAACTAATCTTTTTAAAAGCAACGGATGTACTCACCTTATAAAGTAAAGTTAACTAATCGCTTTAAAAGCAACGGGTGTACTCACTTTATAAAGTAAAGTCAACTAATCTTTTTAAAAGCAACGGGTGTACTCACTTTATTAAGTAAAGTCAACTAATCGCTTTAAAAGCAACGGGTGTACTCACCTTATAAAGTAAAGTTAACTAATCGCTTTAAAAGCAACGCGTGTACTCACTTTATAAAGTAAAGTCAACTAATCGCTTTAAAAGCAATGGGTGTACTCACTTTATAAATTAAAGTCAACTAATCGCTTTAAAAGCAACGGGTGAACTCACTTTATAAAGTAAAGTCAACTAATCTTTTTAAAAGCAACGGGTGAACTCACTTTATACAGTAAAGTCAACTAATCGCTTTAAAAGCAACGGGTGTACTCACTTTATAAAGTAAAGTCAACTAATCGCTTTAAAAGCAATGGGTGTACTCACTTCATAAATTAACATCAACTAATCGCTTTAAAAGCAACGGGTGTACTCACTTTATAAAGTAAAGTCAACTAATTGCTTTAAAAGCAACGGGTGTACTCACCTTATAAAGTAAAGTCAACTAATCGCTTTAAAAGCAATTGGTGTACTCACTTCACATAGTAAAGTCAACTAATCACTTTAAAAGCAACGGGTGTACTCACTTTATAAAGTAAAGTCAACTAATCTTTTTAAAAGCAACGGGTGAACTCACTTTATAAAGTAAAGTCAACTAATCTTTTTAAAAGCAACGGGTGAACTCACTTTATACAGTAAAGTCAACTAATCGCTTTAAAAGCAACGGGTGTACTCACTTTATAAAGTAAAGTCAACTAATCGCTTTAAAAGCAATTGGTGTACTCACTTCATAAATTAACATCAACTAATCGCTTTAAAAGCAACGGGTGTACTCACTTTATAAAGTAAAGTCGACTAATTGCTTTAAAAGCAACGGGTGTACTCACCTTATAAAGTAAAGTCAACTAATCGCTTTAAAAGCAACGGGTGAACTCACTTTATAAAGTAAAGTCAACTAATCTTTTTAAAAGCAACGGGTGAACTCACTTTATAAAGTAAAGTCAACTAATCTTTTTAAAAGCAACGGGTGAACTCACTTTATACAGTAAAGTCAACTAATCGCTTTAAAAGCAACGGGTGTACTCACTTTATAAAGTAAAGTCAACTAATCGCTTTAAAAGCAACGGGTGTACTCACTTTATAAAGTAAAGTCAACTAATCGCTTTAAAAGCAATTGGTGTACTCACTTCATAAATTAACATCAACTAATCGCTTTAAAAGCAACGGGTGTACTCACTTTATAAAGTAAAGTCAACTAATTGCTTTAAAAGGAACGGGTGTACTCACCTTATAAAGTAAAGTCAACTAATCGCTTTAAAAGCAATTGGTGTACTCACTTCACATAGTAAAGTCAACTAATCACTTTAAAAGCAACGGGTGTACTCACTTTATAAAGTAAAGTCAACTAATGGCTTTAAAAGCAATTGGTGTACTCACTTCATAAATTAACATCAACTAATCACTTTAAAAGCAACGGGTGTACTCACTTTATAAAGTAAAGTCAACTAATTGCTTTAAAAGCAACGGGTGTACTCACCTTATAAAGTAAAGTCAACTAATCGCTTTAAAAGCAATTGGTGTACTCACTTCACATAGTAAAGTCAACTAATCACTTTAAAAGCAACGGGTGTACTCACTTTATAAAGTAAAGTCAACTAATCTTTTTAAAAGCAACGGGTGAACTCACTTTATAAAGTAAAGTCAACTAATCTTTTTAAAAGCAACGGGTGAACTCACTTTATACAGTAAAGTCAACTAATCGCTTTAAAAGCAACGGGTGTACTCACTTTATAAAGTAAAGTCAACTAATCGCTTTAAAAGCAATTGGTGTACTCACTTCATAAATTAACATCAACTAATCGCTTTAAAAGCAACGGGTGTACTCACTTTATAAAGTAAAGTCAACTAATTGCTTTAAAAGCAACGGGTGTACTCACCTTATAAAGTAAAGTCAACTAATCGCTTTAAAAGCAACGGGTGTACTCACTTTATAAAGTAAAGTCAACTAATCTTTTTAAAAGCAACGGGTGAACTCACTTTATAAAGTAAAGTCAACTAATCTTTTTAAAAGCAACGGGTGAACTCACTTTATACAGTAAAGTCAACTAATCGCTTTAAAAGCAACGGGTGTACTCACTTTATAAAGTAAAGTCAACTAATCGCTTTAAAAGCAATTGGTGTACTCACTTCATAAATTAACATCAACTAATCGCTTTAAAAGCAACGGGTGTACTCACTTTATAAAGTAAAGTCAACTAATTGCTTTAAAAGCAACGGGTGTACTCACCTTATAAAGTAAAGTCAACTAATCGCTTTAAAAGCAATTGGTGTACTCACTTCACATAGTAAAGTCAACTAATCACTTTAAAAGCAACGGGTGTACTCACTTTATAAAGTAAAGTCAACTAATCTTTTTAAAAGCAACGGGTGAACTCACTTTATAAAGTAAAGTCAACTAATCTTTTTAAAAGCAACGGGTGAACTCACTTTATACAGTAAAGTCAACTAATCGCTTTAAAAGCAACGGGTGTACTCACTTTATACAGTAAAGTCAACTAATCGCTTTAAAAGCAACGGGTGTACTCACTTTATAAAGTAAAGTCAACTAATCGCTTTAAAAGCAATTGGTGTACTCACTTCATAAATTAACATCAACTAATCGCTTTAAAAGCAACGGGTGTACTCACCTTATAAAGTAAAGTCAACTAATCGCTTTAAAAGCAACGGGTGTACTCACTTTATAAAGTAAAGTCAACTAATCTTTTTAAAAGCAACGGGTGAACTCACTTTATAAAGTAAAGTCAACTAATCTTTTTAAAAGCAACGGGTGAACTCACTTTATACAGTAAAGTCAACTAATCGCTTTAAAAGCAACGGGTGTACTCACTTTATAAAGTAAAGTCAACTAATTGCTTTAAAAGCAACGGGTGTACTCACCTTATAAAGTAAAGTCAACTAATCGCTTTAAAAGCAATTGGTGTACTCACTTCACATAGTAAAGTCAACTAATCACTTTAAAAGCAACGGGTGTACTCACTTTATAAAGTAAAGTCAACTAATCTTTTTAAAAGCAACGGGTGAACTCACTTTATAAAGTAAAGTCAACTAATCTTTTTAAAAGCAACGGGTGAACTCACTTTATACAGTAAAGTCAACTAATCGCTTTAAAAGCAACGGGTGTACTCACTTTATAAAGTAAAGTCAACTAATCGCTTTAAAAGCAATTGGTGTACTCACTTCATAAATTAACATCAACTAATCGCTTTAAAAGCAACGGGTGTACTCACTTTATAAAGTAAAGTCGACTAATTGCTTTAAAAGCAACGGGTGTACTCACCTTATAAAGTAAAGTCAACTAATCGCTTTAAAAGCAACGGGTGAACTCACTTTATAAAGTAAAGTCAACTAATCTTTTTAAAAGCAACGGGTGAACTCACTTTATAAAGTAAAGTCAACTAATCTTTTTAAAAGCAACGGGTGAACTCACTTTATAAAGTAAAGTCAACTAATCGCTTTAAAAGCAACGGGTGTACTCACTTTATAAAGTAAAGTCAACTAATCGCTTTAAAAGCAACGGGTGTACTCACTTTATAAAGTAAAGTCAACTAATCTTTTTAAAAGCAACGGGTGTACTCACTTTATAAAGTAAAGTCAACTAATCTTTTTAAAAGCAACAAGTGTACTCACTTTATAAAGTAAAGTCAACTAATCTTTTTAAAAGCAACGGGTGTACTCACTTTATAAATTAAAGTCAACTAATCGCTTTAAAAGCAACGGGTGTACTCACTTTATAAAGTAAAGTCAACTAATCTTTTTAAAAGCAACAAGTGTACTCACTTTATAAAGTAAAGTCAACTAATCTTTTTAAAAGCAACGGGTGTACTCACTTTATAAATTAAAGTCAACTAATCGCTTTAAAAGCAACGGGTGTACTCACTTTATAAAGTAAAGTCAACTAATCTTTTTTAAAGCAACCGGTGTACTCACTTCATAAATTAAAGTCAACTAATCGCTTTAAAAGCAATGGGTGTACTCACCTTATGAAGTAAAATCAACTAATCGCTTTAAAAGCAACGGGTGTACTCACTTTATAAAGTAAAGTCAACTAATCACTTTAAAAGCAACGGGTGTACTCACCTTATAAAGTAAAGTCAACTAATCACTTTAAAAGCAACGGGTGTACTCACTTTATAAAGTAAAGTTAACTAATCGCTTTAAAAGCAACCGGTGTACTCACTTTATAAAGTAAAGTCAACTAATCTTTTTAAAAGCAACGGGTGTACTCACTTTATAAAGTAAAGTTAACTAATCGCTTTAAAAGCAACGGGTGTACTCACTTTGTAAAGTATAGTCAACTAATCGCTTTAAAAGCAACGGGTGTACTCACCTTATAAGTAAAGTCAACTAATCGCTTTAAAAGCAACGGGTGTACTCACTTTATAAAGTAAAGTCAACTAATCTTTTTAAAAGCAACGGGTTGTACTCACTTTATAAAGTAAAGTTAACTAATCGCTTTAAAAGCAACGGGTTGTACTCACTTTATAAAGTAAAGTCAACTAATCTTTTTAAAAGCAACGGGTGTACTCACTTTATAAAGTAAAGTTAACTAATCGCTTTAAAAGCAACGGGTGTACTCACTTTATAAAGTAAAGTTAACTAATCGCTTTAAAAGCAACGGTGTGTACTCACTTTGTAAAGTAAAGTCAACTAATCGCTTTAAAAGCAATGGGTGTACTCACTTTATAAAGTAAAGTCAACTAATCACTTTAAAAGCAACGGGTGTACTCACTTTGTAAAGTAAAGTCAACTAATCGCTTTAAAAGCAATGGGTGTACTCACTTTATAAAGTAAAGTCAACTAATCTTTTTAAAAGCAACGGATGTACTCACCTTATAAAGTAAAGTTAACTAATCGCTTTAAAAGCAACGGGTGTACTCACTTTATAAAGTAAAGTCAACTAATCTTTTTAAAAGCAACGGGTGTACTCACTTTATTAAGTAAAGTCAACTAATCGCTTTAAAAGCAACGGGTGTACTCACCTTATAAAGTAAAGTTAACTAATCGCTTTAAAAGCAACGCGTGTACTCACTTTATAAAGTAAAGTCAACTAATCGCTTTAAAAGCAATGGGTGTACTCACTTTATAAATTAAAGTCAACTAATCGCTTTAAAAGCAACGGGTGAACTCACTTTATAAAGTAAAGTCAACTAATCTTTTTAAAAGCAACGGGTGAACTCACTTTATACAGTAAAGTCAACTAATCGCTTTAAAAGCAACGGGTGTACTCACTTTATAAAGTAAAGTCAACTAATCGCTTTAAAAGCAATGGGTGTACTCACTTTATAAATTAACATCAACTAATCGCTTTAAAAGCAACGGGTGTACTCACTTTATAAAGTAAAGTCAACTAATTGCTTTAAAAGCAACGGGTGTACTCACCTTATAAAGTAAAGTCAACTAATCGCTTTAAAAGCAATTGGTGTACTCACTTCAC
The DNA here is from genome assembly GCA_903798195.1 of Danio kyathit. Taxonomy (NCBI): domain Eukaryota; kingdom Metazoa; phylum Chordata; class Actinopteri; order Cypriniformes; family Danionidae; genus Danio; species Danio kyathit. The sequence continues at coordinate 30,600,184 of LR812540.1, forward strand.
ATAGTAAAGTCAACTAATCACTTTAAAAGCAACGGGTGTACTCACTTTATAAAGTAAAGTCAACTAATCTTTTTAAAAGCAACGGGTGAACTCACTTTATAAAGTAAAGTCAACTAATCTTTTTAAAAGCAACGGGTGAACTCACTTTATAAAGTAAAGTCAACTAATCGCTTTAAAAGCAACGGGTGTACTCACTTTATAAAGTAAAGTCAACTAATCGCTTTAAAAGCAATTGGTGTACTCACTTCATAAATTAACATCAACTAATCGCTTTAAAAGCAACGGGTGTACTCACTTTATAAAGTAAAGTCGACTAATTGCTTTAAAAGCAACGGGTGTACTCACCTTATAAAGTAAAGTCAACTAATCGCTTTAAAAGCAACGGGTGAACTCACTTTATAAAGTAAAGTCAACTAATCTTTTTAAAAGCAACGGGTGAACTCACTTTATAAAGTAAAGTCAACTAATCTTTTTAAAAGCAACGGGTGAACTCACTTTATACAGTAAAGTCAACTAATCGCTTTAAAAGCAACGGGTGTACTCACTTTATAAAGTAAAGTCAACTAATCGCTTTAAAAGCAACGGGTGTACTCACTTTATAAAGTAAAGTCAACTAATCGCTTTAAAAGCAATTGGTGTACTCACTTCATAAATTAACATCAACTAATCGCTTTAAAAGCAACGGGTGTACTCACTTTATAAAGTAAAGTCAACTAATTGCTTTAAAAGGAACGGGTGTACTCACCTTATAAAGTAAAGTCAACTAATCGCTTTAAAAGCAATTGGTGTACTCACTTCACATAGTAAAGTCAACTAATCACTTTAAAAGCAACGGGTGTACTCACTTTATAAAGTAAAGTCAACTAATGGCTTTAAAAGCAATTGGTGTACTCACTTCATAAATTAACATCAACTAATCACTTTAAAAGCAACGGGTGTACTCACTTTATAAAGTAAAGTCAACTAATTGCTTTAAAAGCAACGGGTGTACTCACCTTATAAAGTAAAGTCAACTAATCGCTTTAAAAGCAATTAGTTGACTTCACTTTATAAAGTAAAGTCAACTAATTGCTTTAAAAGCAACGGGTGTACTCACTTTATAAAGTAAAGTCAACTAATCGCTTTAAAAGCAACGGGTGAACTCACTTTATAAAGTAAAGTCAACTAATCTTTTTAAAAGCAACGGGTGAACTCACTTTATACAGTAAAGTCAACTAATCGCTTTAAAAGCAACGGGTGTACTCACTTTATAAAGTAAAGTCAACTAATCGCTTTAAAAGCAATTGGTGTACTCACTTCATAAATTAACATCAACTAATCGCTTTAAAAGCAACGGGTGTACTCACTTTATAAAGTAAAGTCAACTAATTGCTTTAAAAGCAACGGGTGTACTCACCTTATAAAGTAAAGTCAACTAATCGCTTTAAAAGCAACGGGTGTACTCACTTTATAAAGTAAAGTCAACTAATCTTTTTAAAAGCAACGGGTGAACTCACTTTATAAAGTAAAGTCAACTAATCTTTTTAAAAGCAACGGGTGAACTCACTTTATACAGTAAAGTCAACTAATCGCTTTAAAAGCAACGGGTGTACTCACTTTATAAAGTAAAGTCAACTAATCGCTTTAAAAGCAATTGGTGTACTCACTTCATAAATTAACATCAACTAATCGCTTTAAAAGCAACGGGTGTACTCACTTTATAAAGTAAAGTCAACTAATTGCTTTAAAAGCAACGGGTGTACTCACCTTATAAAGTAAAGTCAACTAATCGCTTTAAAAGCAATTGGTGTACTCACTTCACATAGTAAAGTCAACTAATCACTTTAAAAGCAACGGGTGTACTCACTTTATAAAGTAAAGTCAACTAATCTTTTTAAAAGCAACGGGTGAACTCACTTTATAAAGTAAAGTCAACTAATCTTTTTAAAAGCAACGGGTGAACTCACTTTATACAGTAAAGTCAACTAATCGCTTTAAAAGCAACGGGTGTACTCACTTTATACAGTAAAGTCAACTAATCGCTTTAAAAGCAACGGGTGTACTCACTTTATAAAGTAAAGTCAACTAATCGCTTTAAAAGCAATTGGTGTACTCACTTCATAAATTAACATCAACTAATCGCTTTAAAAGCAACGGGTGTACTCACCTTATAAAGTAAAGTCAACTAATCGCTTTAAAAGCAACGGGTGTACTCACTTTATAAAGTAAAGTCAACTAATCTTTTTAAAAGCAACGGGTGAACTCACTTTATAAAGTAAAGTCAACTAATCTTTTTAAAAGCAACGGGTGAACTCACTTTATACAGTAAAGTCAACTAATCGCTTTAAAAGCAACGGGTGTACTCACTTTATAAAGTAAAGTCAACTAATCGCTTTAAAAGCAACGGGTGTACTCACCTTATAAAGTAAAGTCAACTAATCGCTTTAAAAGCAATTGGTGTACTCACTTCACATAGTAAAGTCAACTAATCACTTTAAAAGCAACGGGTGTACTCACTTTATAAAGTAAAGTCAACTAATGGCTTTAAAAGCAATTGGTGTACTCACTTAATAAAGTAAAGTCAACTAGTTGCATTTTACAATGTTTGTAGTAAACACTGCTCCTTCTAAAAGCAGGTGCTGGAGACAAACTACGGCTTTACTGACAAAATGCACATGATAATGTCCCTCGATTAGTTGTGCAGCCTCATTTCATATAAATAAATGCAAGCATACACCCTCTCAACCTTCGCTTCCCAATTAAACCAAAAGTATATCCATTGAGCAGTGATTAGTATCCAACCTACTGTACCAAAATGTTTGCTGACCTTTTCCCAAAGGGGCCAAATGTCGGTAAGACTTTCTGCAGCACTCAAACCCATTTAGTCCTCCTCTCTTTTTGTTTTTGTCTACTTCCTCCATCATCAAGGGTCACTATTGTGCCGGCTCAGGTACCGACTAATGCAGAGCAAATACGTCTACCTAACCATTAACACAGAGCCACTGTTTGAACAGCGCGACACACTGGAATGGCATTTATGGTGGTGGGCCATTTCGAAAGGGAAGAATCTCCATCAATTAGGTCTCAGCGTTAATGTGTGTGTGTTGGACAGAAAGAGATACAGTTTGCTCTGCGTTTAATGGCACTCTAACTGGAGAGGCGATCATTAACCCATTAGAATAACATGTCTGTGGATGGGAGCTGCTTCGAGACGGGATGTCCTGGGAGATTTGAGTCATGTAAGCGTTTACTGTAAGCCTCCAAGACGCTGGGGAGATGTTGAGAGACGTTGTGATGACTTGTGTTGGTTTTGTGGTAAAGTCTTGATCATTATGAGAGGTGTTAACAGCAAGTTATGAAAGTGAGTGTTTATGGGCTGTAGGGAAACCCCTTTTCTAGTGGAGGTAAAGCAAAGGCACTGCAGGAGAATATGGTAAAACAAATAGCTAATACAGTTGTTCTCAGTCGCTTTGGTGCATTTCTCACAACACTATTGCACAACAGTTAATGCATTTCTCAAAACAATTAGTACAAACTGCAAAACCTAGTTGATAACCTGCAAAAGCGTGTCACTTGCTCAAAATGGAGAGCTCATTCCTCTGAGTTTTCATTATGTTTTCATTAGGACACTTTACTCTGTACATTTTCTCCAATGCACGAAAGTCAGATTTTGGTGACACTTCCTAAAAATGCTCAAGACAGCACTATATACTATTTGCACAGCCATTTAAAAACTACAGTAATGTTAGACATCACTGCATTTAGTGAGGTATCTGAATACAAGACACTGAATATGTATGTTTCACATTGTTACTGCATATGTTCTTTACAATTCTAATTTATTCACAGCATTGTGCAAAAGAATAAATACACCCTTATTTACAACAAACATAAACTCCCTTTGGGTAGAGCTGTGCACAACTGTAAACAATATTGCAGTACATGTTGGAACTGAACCTACAACATACTTAGTTTTGTAAATCATTCATGAAATTGTTCAATTTAGAAGACATTTTCAGGAAAAAAAAAGATCAAATTTTTTTTTTTTATAAAATTAGCTTGACTGATTTTGACAACTATTTCAACATTATTGCATGTAATGACTCAAGTAATGAAATGAGGACTTTTAGTTTTATATGGAATGACTATTCAGCATTCACAAGTTTAGTTAATTTTGACTGACTGACATAAGCAAATGAGAATGTTACAAACAGCAGAGAGTTGTATGAAAGCAATTTATGCATGTTTAAAAGCATTTGCAATTTGTTGATAGGAATGAGAAACTGCTACTATGATGTGCACAAATGACTAATTGTTTTGAGAAATGCATTAACTGTTGTGCAAATGTAAATAGTGTTGTGAGAAATGCACCAAAGCCACTGAGAAAAACTGTATAATTCTCACCCTATTTATTAAAGATGATTGATTACATTAAAATGTATTGTATTACAAGTTATGTAAAACGTTACTTGAAAATATGCAAATTATGCACAATGAAGACAAAATTCTTTTGTTCATATTAAAGTCTAGGATTTGTAACGAGGGAATTTTTTAGAATCTTTTTTTATCACTCTATAATTCTTAAATACAGCAAACAGGCAGAAAAAAGATTGGATCGTGGACAAAATGTAAGAGTTGGGAGTGGGGGTTGAGGGTGGGGGCATCGCGGATGAAAGTGAAAAGCTAGGGGGTGATTAGTGGCCACCTAACAGTAACATGGACCCTTAGTATCATCCTAACCCCCCCCCCCCCCCCCCCCCCCCCAATTCTACCAAACCCCCCCGACCCCCACCTATCCCCCGCCAACCCCACCCCCGAATGGCACCCATGACCCAAAACATTCAACCAAGGCTCATTCTGATTATGTATCCTTATATACATTTGTGGAGAGTTCCAAATACGTCCCAGGAGCTACATTTTTTGCAGTTTTTGTTTTCGCGAATCCACCAGCGGCCGCGGCGTACACTTTTTCAGATCTCAAATTTCTCTTGCAAATGCCATTTGCACCTGCTGTTCTTACGTAAATCCACCAGAGGCCGATGTCGACTGACTGACTGACCGACCGACCGACCAACCAATCACCCCACCTACCCACCCCCTTCCCTAAACCCAACCAATAGCGTTTTAAAAAGCACTGATTGACCCGCCCACCACCTTCCCTTAAACCCAAACGCAGTGTTTTAAAAAACAATGCAGAAAAAGAAAAGCGAAGATTACCAGTTTTCAGAACATATTACGAAAAGCCACAAAGCAACCACAGAAACTGACCATAGAATAAAAACAAACAAACAATGTTTTTGTCTGCAGTCTGTATAACCTTAAATTTCTATAGTGTGACTTTAACTCCAGCTTCATTAATAGCATTTGTTGTATAATTTTGGTTAAAATAATTGAGCTTAATTTTCTTTGGCTTATAAAATGCCTAAATTGATTCTTTAAGTTATTTGGAGCAATATTCAACCATTGTTAGCCATTGTTAAGAAAATAAATGTGTAATATTGGATGTAAGTTTACATAGAAAAGGTTAGCAAGCAATTTAAAGACATACCAGTATATTTGTTGTTTATATCTGGTAAATATATTATCGAATTGAGTGATTATTTAAAAAGAAATTTTAAACTTTTGGCAAACAGATAAATCATTTTATACAAAAAGTGCTCTTTTATTGCTTGACAGAAACACCTGTACACACAGTAGCTACTATGAATCTAGCATGCTAACAAGCAATAGAATTACTAAGGATATTATTAATTACGAATTCTTGTAAGTTATATATCTGTAGATGTAAGTCTTATAGTTTCAACTTTATTTCTAGCAGTGGAGTTTATGCACACAGACTTTTGTTTTTAGCCAGCCAGCCCAACAGCTTCTGGTGAACTGTCTTTCCATTTACAAAATCGCCACGTTTAAGATCTGTTTTCTTTAAAAATATAAAGTGGGTTTCAGACCAGACCAGAAGCACTGCGTTAAATTCCATTTTTCCCCACCATGTCTTTAAAATATGAAATTTTATTTTACTCCAGTATTTTCAATGCCATTTCTGTGTGGAGTTTGCATGTTCTCCCCGTGTTCGTGTGGGTTTCCTCCGGGTGCTCCGGTTTCCCCCACAAGTCCAAAGACATGCGGTACAGGTGAATTGGGTGAGCTAAAATTGTCCGTAGTGTACAGTATGTGTGTGAATGAGAGTGTATGAGCGTTTCGCAGAGGGTTGCAGCTGGAAGGGCATCCGCTGCGTAAAACATATGCTGGATAAGTTGGCGGTTCATTCCGCTGTGGCCACCCCAGATTAATAAGGGACTAAGCCAAAAAGAAAATGAATGAATGAATAAATGTATGTGTGTGAATGAGAGTGTATGGGTGTTTCCCTGTGATCAGTTGCTGCTGGAAGGGCATCCGCTGCTTAAAACTTATGCTGGATAAGTTGGCAGTTCATTTCGCTGTGGCAACCCCAGATTAAAAAAGGGACTAAGCCGAAAAGAAAATGAATGAATGAATTTTTAATGGAGTTTCTGCGCTAGCCTGCTGCTACTGACGGCGCTGGAGTTTACATGGTCTGTCATCTCGTTTTATGCTTGAACAACTAAATGAATGCTTAAGTTTATTTAACTGATTGTATTTTAATTACATTACGATGTCAATGCTGTTGTCACGATCACCAGCGATCTTCTCCCCTTAGATCGCTGGTTTACATGCACAAACACCCATGGACTACAAATCCACCATCATATGAACTACAACTCCATACATGCACTCCAATCACACACACATGTTACTCATCTCCACTGATTGCACACACACCACCGGAGGCTTGTCAAGACTGATTGCACACAACACATAAGCAGCACACACACTCATTTCAGTGCCGAGTCTTGTATTCTGTTCACAGTCACAATTCTAAGCAGTTCCTTGTCTTGTTTTTGCCGTGTTTGGACCCTCGCCTTGATTATCTGTTTCTGCCTGTCTGCTGCCATCCTTGTGACCTTTTGCCTGCAATATTGACTACGACTCTGGATTATCCTCATACATCTGTCTGCTCCTGTACTGATCATTGCTTGCCTGACCATCCCTTAATAAAAACCTGCATTTGGATCCGCACTCCTGTTGTCAGCGACTATCCCTGGTTACAGCTGTAAAAGGAACCTTATAACATTTAAAATAGTCACATTAACCTTTCACTGGAGGTGTAGCATTGGCTGAAAAACACTAGCTGTGAATAGAGCCCATTGTACTGTATGTGTTGTTTATTGTACATATGTATGTATGTATGTATATATGTGTATATATATATATATATATATATTAGTTATAGTTCTAATTATTGTAGTACACGTTATTTAATCTCTTAACTATATACATTTCTCACAACTCTGTATTTTATTTCTCTGAATTTCAACTTTATTCACAATAATGTTAAATATTTCAGGTTTTTAAATATATTTTCTTTTGTAAATTTTTTTAAAAACATTTGTTTAATGTTTTTGTTATTTTTGTTTAAATACACATATATTTCTTTTTAAAAATAAAATTAATTTTATTTCAGTTATTAGGTCCTTCACTAATTAATACTTCACCATAACATATATTTTACTTTTTAAAAAGCCTTTCTTTTTACATTTTACCACAAGCGTTGCCTGTTGAGCTGAATTTAACCCGGTACATTCCTTCAATTGTCCATTTTACCCAACCATAACATCTAACAACCTACATTACAAGCCGATTAGATGATTCGAATCTCCTTTTAAACATTACGTGCCATGGAATATGTACTTGTAAACAAAAGATACTCATTTTCCAGTTGGCTTGGGTAGAAACCACAAAAGCTTATTTAAAGTAAAGCGTATCATGTTCTCAAGTCTTCAGTCTGAAGCGCCGCAGTATTGACATGGTGTCATTAAGGTCGGCGAGATTGTATTTATTTTGGCCCGAGCATTGCGTCGAAGATCGCTCTTATTTCTTCCTTCTCTCTACAGCCTCTTCTTCCTGTTTGGCAGGCGAGCCGTGGAAGGTTTTCCTGAATCAAACATGCGTCTTCAATTTGGGCCTGTGAAGAAAACAATCACATTTTTCCCCCGTCCTGACAGCAGATTGAGATGTGGTCGCCACAAAGAAGTCTGGATTTGACGGAAGTTTGGACCGAGCATTTCAGGGGTCCCGAATGTAAATTGGGCTTGAAAGAGAGATGCCTGGCAGACTCGGGTAACCTGGTCCAAAGCCTTGTATATTTTCGGAGCAGCGCGGCTGGTGGGACCAGATTGAGGTAAGGCGAGTTGGACCACCCATGTCCTTTCTCTCCACCATTAATTAGAGCCATTCTCGAGGTGGATTCTGCGGCGGGACACCTGCGAGCTCTGAAGTGGCCTGTCACACACACAAAACGGGCCCTGATTCATGTCTCCAGCTCCAGCCGCCAATAAAAAAATCACTTCCAGCTCCTGCAGGCACCCAGAAATCCTCTACATGTGTTTCTGCAGATGGGGAAAACCCTGCTGTTGACACGTTACGGCGGCGTTCACATATTTTAAGAGCGCCTTCAAAGATGCTTGTCACTGCTAATGTGCGAAAATAAATGTTGTGCTTTATGAAATCCAGGATTTCAGGTGTTTGGTCGGATTCTGATGAAATGTAATGTAACACTGGGATTCAAGTGGATATAAATGGGCTTTCAGTATGTCCAAAATCTGTCAGATGTGGTGATGGAAAAATGTTGGATTATTAGCGATGTGAAATATATTTCATACAATTTGCTAATAATAATAGTGCAGCTTAATTATTTTGGAAACTGTGATATATGCAAAGATAGATATTTTTATTGGATCTTTTTAAGGATCATTTTGGAAATTGATGGCTGGGCATGTATTTGAAAAAGTGTTCGGAAAATAAGTACTGAACACTTCATGTTTTTTCATGGCAGTAATATTTCTAAAGCAGCTATTAACATGGAATTGAACACGATTTTGGTAAAAAACCCAAACAATACAAACAAAAAAACAAAACAAAACAAAACAAAAAAAATCTGAAAAATGAGTTCTGTGTAATCACAATGAAATGACACAAGGAGAAAGTAGTGAACTACTGAAATGTATTTAATACTTTATATAAAAGGCTTTTCAGGTGATGGCAGCTTAAAGATGCCTCTCATATGGTGAATGAAGTCACATGTGTTGCTCAGGTGTGAGTTTTTTAAAGACTTCAACAGAGTGTAAAAATCTTGATGGTTCTGTGGGTCTCGTATATCAAATCTGAGCTTTATTTTGTATTCTCTATTGGATTCAGATTAGGTGATTGGCTGGGCGATTCTACAGCTTGATTTACTTTCTCTGAAAGCATTTGAGAGTTTCTTCATCTTCATCATCCTGGTAATGTAGATTAATGTGGATTAAAGCAGCTAATATTAATTTACAATGAAGAAGAACAGATGATTGCTGAATAACTACTGAGAGATTTCAGCTGCTGTCTGGGCTTTCACTGCTTTTTTACACCTCCCTTTCTTCATGTGTTCAATACTGTTTTTCCTGAGTCATTTTATTTTATTATACATGACTTCATTTGTAAACTAATTAGATTTGGTTTCTTTACATTTATGGTTGTTATCAACATCTGGTGAAAGATTCAAGTCAGCTGCACCTTTAGAAATACGTTTTTTGAGAAAAATGATAACGTGTTCAATACGTATTTTCCCCGCTGTATTTGAAAATAAAATAAACATCTTAACTGTGACTTTTCACAGTTATTGAGTCACAGTTATCGAAAAATATGCAATTCCAAAGTCACAATTAGAAGAAGATTTAAAGTTGAAATTGTGAGCTATTGTCAAACATTTACTGAAACAAAGCAGAAATTGTGTCATTTAGGGCTCTATTTTAACGATCTAAGCGCAAAGTCTAAAGCACATGGCGCAAAAGCATTAAGGGTGTGTCAGAATCCACTTTTGTTATTTTAAGGACGGAAAAACGGCGCATGGTCTAACAGGGTTGATCTTATTCTCTTAATGTGTTATAGGTGTGTTTTGAGATTAAACCAATCAGAGTCTCATCTCCCATTCCTTTTAAGCATCAGTTCTGTCGTGCCATGGCACATTTGCTATTTACATGGCGGAATTTGTAAGTGGAAAAACTCAACGCTTCACTAGCAAGAAAACAGTTAAACCGACCATATGCAGCGTGAGGATAAAGAACTAGCCTTCTCCAATCAGCCTTTACTTTCTTTTTACATTATCTCTTTTGTGGAGTAAGGAAACGGTGGAAACTCACTCCACTGAAGACATCCATTCGCCTACATAATACATTTTGTTTGTTAAATGCAAAGATTTGTTTCAAAACTATTTCTAAATTCAGTTCTAATTTCCAGCAAACTAATAAATGAACAATAATAATGAAGTGTGAATTATATCCAAACACACATCAGGTCCATATGGTCCAAAACCTGACAGGTGGACAAATCTAAGCTTATTTTTAATAAAACAAATATAAATATGCATATAATAAATAATACTGCTAATAATAATAATAATAATAATAATAATAATAATAATAATAATAATAACATTATACAAAAGCAAGTTGTAAACTAAAAAAGCCCTTCCCCCCAAAATGAAGAAGGCATGGAGATGGTGGTTTTTATATTTATGTAGAAAATAATAATAATAATTATAATAATAATAATAATTTTTGTAATATTTTATTCCTTTAATTCTTTTTCATTTGTAAAGATATTTGCGTATTGCTAAACATCCTCGGTGTTTTAAGCAATGTGTAAGCGAGGCGCACAACTAACGTGCTCTGCACTGGACTTTAGACCTGCTTTCAGCTGGTCTATTGTGCAGTCTATTTTAGTTCCTCAAAATAGTAACGTGCCAACAATGCGCCTTAACACACCTCTTTTCTAGACCGAAACACCCATGAGTTCACAAAGTGGCACAAATGGATTTGCTATTTAAACAACGTGGCGCAAATCGGGAAAATTAGGGCTGTGTTGGTCTGAAAATAGCTACACATTGGGGCAAACGCGTTTTGCGCCTTATGCGCCGGATATATGATAGGGCCCATAAAGTCACAATTACAAGAAACAAAGCTGGAATTGTGATACATAAAATCATATTTACTCTGCTATTGAAGAATGTTTTAATTCATTCCCATATTAGCATGATCACATTATGCCTTTTATCCTAGCACTGAATAGATACACTTCTGTCACGCTGTATCTGCATGTTACTGCATTGTGAGGATAAATAAGGCTATGTAAACAAAAATGTGGCATCTATATATGTCACAGTTACATAAACTCACACTTACTGGAAATAACACTGTAATTGGCAGAAAAAGAGCCAGAGAAACCTGAATTCTGAAAAGAAATATTGCTTTTAACAAAAAAAAAATCCAGGCTTCCAGGTCTTCTCAGTGACCCTGATGAAGCATGAAATATTTTACTGGAATCCAACTGGATATAAATGGGGGTTCAATCTCTCTCCGCAGTGGTCCGGGGCCTTTACAGGGACTTTGAGGTGTTTTGCCTCATGTGGATACCAATAAATCTGTCACCCGCAGAGATTCGTCTCCCGCCCTCTGTAGGGAACAAATTGTGGCGTTCGGGGAGGGATGGGGGGTAGAAGTGACCTGTCAGAGCGCTCCATTTATCACTGGGACAAAACGCTCACGATTCTTTCTGCTGACCGCCAAGAACCTTCTGCTAAGCACATTCAGGAGATGCACACTTCTGAATATTTTCATCCAATCAATACACCTATTTGCAAGTGACGTCAAGACTTCTGAGTAGAAAGAAGTGAGAGAATGAGATCGGATGCTTTAAAATGGCCTTATCCTAACGCTGAATGTGGGTATTTTAAGGGAAAAAATTTAAATTTGCTGTTAATTTATTCACTCTCGGACCATCCAAGATGTAGGTGATGTCCATGGTGATTTGTAAAATGCATGACAACTGCTACCAGCACTTTCTGAGTCAAAAAATTTATAATTAAAAAACATACAGGAAAAGCTAATTTAATACTCATGGCTCCTGACAATAAATGTAGGTCTTATAAAACAAAACGATTGATATAAAGCTTTGGTCAAGGCATTTAACACTCTAAACGGGGTGGAGTAACAACTTCTTTAGAGAAAACCCCCTATAATTTTTTATGCAAATTATATTGTTACACAATAACAATATAATTGTAAACATGCACTCGTTCTTCATATTGACCTATATATGTTTCCTTTACAAATATTATTGAGAACATTCCCTATAAAATCACTAAGCTAACACGTATTCTAGTATCATATATAAATCATATAAATTGTTAATTGTTGTAGGCCTAATTTACAGTAGGCTATTTATTAAGAAATAAAAAAAAACAATAATAATAATTATTATTAAAGAGTAGGATATTGTTTATTTATTTATTTTTGAAAAATCTACTTTACAGCTGTGACACATTCAAACCATTGCAGATATGTTCTAACCAACAGGCCCAATGTCATATACAGATACATTTCTTAATAAATAACCTATCAAAAGAATTAACGTATGCTATATACGTATGCTATATACACTACGAAGGCAACACAATTGTCAATATGAAGATCACTAAAACTGAACTGTAAAAATACCTTGAAAGCAAATTACACCTGAGAGATGACTAATGTTTATTTTTTATTTTTTATAATTTAATAAAGTTTAATTGTTAGAATGTTCTCAATGAATAGGGTATAGAGGGGGGGGGGGGAAATGGGAATAGAACACAGCGAGGAACTATGCTTCTAACTACAGCTCAAGTTTGCGATGCAGTTTGCGAATGTTCGTTGGAACGATGGATTTGGGAAACGCCAAATCAACAAACTATGTTTGTAATGACGGAACTTGCGACCTTAGTTGGCTAACAATGGTTTTCGGAAACGCACCCCAGGCTAGGTTAATTAGAAATATCATTGGATAACACTGGTTTGTTTTGTAGCCAGTCTAAAAATATGTTTAAATATGTTTTAACTACTCTTATCTCCTTTACATAATGTTAAGTTTATTTTATTTATATACTTTTTATGTTTTAAGATATACTGTATTTAACTATGTCCATTCTAGTGCTTCTTAGTTATGCTTGATTCATTGTATAATTTTGTATTTTTGTATGGTTTTAAGGGTGACAATTTTAACATCTGTCCATGGAAATGGATGAGAAAATGCTAATTAATGTACACTGCAGCAATGCCAATAAATGTGCACTGTCCCTGCCAAATAAACAAATAAAATAAAAGTAAATCAAATGTTTCTTAGGGGGGCTAATAATTTTGACCTTAAAAATTCATTCATTCATTTTCTTTTCGGCTTAGTCCCGTTTTTAATCTGGGGTCGCCACAGTGGAATGAACCGCCAGCTTATCCAAAACCACCCAGAGGAAACTCACGCGAACACAGGGAGAACATGCAAACTCCACACAGAAATCTCAACTAACCCAGCCGGGGTTCGAACCAGCGACCTTCTTGCTGTGTGGCTTTTATTCCAGCCAAACTAAAACAATTAAGACTTTCACCAGAATGTTTTTTTTATTTATAGGAAGTACTGTGAAAATTACGTTGATCCGTTAAACTCTGTTAAACTAAATTACTTAGGAAATATTTAAAAAAAGAACAAAAATGTCACAGGAGGGCTTATCAATTACCTTCAACTCAAAGTCTCCTTTATTATTATCATTCAGAACATCACAGGAGATTTGAAGGGGGACGAAATTACGTTGCACCAGTACTCAGTGAGAAAATATAAAAAATATATATTTTTAAAAAACACCCTAACAGCAAAAAACAAAATAAAATCTGCCTCTGTGACTCAATATCAAAATACTAAATATCAAAATATCAATATCTAAAATGTGTAAGCCAATTAAATCACAGAGAAAATGAGAATGTTTACATGGACACCAATAACTCAATTTTAATATGACTAAGACAATACTCTGATTAAGAGTCTACCGTGTAAACAGCAATTAGTCATAATCGAAAAAGTCGAAAAAGTCATAATCGATCTAAGAAACAGAACTAACAGAAATCGCATTAAGACATGTGGAGTATGCCAATATTAGTTGCATTATTGACCTAAGTGCAGAAAATAGTGTCAAAATAGTGTGTATCGTGTCAAATAACGTGTATAGACTATTTTGTCGCAAAATGCGGCGAAAATTCAACACGACGGTAATAGTTTGATTGAGATGTTTACATGTTTCACTGCACTTCAAAAATGGCACTAAAATCGGCATACTCCACATGTCTTAATTCCCTTTCTGTTTAGTTCGATCATGACTTCAGTCAGATTAAGGCAATCAAAAATCGCTGTTTACATGGTAGACATTTAATCAGAATATTGTCATAAAAACTTAAATCCATTACTTACTGATTTGTTATAATAGTTATGATATGTGATTACTTAACTGTTTGTGATTCTGACTTTTTAACTCATACTTTTTATTCAACTTTATATACCTAAAAAATAAAGCTACCGAATACATCAATACAAAGTAGTTTATCAGACGACGCATTTATACAAAATGATTCATTGAAATACATTTCAACTCGCCAGTTGCATAGTCAGCCTACAGCCATATACAGTGTAGGAGGTCCCAAAAGCAACACAGCATAATTGTTCACTATTGACTCTCATTCAAATCAGCAATTCTGCCACATAAGTATTGACCTGTTCGTGTGGGTCAGCATATTACACCTGATGAAATATTCAATCACATTATTCACCGGCCTGTCAGACATACCTTTTAATGTATTCATCTGAATTACAAAGTGGCTGATCTGGTAAAATGTGCATAAACAGAAAAATAAAAGCAAAACCCATTCTTATTGGTTGGTCAGAGCGGGCTGCGTGTGCACTGGCGAATTGCACATCTCTGAAGGTATGATTGATAGGCCATCCACCAATGGCAGTCAATAAAGGGCGTATAAAGCAAATAAACAAAACTGGCTCTCAATGGCAGGAATCTGGGAAGATAGATCATGGTAACAGCCAATAATAAATGGATCATGCTTCTATGTTTTTAAAACCCCTGGCAGATGTATTGAATGGGAAACCTTGTGTGGGAGAAAATAGACCTTTATTGATCAGAATCAAGTGGAGCGGGGGAAAAAAAGACATGAAAGGAAAGGAATTGAAAGAAAGCTGCTAACACTGAGGAACCAAGGCTTTCTCATGCAAGATGTATGCACCGTCTATAAGCTTTATATCTGATGTAACCTATGCATGGATTTGAATTTTACATGAAAAGACCATCTTACGCAATCCACATCACATTCAGATTGATATAAATGTTCTGATAATGTGGAAAATGGTGTGTGATTAGGTCGCTCAATTGCAGACTGAAATCCAAAGATTGCGTTCTTCACTTGCTGTATTCCCAAAATATCCAAATGTCCTTCCTGCTTCCCAATGCATTTGTGGGGCGGTTGTGGCCTATTTGTCAGTGAGTTGGACTTGAAACCCAAAGGCTGCTAGTTTGAGTCTCGGCAGAAATTGAAGGTAGAGACCAGAGGTGATCCTAGTCTCTCCGTGGCCCTAAGCAAAGTTGACCAATGACTGTGGTCGGGGGTGGGGGGTGTAGAGCAGGAGTGTCCATACTCAGTCCTGGATTGCTGTATTCCTGTATATTTTAGTTCCAACCCCAATTAAACACACCAGAACCAGCTAATCAAGCACTTCTCTTTATTCTCTATTTCCACCTGGGGGTTCCTCTATTTCCTCCCTGATCATCAAACCTTGCTACATGTGAGCTGCTACTAGTGCTGAAACCCAGGAGAAAGAAAGATCACTCTGTCCAAGAATCCTTTGTGCTAAGGGGGATTGTGAGACCCTGGAGGACTAAAGCTGGCAAGTAATGAGGCTGATTGAGGCAGGGAGGAGCAACAGTTATCAAATTTGCAGGTGAACGGATGAAAGGCTCGATTTCAAGCCCCTGAAGCTTGAGGAGCCATCAACATTTATAGAGGAGGTGGAGAAGTTGAGGCATCTGCAGAGAAATGTTTAGTACCATTGCGATTGTGGGCCTTTCGGCTGGTGGAGGACTGAGTGACAGTGTGTTTGAGAGTCAGATTTCTTTCCTCCTCTCTCCACGCTTTTGACTCTGTCTCTCCTCATCGACTTCTGGATTTTCCACAATTTCATTTTGTTTATTTCATTGCTCACTAGTTCTTTCTTCCCTTATCTTAAAACCATCCTCCTTTCCCCAGAGATTTGTAATTTACTTAAGAAAAAAAACATTCTACACAGTTCGCTCTGCATAAACATTAATAAAGTTGACCAATGACTGTGGTCGGGGGTGGGGGGTGTAGGGCAGGAGTGTCCATACTCAGTCCTGGATTGCTGTATTCCTGTATATTTTAGTTCCAACCCCAATTAAACACACCTGAACCAGCTAATCAAGCACTTCTCTTTATTCTCTATTTCCACCTGGGGGTACTCATCCCGAGGCCCTCAGACTATGCAGCACCACTGATGCGATCCAAGACCAGCGACGAGATGATCCCAAGGTTTTCATAATCCTGGACCAGGCCGTATCCTGAGCAGCTGCTGTGGTGGTCATGGAGGAGTGGAGAGCATGAGACTGATTCCTGTGACGCTCCAAGGACAGACAAGTCTTCGCTGAGGTCCAGCATTCCCCAGCCTCCGGCACCTAGACTGCAGCTCTGCACAAGAGGTTTGGCCATAGGAGAAATGGTCGTGCCCAACTGAGCCTGGTTTCTCTTGAGGTTTTTTAAATTCTTCACTTTCGCCAATTGGTGAAGCTTTTTCCTCACCGCTGTCACCACTGGCTTGCATGGTTCGGGATCTGTAGAGCTGCGCATCGATGGATTTGCTCCTCAGTGTTTGGACTGTCAGTAGTGATTATTAAACCACACTGAACTGAGCTAAACTGAGCTGAACTTAAACACTGAAAACTGAACTGACACTGTTTCAATTTACTATAATCTTCTATGTGAAGCTGCTTTGACACAATCTACATTGTAAAAGCGCTATAGAAATAAAGATGAATTGAATGAATTTTCTAGGTATACTAGAAACTTCCAGGAAGGTACTGTATGTTGAAGAAAGTTGGAGCTAAACTATGCAGGACACCAATCCTCCAGGACCAAGCTTGGACAACCCTAGTGTATGTCTACAGTAACTTGTGGGGCCCTACGCACCTTACGTAGTCCGTGTGTAGGGCAGATTGGTACTGTTAGAGACAGTAAATGAACCGCACTTTCTCGCTATCTTCGATACCCAACTGAGGTTCCCTTAAGCAAGGCACTCAACTCATAATTACTCCCCAGGCATTGAATGCAATAGCTGCCCACTGCTCCAGGTGTATGCTCACACTGTGTTTGTGTGTGTGCTCCCACTCCTCACTCAAACTTGAGTGCAGAGGACACATTTGGAGTATTGGTAAAACCATACTTGACAAGGCTCACTTTACTTTATTTGAGTATTCAATACAACATCATGGCAATTCGTAACTTTTTGATTTAGTGGCTAGTTCATAATAATTTGTCGAATCTTGTTTATACATTTTAGTACCCTTTGCTCATGCCCCAATGGGAGGTAGGGTTAGGGGAGGGATATGGTGCTAAAATCCTATGTTGTCATACAAATAAAATTGCATGAATTCATATGAATTAGCCACTTTCCTGACAATACGTTACATACTGTAGTTGTTTCCTTGTGAGATCAGACTGGAATATTACATGAAAAGGGCCTCTTACACAATCAAATTGACTGATATTCGAGCATTTTTCTCAGTCCCTAATCAGAGTGGGCCCAGAATGTGATTTACACAGACATAGAACCAAGTTGACCCTACTCAAATCCAGACTTGCAGACTCAAATCCAAACACAACAAAATTCCCCAAAAAATTCCTGTGCCAAGCAGGGCAAGGCAGAGAGCCATGGATATGGGGCTGGTGGTGCGGCTGGTAATGAGCTCCACGGAGGAGCTCCAGATGAATAAGAGGAGGAGTAATGATGATGAGAGAGGTTTGGTACAGAAACCTTGATGGAAGGAGTACCACCCTGACAAAGAACCTTTTCTGTTGATGGGGATTGTGTTACCCAGGTGGACAGGCTGGTGGGCAGTGCCA
This sequence comes from Danio kyathit, assembly GCA_903798195.1. Classification (NCBI taxonomy): domain Eukaryota; kingdom Metazoa; phylum Chordata; class Actinopteri; order Cypriniformes; family Danionidae; genus Danio; species Danio kyathit. Next base: position 30,618,264 of record LR812540.1, read on the forward strand.
CCTGAGGGTACTCATTGGGGTGGAAGGGACAGAGGTCTCATTGCTGTTTAGTGGAGTATGGAGAGGTAGATGTCATATGCAAGGGGCCAAATGAAGGAGTGAAGCATGGTGGCTTTAGTGGTTATGAGTGACACCATGAATGAGCTGTGAAAATTGGGTATTTATGTTTGCTATTTTGGTTTTGTTTAAAGCCAGTCTCCCATTCTGCAATTTTTAATAATCATTTACAATTGTAGCTTGTCAGACTGTTCAAACAAGATCCCCAGGTCACACTGTAAGATCTCAGTTGTCATATTGTCAGACTGAACAACAATCAAGATGCGCCAACCACAGACACACACAAGACACATCTGGAATTTGATGTCATTAATCCATAAAACGTTCAGTAACCTTCATTGTGAAATTATACCTCACAGCAAACACAAACAATTTGTAGAGTTATTTTTCCTTATAACATTTGTGTCATCATGTTTAGTGCTCTTACTGGTTTTTGGTTTGACACTTATAAGAAAGTTACACTGCAGGAATGTGTCTGAAACTGGCAAGACTTCATCAGAGGAAAGAAACTGATCGCAACAGCCATTCATTGGCTGTCAGTGAATATTTCAAACTAGCGGTCACCAAACTTGGTCGTGGAGGGCCGGTGCACTGCAGAGTTTAGTTCCAACTTGCCTCAACACACCTGCCTGGAAGTTTCAAGTATATTTAGTAAGATCTTGAATAGCTTGTTCATGTGTGTTTGATTAGGGTTAGAGCTAAACTTTGCAGGGCAACGGCCCTCCAGGACCAAACTTGGTAACCCCCGTGTCAACCAGTGAACAGGATTTCCAAAACTTGTCACAGTTGACCAAATTATGACAGCATTTGTCTCGTTTGATCATCAAACCTTGCTACACGTGAGCTGCTATTAGTGCTGAAACCCAGGAGAAAGAAAGATCCCTCTGTCCAAGAATTCTTTGTGCTAAGGGGGATTGTGAGACCCTGGAGGACTAAAGCTGGCAAGTAATGAGGCTGATTGAGGCAGGGAGGAGCAACAGTTATCAAATTTGCAGGTGAAAGGATCAACATCTATAGAGGAGGTGGAGAAGTTGAGGCATCTGCAGAGAAATGTTCAGTACCATTGTGATTGTGGACCTTTCAGCTGGTGGAGGACTGAGTGACAGTGTGTTCGAGAGTCAGATTTTTTTTCCTTCTTTCCTTTCTTTATTTCATTGCTCACTAGTTCTTCCTTCCCTTATCTTAAAACCATCCTCCTTTCCCCAGAGATTTGTAATTTACTTTAGGAAAAAAACATCCTACACAGTTCGCTCTGCATAAACATTAATATCAATAATGTAATAATATGGAAAATGGTGCACATTTGGTAATTTGTTTCAGCATATTCTCATTTGCCCAATTCCCAAATATCCATTTTTTTATCACATCCTCCTAAAGCACTGTTTTAATTTTACACAACCCACTTTGCTCCAAAAGTGATATAAATACTGGTATAATATGCAAAATAGTGTATTTAATAGTGATGGGAAGTTTGGATGATTTTAGTGACTTGGACCTTTGAGTCTCATTCAGATAAACAAGTCTTTTTCTGAGTCAATTTCAATTTGCCAAAATATCATTAAAGAGTTGCTTTCAAACATATCTACAACTAGCCAATTGTTGATCACACTACAAACACGTCATAACTAAATTGTAATAAGAAAGGGAAAATAATTATTCATTGTTTACCTGGGTCTTTTGTCTATGATCAGCTCAGCTCACCACTTCTGACATGTCTTCAAATTTGAGTTGTTCAATCACATGACACTGACAGTCCTATATAAACTTAACCAATGCAGAGCAAAAGGATCCATGATTAGTTCACCTTAAAGGCTGATTTATACTTCTGTGTCAAGCGCACCCGTATGCACATAGCGCAAGCTCTGTGATTGGTCGGCTTGGTAGCGCTGACGAGTGTGGGCGGAGATGAGAGCCGCGCGAGCTTGATGCAGCGAGTGTTTACAAGTGTGGAGTCCCGTGAAGGAGCTCCGGATGGAGACTGTTGTTTTGTGTTTACCTTATGGTTAAAGTTGTTGCACGTCTGCCGGTTCCCGCCTCAAAATGAGCGAATTTGAGCCACTTGTACATTAAGGAAGCGTAAGGAAAAAACACACCAGTGAAGAAACTCGACAGAGAAACATAAATACCTACAGTACTGCCAGCTAGCGTTTCGGAAGTGTTATTGCAGAGCAACAGAAACAGCGCTCAGAAGTATAAATGCACGGTTAAGCGCAAGGCTTGCGCCGTGGGTTACGGCGATCACTTGACGCAGAAGTATAAACCAGGCTTTGGAGTCGTCGCGTTTTGAGTCATTATAGGAGTTAAAACAGAGGACTTAAGCATTGAACAAATCAAACCTTTTTGCCTATGATGATCAAATCTGATTGCCTATGATTGGCTTCTGTCTTTCATGTGATGAACGAATGACTGAAACCCGATAGAAGACTCAAAAAAGGAACTGATTTTTTACCCCACCTGCACAAATGTGTGCATGCGTGAATAAACGAATCACTCCCTGAGAGGACTCATCATTCTTGAGTCACATAAAAGATTCATTCAAAATTAACAAATCGTTCAAGAACGACCCATCAAAACACCTCATTCTTCTCAGTCAATGAAGTCCCAAAAACTCCTATATCTTTCCCTTCTCCCAACTCATTGATTTCAATTTTACATGAAAAGATCGTCTTACGCAATCCACTTCACAACAAGAATGATACCAGTGTCTGTATAATATGGAAAATGGTGTTTATTTAGTTATCTCAGTTACAGGCTCAAATCTGAACATGACATTCCTCTCAGTCGCCAAATTCCCAAATAATCCCATTTTCACTCCCTCCTCCTGAGAACGGCTGCACGCAAGCCGACCGGTCTCGACCAAACCTCTGGTTCTGGCCCAAATGAAACATCCAGGTCCCGAATAAAAAACTGGCTTGCGATGGTGTGGTCTCAAAATACTTTGTCTGTGGCCAGACAATTAAGGACTTAGGTGTGGCAGAAAGGGAAGAATGTGGAAATCGGATCTTTGCAGAGAGCAACGGCCCCACACCCTGTAGTCTTGGCTTCCTGCGAATGCCACATGCGCCCGTACAGACCAGCGGAGAGACTCCACGAGGGTTGTCCTCCATTGTGTTCGGCTTTCTGCTCAGAGATCTGAGGAGACCGGGGCCGACTCTTCCCCCTCCGTAACCCGTGGGACACCAATGGGAACCAATCCATCAAAGCTAGTGACATCTGAGCCTTGTTTTGGGAAGAGCTGCTTTCGGTTGCTCTGCATTCAGGCGTAGTTTGTCGTATTTGCTGAAAGGCTGTAATTTTGTTTATATTTTTATTCTTAAAAGTGTAGTAAAAATTATGCAGACATACTGATGCCCTGATAACACTGGACAAGATAAATGGCTCCAAACAGGAAGAGGTACAGCCTGTTCAGCTGTACACGAGCCCCAAGGGTCACACAGATATCCTCCCCTTAAAATCTTTGACTGAAAACTTAAACCTCCCATGATTACCCTCCCGTGATTACACAATATGCCAAAGTCACAGATGTTGAGTGCCAAGTTTTAAAGTTTTAATAATGTAAGAGGAAAAAGAAACTTACAAATCAAGCAAATGAAAATTGCAGTTCTTATCCTCTAATTCAAATTAGATCCAATTTAGATACAATAATATAATAAAACACATAAATTTAATAAAAAATAAATAATATCAGAAAACCAAGTAGAAATATAGTTGTATATATAATTTCTAAGATTTAATATGCATGTATTTTTGAGTTTATCAATCAAATATACTACAATAATATGTCACAGACATGGAAAAAATAAATAACATTTTACTTTTCACAAAACAATATATATATATATATATATATATATATATATATATATATATATATATATATATATATATATATATATATATATTTATATACATATATATATATATATATATATATTTATATATATATATATATATATATATATATATATATATATATATATATATATATATATATATATATATATATATATGTAGGTGTCATGGTGGCAACTCAATGCATTTAGGCATGTAGACATGGTCAAGACGATCTGCTGCAGTTCAAACCGAGCATCAGAATGGGGAAGAAAGGTGATTTAAGTGACTTTGAACGTGGCATGGTTGTTGGTGACAGACGGTATTTCAGAAACTGCTGATCCACTGGGATTTTCATGCACAACCATCTCTAGGGTTTACAGAGAATGGTCCAAAAAGGAGAAAACATCCAGTGAGCGGCAGTTATCTGGGCGCAAATGCCTTGTTGATGCCTGAGGTCAGATGAGAATGGCCAGACTGGTTCGAGCAGATAGAAAGGCAACAGTAACTCAAATAACCACTCGTTACAATTGAAGTGTGCAGAAGAGCATCTCTGAACACACAACACGTTGAACCTTGAGGCGGATGGGCTACAGCAGCAGAAGACCACACCAGGTGCCACTCCTGTCAGCTAAGAACAGGAAATTGAGGCTACAATTCGCACAGGTTCACCAAAATTGGACAATAGAAGAGTGGAAAAATGTTGCCTGGTCTGATGAGTCTCGATTTCTGCTGCAACATTCGGATGTACGGTGAGAAGTTGGCATCAACAACATGAAAGCATGAATCCATTCTGCCTTGTATCAACGGTCCAAGCTGGTGGTGGTGGTGAAATGGTGTGGGGGACCAATTGAGCATCATGTCAACGCCACAGCCTACCTGGGTATAGTTGCTGACCATGTCCATCCCTTTATGACCACAGTGTACCCATCTTCTGATGGCTACTTCCAGCAGGATAAGGTGCCATGTCATTAAGCGTGAATCATCTACAATTGGTTTCTTGAACATGACAATGAGTTCACTGTACTCAAATGGCCTCCACAGTCACCTCAATCCAATAGAGCACCTTTGAGATGTGGTGGAACAGGAGATGGATGTGCAGCCAACAAATCTGCAGCAACTGCGTGATGCTATCATGTCAATATGGACCAGAATCTCTGAGGAATATTTTGGTGAATCTATGCCACGAAAGATTAAAGCAATTCTGAATGTAATAGAGGGTCTAACCTGGTACTAGTAAGGTGTACCTAATGAAGTGGCTGGTGAATGTATATAAATTCTCATATAAAGCATTTTCAATAGTGGTCTCCAACCTTTCCCCTCTCACTGAATACATTTATTTCTTAAACTAATTTTACTGTACAGTATGTAAAATCCTTTGCTGGACTCAAGTAACTTTTTTTGTGTGTCAAATCTCACTAGAAATCACAGAAGCAATGGGAAAACAGATCTGGCGGGCAGAAGAAAGAAGAACAAATTGAACCATCCTTCAAAAGGTATGATATGAAGTGACGTCCAAGAAATAGGCAGAGTCGTAATAGGGCCCTTTACCTTGACTCCAGCAGACTAGTACAGGTACAGTGTTCAGAGTGGTTTCTTTCAGGTTCTCTCCTTCTCATCAAAGCTCTATAGTCTCCAGTCAGACCTCTCGTGATTGATGAGCACTATATAGCAGCATCCGCCTCTGAAGGAGACTTTGCCCTCTCCTGCGTTCTGTCAACACTCCAATTCATTTAAACCTGTGAATCCATCTTTGATTCGTCAAAAATTACATTTTAAATGGGACAAATTAATGAAATCGGACTTTTCTGTGTTTAAGTGCTATAATCTGGTGCATCTACTCAGAAAATGTTTCTCTCAGAAAACAAGTCATTCAGATTTCTCTTCTATGATGTATATATTACGACCCATTAATCAGCAGTATTGAGCGTAACGTAAGTAGTGCGAGTTACATAATAATTAGAGATGTGACAAGATCTCGTATGACGAGATCTTGCAAGATTAAATCCCAACGAGATTTCTCATCGAGGTGAAAAGTTGTCAGGTGAGGTGTGATGTTATGATGGAGCGTGAGGGTGAAATTAGCATGAAGATCGGAGGCAGGATTGGATTTAAACTGCAAATCAAGTGCTTTCCACACACCTGGCAACCCAGGCTGGCCTCGGAGTTGTATGTGTCACTCGTTTGGGTGGGCAGGTATGACGTAACCACTTTCAGTTCAGTGGCTGCCGCATCCAACAGAGGCTACAGCTGCAGCCACACACATTATGGTTCGTAACAATGCAATGGAATAGCACTTCAGATATGCTTAAAGTCATAATCGTTGTAAACACAAACAGAATTAAGACAAGTGGAGTATTTCTATTTCAGTCGCATTACTGAAGTGCAGAACAGACATGTGAAGACCTGAATCAAACTATTAACATCGAGAAGGACTTTTAGCCGAATTTTGCGACAGGACAAGGCATACACACACGGCTGTATGACACTATTCTCTGGACCTTCCGAGTCTGGTCAGTCGTCACATCATCATCACTGAACACACGTTTATGCTGTCCGGGAAGATGTTATTTTTTTTATTTATTCGGTGTGCGATATCAAATTACATTACAAATTACATTACATCCAGTCAGTAGCGTTTATAGTTATATATTTAGCAGTGTTTGCATGTCCTTTACAGCATAGAATTAATTAAAATAGAAATAAAATACCATTCATTAGAATGTTTTTTTAAGCAGCTAAATTGTTTAGCAGTTTGTGATTTTTTTTTTTTTTGCAGTTTTATTTTTCATTTATATATTAGCAAATATTTAGCTAATATTTAAAATTATATATAAAAAGACTATTTTCTATTCACATAGGCTATTAAAAAATATCTTGTAGTGTTTAATGTGCTTTACTGCATAGAATTCATTAAAATAGAACTAAAATAACATTCATTACAAACTGATTTAAAAAATAGCAACTAATAGTTTTGCAATTTGTGTTTTTTTTTTCAGTTGAATAATATATATATATGCGACGGCCCGCGACACACAAGCTCACCACTGCCACCTACTGTGGCGCCCTGTGAGCTCCGAGCGGTGATAGTGCTCACTATAACGTGTAGTGTTTGTCAGAATGGTTCCCGTGCCGTCGTGAGTAATTGTTTAGTGGACCCGGAATGGGTTCACTACCTGGCATGGGATTCCCAAGCCAAAAAAAAAACAAAAAAACTAAACAAATAGTTCCCAAAATGATGGCCTTGTCCCGGAAGTGTAAAAAGATGGTTTATTTACAAGGATAACTTAAAACAATCCAGTGCAAATAAGTGTACATTGACCTATTTCCCAAAAAGGTATGTACAAAAAAATAATAATTACAAAGTAACAACTCAAATAAACAAAACAAAATACGATATATACAACACAAAAACAATATATCTACAATAAATTAGAAAGAAACTTATCTACGTCACACAGACACTAGATAAGAGGAGGAATTGCTTACGTTCTGCCACAACGTGCTAGCCAGGTGAACTGACCCCCTTTCTGAGTCTGCCATCTCCTCTTAAAGGCCAGACTCCGCCCCCATAGATAGGTACTTTCAAGTATCTACATTATAATCATTTCATAATTGAAGATTTCTTAAAAAGTTTGTAAGAATCTCATCTCATCTCGTTCTTGTGAACCCAATTTCATGTCTCATCTCATCTCGTGGAGCGTCTCGTCACACCCCTGATAATAATATTACTTTTCTAAGTAAGTAATGCATTTAAATAAATAAAGTAATAATATTTGAGTTCGCTTTTCAAAAATGTAATGCGAGTTAGTTTTTAGTTTAATTCATTAGCTTTTAAAAAATTAATTGCTGAATTAAAATTAACGTAGTCAAGTTGAATCATGCACTCAATGAATGCAAAGACCAGAGCCTTTAATTTCTGATAAAAGTTTTCTCATTATTTTAAACACATGGAAGAAAAGGGGATTATAGTCTTAATGGACAGTTAATGGACTAATAAGACAAAAAGTACATAAGTAAACACTGCTTTAAACTTTCATTCATCTGTATATATGGCATGTATACAGTAGCTCTGGGTTCATGAAGTTCTCAGAAGGTAACATTATCTTAAATGATTGTTTTTTATGTTTTTTCAAAGGTAAATGAAGGTTATACAGTGCGTTTTTAATTTCAGAGCTTTTCAATGAAAAAGAGGAGAAAAAATCCTGCAAGTTCTGAAAGAGATCAAGCCTCAGTCACTTGCCTTAAAAAGTAACTAAGTGGCGCAATTAGTTACTTCTTAGGGGAGTAACTCAATATTGTAATGCATTACTTTCAAAAGTAACTTTCCCCAACACTGTTGATCTGCATATCATTTCTGGTTACTTCAGCTGCTTTGACACAATCTACATTGTAAAAGCGCTATAGAAATAAAGATGAATTGAATTGTAGAAGCTGTATAATTTACAATGCTTAGATGTTGCCAAAAATAAATATTCTGTTGTGGAATGAAACAACAAACAAAAGATTGCTCATAGACTCCTGATGTTTGAGCCACTGAAGACATTGTGGTGTGTTTTTTTTTTTTTTTTTGTAGGAAACTGTATGCTTTAGAAAAGGTAAAGTGTTTCATATTTGGGCAAAATGTATGTTATGCTGGACTGCTTCAACAACGAGCATCAGTGCAATGATTTTTCTGACGGACAAGCTCTTCAAACTCTAAGTTCTAACTTCATATCCAAAAGGAAAGGTGAAACCAGCATACAATAGGCTACAGCAGTGGTTCTCAACCATCCGCCACAATCTGTCTATATATTTCACACTTTTTTTGCCATAAAGTGTTCTGTGCTGCGAGACAAAGTAGATTGATTTGTCAGACACCATTCTAGATTTTTGCCTTGCTTGTACAGTGGTTCTGAATTGTCAAAACACCTCTCAAAATATTTGCTATAGATAGGAAAAGAAATCAAACCCAATCCAATTCTTTTACTGGTGGACGAAAGTTTCGAGAGCTGTGTGTAAATGTGATTGACACAACAAATTGAGGTCATATTTATTTTTTGACGTGAAAATTTTCTATGAAAATTTCAGCTGTAGTGTGCACTGAACTTTACTCCAGCATTTCTCTATGTGCCATGTGCTGGAAGAGAATTAATTTGTATTTTTAACCAGCACCTCTATCGTTTCAGTTTTGTGCCAGTATGTTTTATGTATCTTAATTTCACAAAGTCAGATTGTGTTTTATTTCAGATTTTTAAAAAATACAATCTATTTTTATTCCCCAACTACCCAAAATAATGTATGTTGATCCTTTGTGTGATTCATGATTAAAGTGCAGCTGTTGCCTTTAATTTTAAATCACTGCAGATTCAGCCCGTGATAAAGCAAATAAACAACTTGCTCACAAACTCTTTTTTTTTTTTTTTTTTGGTTTCTAGTAAATAAAAATAATAATTATTTAATAAATACAGGAAATTTGTATTAGAATTAGCTTTTTTTTCAGATTCCAATTTTTTTTTTTTTAATCATAAATATATTATTATTATTATTAATTTGACTACTCAATTTTTTATTAGATGTACATTGAGTAAAGATTGTATTATTCTTATTAATTCAACAATAACAACAACAATAATAATAATAATAATAATAATAATAATAATAAATTATTAAAATTAATTTATTATTAATATTATTATTATTAATATTACAATTACATTTCACATTTTCTGATTTTTAAATCAACCTAGTGGTTTTATTAATCTTAGTTTAACTATATTACTCTTACAATAATAAATAGGTAAAAAAAAAACTCAAGTAAAATCATTTAATAACAATGTAAAAAACAGGAAACCTGTATTACAGCTAGCCAATTTGCTAGTAACAAAATCAAAATCAGAACAACATGTAAAAGCTCCGCCCTCATCTGGAAAGCAGCAGCTCATTTACATTTAAAGGTACGTACAGAAAAATGGCATGTTTTTGCTCACATTCAAATTAGAATCAATTTGACAAGCTTTAATTAATGATATGTGGGGTATTTTGAGCTGAAACAGACACATTCTGTGGACACTAGAGCATACCTGCCAACACTTTCGTTTTTCCCAGGAGTCTCCCGTATTTCAGACCGATCTCCCGCCACCCTCCCATTTTGTTATTTCTCCCAGAAAAACTCCCGTAATTCCACCCCCTCGGCTTTGTGATACAGTCTGTAATATCCCCGTGTCGCCGACTTTGATATAGTATCCGATCGCAACGGCCGCCTGAAACCCGGTGCATAGTACAGTTACTTACCCGGTTCTTAGCTGTGTTATTCAGACACCTCACCCCGGACACCAAGCCACCACAACAACCCCCCACCCCCCCACCAGTCTCCCCGATTTTATGAAACATATGTTGGCAGGAATGCACCAGAGACTTATTTTACATCTTATAAAGAGGGGCATTAAAGGTTAAAAAATGTATATATATGGGTATGTTTTCAGCAGAATGAGCCTATGCTGTGTATTTGCTATTTGAATCAATGATTTTTTTTTTCAGAATGACAGATTTTCCTCTATTTCCAAGCTCACCTGTTTTTTTCCAGCCCAGGCAAACCCAGACAGACTATAATGGCCTGTGTTAATGGAAACTGGAGCGGAAACTAGGGAGGTGGTGGGTCATGGGATTTCCTGACATGACTGTATCAATATGTTTAACATGTTCCTCTTCCATGTTTTACAATCGGACCGCAGGCCCCCTCTGGCCTGCCAAGCCCTTCCCACATAAAACAAGTCAGCATGTCGGCTCTCTGGAGCTCGAAAGACATTGATGGATCTTCAGAGAGCAAGATGCCATCGCAGTCTGGTGGCCACTCCTTCAGAAGCTCCTCTTTTTTTTTTATCCTCGTCACGCCTCATGTACCGGGATCTTAAAATTCAGCGCTCTCTGTCCAATCAGAATCTGTGCCATCACTGCTCAAGCTGTGTTTGCATGACAAGTCTACTTTTTAAATGTAATATATTTCTGACATGCTAAATTAGTGATTTAAATATATCATTTTTGAATCATTTAATTTCATATTTCTTTGTTATTGTTGTTCTTTTTAAATTAATCAATTATTATAATTACATTATTATTGGTATTAGTAACAATGATAAATGTTCAATGTATTATATAGCTTAATTTAGATTAATTTAGCATTTAGTAGCATTTCCTTTTCACCAGTTTTCATTTTTTAATATATTTTAAATTATATATGTATTATTATTATTATTATTATTATTATTATTATTATTATTATTATATATTTGATGACTATTTTTATTAGATATACAATTAATAAAAATATTGTTATCTCTCAATAATAATAATAATAATAATAATAATAATAATTATTATTATTATTTATTTTGATTACTGTTTTTATTAGATGTACAATGAATAATGTTGTTGTTATTTCTCAATAATAATAATAACAATAATAAATATTATTATTATTATTTATATTATTATTTATTTATTTTGATTACTATTTTTATTAGACGTACAATAAATAAAAAATATCATTTCTCAATAATAATAAATATAATAATAAGTATTATTATTGCTGTTGTTATTAATATTAATATTAAAATTTATTTCACCCTTTCTTATTTTTAAATCAACCTAGTGGTTTTATTAATTTAAATTTAACTATATTACTTATGCAATGATAAATAGACCCCCCCCCCCCCAAAAAAAAAAAAAAAAAAAAAAAAAAACTCAAGGAAATATACTTTTCATACTTCAGTATTCAGAAGAAAATTAAATACAGTCATAACTGAATGGAAATTGAAGTATATTAATGTTGTAAAGGAATACATCCTCTTTAAAGTTCTACAGTATTTTTTTAATATCCCACACCACTGCTTTTTCTACCTACATCTGTAGCGCTGAAAGGCAGTGATTTCTCTTTGTCAGCTTAGGTTGAGTTTTACTGGAAAAGGACTGTGGATTTCAACGGCTCTGTTTTCCTGAGGAAATATCTGAGGAGCAAACCTGCAGAGCAAACAACTGTGTTACTCCAGAGCAAGACTTCCTTCAAGGAGATGTGCACCTTGTTAAAAAGCCCAGGATAGTTTTTCAAACATAATAGCTTTTGTGTAAACACCAGTGATATTTTCTTTTTGAACAGCTTTTTAATTTTAGATTAAAATAATTAATGCAAGACACTGAACACCCCAAAAATAAGTTTTTCATGCACCTGTTCATTTTGTGATATGGCTTTTTGTAAAGTGTTTTTTTTTTCAGTCTAATGAAACTAAAACATCTCAAATACAGTATACAGTACAATATAAGTGTTTCTTTTATCGCACTTTATGAATATATGTCTGTAGTTAATGTTATATATAGCTGTTTTATCAAAATCTCAGCAATCTCCAGCTTTACATAAACCAAATTTCACAGGTTTTTTCATATCTGTAATCTGAAGGATTTTAGTGAGAGATTTGTTTATACATAATTTGCTTGATTATTATACATCCAAAAATGAAATTGTACTCATTTTCTGACAGTTTAAATAAAAAGAGATTCACAAAATATCTTCTGTTAAAACTTTGACTCTAATTTGTCAAAAAAAAAAAAAAAAAAAAAAGCTAACATTTTAAACCTGACCTCATAGTTTTTTGTGTGAGTGCAAGAAATAAATGAAGATCAGTGTATAGTTCATAAAAAAATGCCTAATTTGCTTATTAAAACATAAAATAAAAAAAATATAAAAAATTAAGTATGGCAATTAAAATTCATTTATTTTACCCTCATCCCCCCATCCTCAGTTTAGTCTCAAGAAATACATTCAAAATTGTGAGATACACTTTAATCTCACATTTTAAAGACATTGTTACAATTCAGAGGGAAAATACATTTTTTAGAATTGCATGGTGTAAACTTACAATTGTGGAAAAAAGTCATAATTGAGCTTGAAATTCTTCCTCTTGCTAAAAAGCGATTCGTTTACTAAAAATTCTTATTTTTTTATGATGAAAAAATATATTTTTTAACCCCTGTAGTGTCTCGCCTTAATAATTTTAGTCTCCTAGATGGTCAAGAAATAAATTCAGATTTGTGAGATAAACTATAATCTCACATTTTAAATAAATTGTCACTATTCAGAGAGAAAAAGTTTAGAATTGCATGCTATAAACTTATAAATATGAAAAAAAGTCATAATTCTGAGCTTGAAATTCTGACTTTTTCCCTCACACTGTAAAAAGTGATTCATTTACTAATTAATTAATATTTTTTAATGATAAAAAATTCAACTTTTTTTTTTTTTTACCCCTATTCACCTGCAGTGTCTCGTCTTAATCCTAGATGATCAAGAAATAAATTCAGAATTGTGAGATACACTATAATCTGACATTTTAAAGACATTGTCACAATTCAGAGAAAAATAGTTTAAAATTGCATGGTGTATACTTATAATTGTGAGGAAAAAGTCATAATTCTGTCTTTTTTTCTCTCACACTGTAAAAAGCGATTAGTTTACTAAATATTCATATTCATTATGATAAGAAATTAGTCATTTTTACCTCTATTCACCTGCAGTGTCTTGCCTTTCATTTTCAACCCAGGCTCATTCTGATTACGTACCCATATATACATTTCTGGAGAGAGCAAAATACGTCCCAGGAACGATTTTTGCAGTTTTTGTTTTCACAAATTCACCAGAGGCCGCTTTGTACGCTCTTTCAGATCTCAAATTTCTCTTGCGAGTGCCATTGACGCCTGCTGTTCTCACCTAAATCCACCAGAGGCTGCTGTCGACTGACTGAATGACCAACCAATCAATCCCCCTACCTTCCCCCTTCCCTAAAAAAGCACTGATTGACCCGGCCACCCACTTCCATAAACCCAATCGAGAGTTTTCAAAAGCAATCCAGAAAAAGAAAAGCCCTCGCCTGATTTTGATCATGTTTTCAGATTTTACCACATTCTCACCCTGTTATTTACTTGTTTATTTAATTTTTTTTACTTTTGTGTTTGTCTTACCCGCTTTCTGGAACCGTTCCTCATCGGACTCGAACCCCGTCGTTGGAACGGCATCATAACATCCCATAGCGAAGATGAAATGCAGCCATATGTACTTCTGGCTACATAATTTGCGATCTACAGAAATGTATATAGTTGTTCTCAGAATGAGCTTATGTCAATCATTGTAGTATCCTAGATGATCAAGAAATAAATCCAGAATTGTGAGATACACTATGATCTCACATTTTAAAGACAATGTCATAACTTAGAGAAAAAAAGTTTAGAATTGCATGGTATAAACTTATCATTTTGAGGGAAAAAGTCATTTTGAGCTTGAAATTCTGACTTTTTTCCCCTCACGCTGTAAAAATCAATTAATTAACTTTAACTTAATAAACTTCATCTTTTTTTATGCTAAAAAAAATCATAATATTTTACCCCACTCACCTGCGGTGTCTCGCCTTCTGAAGTTTATTTATAAACTAATTTCAAGAGGATCACGTGATTATGATTGAACACGGCTGGTTCTGCATTAACTATGTATGACCAACCATTCAGACGATTCCTAACCCATTATAAAGAGCCAGGGTTTCTCACTACAGTCATCTTCGATTTGCAGAATCCCCCCTTCCACCCCTACTTCTCCACCTTTCCTTTCATAGGGCGGCACGGTGGCCCAGTGATTAACACTGTTGCCTCACAGCAAGAACATCACCCGTTCTAGTCCTTCAACAGGCCGGCGGTTGTTTCTGTGCGAAGTTAGCATGTTCTTCCCGTGCTCGCGTGGGTTTCCCCCGTGTTCTCCGGTTTCCTCCCACATTCCAAAAACATGCACTACAAATTAATTGATCAATCTAAATTAAGCTCTAGTCAAATTTTTATCGAACAGCATATCTTTTCATAGGAATTATTGTCTGTTATTAACTCTTATCAAAAAAGGGGGGAGTTCTCGAGATCTACCTGAGCTCAAAGCTCCCCTCTCGCCCTGCAAACGGGAGGGAACCCAGGGCTTAAGGACCTTTGGGCTCAGGGCTCTCTCCCGGGACAGCATGCCAAACTTGCTTTATAATCAATCATCAGCTAAGTGTGAACTCTTGAAAATTATTTTAGTATCCAGCATGATCAAGACATGGCTCAGCAAAGCACTGCCACTGTACTGTATATTTTACATAGTTCTCTCTATACAGTATGTGCTGAAACTGGTTACGGTAGTTTATTAACTTCTCCTTCTGCAAAAATATAGAAGTGGAAATTAATCTGCGCCGGCCTGTGCTGTGGCTTGGGAAAAAGTGCATATGCCACAGTTTGCAGAAGCTGGCATGAAGCTGCTTCGTTTCCAGGAGGTTTCTCGTGAAATAAATGCTGCAAAACCTCCATGAGAAAGTCCAGATTCAGTCGTGTTGACCACACAGGGATTTGGGGATTACGTCTTGATTACCATGTTTCAAACATCATCTTGCGGTGGAGAGCGACATTAATCAGACTGGAGAAATAACACATTTAGAGACAACAAGACAGACTTGGCAGGAGAGGGTTTGAAAAGAAAGGCGAAAGGAGGCCCACATGGAGCTGTTTAATGTGCAGGAGTGCTGAGGCAGATATTCTTATACGGTATACTTAGGGTGTCGTTTTACCCTACAGCCAATATGGAGGAGCTGTGGACGCTTGTTAAAAAATGAAAAAGGTTTTTGGAACTTAATAATATGACAATTTTGACTTTTTTTTCTGAATCAAGAATATTCAGAATATCAAGCAGATAAGCATGCTATAATCTTATGCTTTAAAGAAATGGCCACAATGGGGACAATCGTGAGATATAACTAAATTGTTAGAAAAAAGGTCATAATTCTGAGTTTTTACCTTGAAATTGTACAGAGACCAGGAAAGGACGTGATGGTAGGGAAAAAAATTGGTGAAAAAAAATGGGTGAAAGAAAAGTGATAGGAAGTGATAGGAAGATATATATTTTTTTAAAGTTTTTGCGTTATCTGATTGTTAACAAAACTGTTGTTTGACAAACACTTCCTGTTCACTTCATACTGTACATGTCGACCCTCCCGATTTTGCTGGGATTCTCTCATATTTTGCCATTCTATCCCATTGTCATCCTATCATTAAGTATTTTCCCATATTTCTCCCAAATTTTTAATCTTGAAAGCACGTTGAAATTAATATAAAAATGTCTGCATTCACTTTTTACCATTAAAGCTGTGCGTCGATCATCGCCCTTCATATGCAACCTCTGAATCAGGAAATGCATGTATAAGCGCTTTCTGACGGACGTGCTCCGTATGATAAACTGATCCCAGATCGGCTTCTGTACACACCATTTAAAGAGGAGCTAAAGTGCAAGACACTTTGGGATTCGGGAAGCAGACAAATACACTTAATAATATGTAAACATGTCTATCCTGCATGTTTTATTTTAAACACAACTCTTAAATAAGCACAGTTACTAAAGTAATTGATTGCTTTCATTATAGATCTGTGCGTTCTTACACCTCTGTTATCAAACAAAACAAAACGAGAGATTCATGCTCTTCTCTTGTTTGATAACAGAGGTGGCACAATGGCCTGTACAGAAGCTGATCTGGGATCAGTTTATCATACGGAGCGCACCCGTCAGTCAGCGCTCATACATACATTCACTGATTCAGAGGTTGCATATAAAGGGCAATGATGGAAAGAAAGTGAATGCAAACATTTTTATAATAATTTCAGCGTGCTTTCAAGATTAAAAATATGGGAGAATACCTAATGATAGGATGATAGCGGGATAGAATGGTAAAATACTGGAAAATCCCAGCAAAAACGGGAGGGTTGACATGTATGAAGTGAACAGGAAGTGTTTGTGGAACCACTTTGCGGGAATGCAAACACTTAAAAATATATATATTTCCTTATCACTTTTTTTTTTCTCCCATCCAGTTTTTTTTCTTCCACCCATTTCCCCCCCACCATCACGTGCCTTCTGGGTCTGTGTAAAATTGAGATTTATTTTTTAAATATATTATATTTATTCTAATATTTGAACATCTTGCAATTTCTACATTTTTTTTCATAAAAAAGTGATTACCTAAAAAAGTAAGTAAATTGTTACATGAAACTGTTGATTTCTAATTATGCAAAACGTTAATTAACTTAATTGTAAAGCAACGCTTTTTTACTTACTTTTATAAAACACTTTTTATACAACACTTTTTTACTTACTTTTATATAATAACAATAAAAACACTTTTAAAAAATAATATTTTTTACAGTGTGGCACTGCAGCATTTTATGCAATGTTGCGAGTTTATATTTTGTATTTTTGAGAAAATGAAAATTGTGAGATATACACTCATGTTGATGATACACAGGGCAACTTATTGGGCAATTTTGCCAGCCAATTTTGTGGAGCTATGTTGCTTGCCTATTTTTCTATTAAGACTGGGCAACAGTATTGTATAGCCCATTGACCTAATTAGTTACCCTGTGCCTCACCTGGTTGCCCATTTATAGCGTCATTTCCTAAAATTGCCAAGCAACTTTTCTCAAAAAGTTGCCCTGTGTATCATCAGCATTAGAATGGCAAGACATAGACTTAAAATTCTCCTACATACTTACTCCCAGGGCCATTTATATCGAAGTTGATATTTAGCCGCACCATATTGGTGTTTCGTAACATCTAGTTTTAATGAGGTGGGTTGTTAGTCCAACGCTCAACCCCCAACCTGGAGGACCAGGACATACACACAAACACTACAGGCAATTTAGCTTACCCTATTCACCTACAGCACATGTCTTTAGACTGTGGGGGAAACTGGAGCACCCGGAGGAAACCCATGCCAACACAGGGAGAACATGCAAAGTCCACACAGAAATGTCGACTGACCCAGCCGAGCCTCGAACCAGAGACCTTCTTGCTGTGAGGCAACATCGCTACACACTGCGCCACCGTGTCACCCCTATATTCATAAGTAGTATTCTAAAATATTAGTGGCATAATTATTCATAAACGCAAATTATAAATGAAAATGTAGCCATTAAGGGGTAAATTGAAAAAAAAAAGCAATTATCATTATACATAATAATACATATTCAGTAAATAAATAAATAAATAAATAGATTCATTCTGTTGTTGAAGTTACTAAACATCATGTACTAGGATATGAATATATTTTATAATTACACTATATATTAAAATATAAAATGTTACAAAGGACTAATATATATATATATATATATATATATATATATATATATATACAGTTGAAGTCAGAATTATTAGCCCCCTTTGAATTTTCTTTTCTTTTTTAAATATTTCCCAAATGATGTTTAACAGAGCAAGGAAATTTTGACAGTATGTCTGATAATATTTTTTCCTCTGGAAAAAGTCTTATTTGTTTTATTTCGGCTAGAATAAAAGCAGTTTTTAATTTTTAAAAAAACATTTTAAGGTCAAAATTACTACCCCCTTTAAGCTATATTTTTTTCCGATAGTCTACAGAACAAACCATCGTTACATGCCTAATTACCCTAAACTGCCTAGTTAACCTAGTTAAGCCTTTAAATGTCACTTTAAGCTGTATAGAAGTGTCTTGAAAAACATCTAGTAAAATATTATTTACTGTCATCATGGCAAAGATAAAATAAATTAGTTTATTAGAAATGAGTTATTAAAACTATTATGTTTAGAAATGTGTTGAAAAAATCTTCTCTCCGTTAAACAGAAATTGGGGAAAAAATAAACAGGCGGGCTAATAATTAAGGGGGGCTAATAATTCTGACTTCAACAATTTTTATATATTTAAAGTTAAAGTTAATATACACTTAATATGCATCACAATATGTTTTTGATTAGATATATTTGTTAACATTTTGTGTTATTAATAAAATAAACTTATGGAAATATAATTTTTATTAATACATATTATATAAATAAATACCTTTGCGAGCAGACTAGTTTTTGTTGTTGTGTTCTTCACATCAACAGTTCGTCCACAAACACAAGCTTCTTTCCTGCTTCTGGTTGCTAAGCGACTCTTTCTGCTTCCTCTTAGGACTGTGGCTCATTTCCGGATGTCGGTGCAAAAATAGCCAGGCCCTCTGCACCCGTCCATGTTGTTTCTTCCTCTCTGCACTCCACGACATCCATCAAGCCTGTTCCTGGGCTTCCTATCTCTTCCTGTGGCCGACACAAGACAAGAGCCGGGTGACTGGACTGCTGTTTGACCCCTTCTGATTTTACCTGCTGCTTCCTTTCGAAACTTCAGTCTGCAGTCACCTGTTGAGGAAAGTTTCATTTATTACAAAGTTTGCTCTTCTGTGTGACGCAATTGTTCCTTAAGGAAGTTTCTTTCTGCTATAGGACAAAACTAATTAATTTAAATATTAATAAATAATTAAATAATTTCAATTTTAGAAAGATATAAACCCACAATTGCAAGATGGAAACACGTATTAGAGATTTAAAATAAGAAACTGAGTTTTTTTTTCTCAAAATTTTTTGAGAAATCCAAAAAATCTAAATTGCGAGATAAAAACTGAGAATTCTTACCTATTTTTCAGAATAATATTCTCAAATTCTGACTTTACATATCAGGATTCTTACAAACACTTTTAAAAATAATTATGGGTATTTCGTTTTTTAAATCTGAACTAGACATGTATTTCTCAAGCACAAGTTTGCCTCTCTCAATTCAAATATTAGTTGTTTTTTTTAGTTTTAGAATTGCAAAATAAAAGCAGATATAAACCCACAATTGCAGGATACAAACTCATGTTAAAAGTATAAGAATATCAGAATTTTTCACTATTTTTGCTATTTCTTTTTTCAGTAGATCTCGGATTCTCTGTATTGATTTGATTTTGAGAATTTTTGAGTTTATTTCTTAATAATTTTTGCTTTTTCCTTAGCATTGTGTTTCTTCTCAACATTACAATGCTCACAGTGCTGGGTTTATCTCTTACAATTGGTATACTTTTTTTTTCTTTGTTGCAAGTTTATATATCACAAGCGTCTTTCTCTCATAATTGTGAGATATAAACTATAATGCAAAATGTTTCAGTGCTGGGAGAAAGAAAAGACATCCTAAATGTGACATAAAAACTGACCTTTTTGTCAGTTTTTGTAGTTTATATCTAACTATTGTTTTCAGTACTGAGACATAATTTCAGAATTCTCACAATTTGTCTTATTTCTTGCAATTCAAGGTTTGCTTCTTGCAACTAATTTGTTTATTTCTTACTTTTAGAATTGCAACTGTTTCTATCAAATGAGTTTTTATAGTCTGTCTCACAATGCTGATTTTATTTCTCACATTTCTAAACTTAGATTTCACTATTCTTTTATTCCCAGAGTTGCGAAATAAAAACTTGCGATGCTAAAGTCACAATGCTGTTTCTCTGAACTGTACAGTTTTTTTCTAATATGAGTTTAATATATATATTAAATATATATATTATGTTAAATTCTTTCAGCTTAGGCCCATTATTTATCAGGGGTTGGCACAGCAGACTAAAACCGTCAACATATCCAGCATATGTTTTACGCAGCGGATGTCCTTCCCTTTCAGCTGCAACCAGGTACCGGGAAACATCCATACACACTCATTTACACACATACACTACGGCCAATTTCATCCATTCATATTTTCTTTTCGGCTTAGTTCCTTTATTCATCAGGGGTCGCCACAGCGGAATGAACCACCAACTTATCCAGCATATGTTTTACGCAAGCGGATGCCCTTCCATCTGCAACTCATCACTGGAAAACACCCATACACTCTCGCATTCACAGACATACACTAGAGACAATTTAGCGTACCCAATTCACCTATAGCGCATGTCTTTGGATTGTGGGGGAAACCGGAGCACCAGGAGGAAACCCACACGAACACGGGGAGAACATGCAAACTCCACAAAGAAATGCCAACTGACCCAGCCGAGGCTTGATCCAGCGACCTTCTTGCTGTGAGGCGACAGTGCTACCCACTGAGCCACCGTGTCGCCCATATATAGTACCTACTGTTATATTTATTTAAGCCTATTTAATTTGACATTATATTATTCATATATAATAAACTCATTATAAAAATATACACTAGTAAATATTTTAGTAGTCTTTCATTTACTTTTATTAATAATAAAAACGAAAGCATCTTGTAGTTTTACGCTGCAAACAAAAAGAAATCCTTTTCTGCAGCTAAATACAAATATCAAAGTCCAACCACTGATCTCTGGTATAATTTTCAGCACAGGCTCATCATTGTGATCTCTGTCCATGATTAATATGGCGTCACCAAAAAAAAAGACCTTCCCTTTCCATAATTGGCTACAAATGATATACATCAAATTCACTTTCTACATAGGTGGCACTTAAAAATGCGCCCTTTACACCGATGTAGTAAATCTTCATCCCGACGTCCTCCTAAAAATACTGCCCTTTTTTCATCTCTTTTCCGTGTGGTCCGCCGTAATCGTTTTCAGCTAATATCACACCCGAAACCCGCCTCAGTTAAACAGTCCGAGTTTTAGGGTCAGACTTTGGGATGGTTTCAACATCAACACTTGTTCCTGGACGTCCCGAAAGGCTTTATTTAAACTCTTGCCCACCTCCAGCGTCCTGTGTTTTCTGCCCGTCTGTAAGTGTCGGTTGACCGCAGTGTTTTCCCACATTTCCTCGAGTTTGACGAGGAAGGCGCTTGTTCAACATGTTTCCCGCCTCAAACCTCCCACGTGTCGAGCGAGCGGTGACATCACTTGATTTAAGAGAGCTCCGCCGCTGATTGCAAACAGACGCTCTGCTGCAGGAAAGCTGAGCTCATGGTGGCCATTTTTAATGCTTGATAAACTGTTGACTCTGTTAAAAGTCACTGAGGGAGTTTTTACAGTGAGCCTGATATCACAGTATATAGTGTTTATGACAGTATTTAATGGATAATTATATTCTGATTTGGGAATGATTGGTGAGTGATAAAAATGGCTTTGTACCTTTTAAGCAAAATCTTTTATTCATCTATATTGGGCTATAATTTTATGAATAGTAATGGTAGCCTATATGATAGTATTAATATTTTTATTATTGAAAGCCTATTATTGAATTATTAATTAATATTAAATACAAATAATTTAATTTTTACAACTAATTTAACATTTATAATATTTCATTATATTTACGATAAGTATATAATATTATTAAAATAATTCAAATGTATATTATATATTTATAGGCAAATAATTAAACTAATTATAGCTTATATTAATTTATAATATAATCTTTATATTTTTTTATAATATATAAATGTAACATTTAATATAATTTAATATTAAAAATATATATAAAACATAACTTAAAATAAAATAATTAGAAATCTAAACGTAAATATTAAGTACAACCCCAAATCAGAAAAAGATGGGACAGTATGGAAAACGCAATTAAAAAAAGACAGTAGTGATTTCCAAATGTATTTTGCAGACAATATGACCACAAAATATTTCATGTTTCATTCAGACCTGCAAAACATTTAGGGATAGTAATCAGGTAAATAATGATGTGATTTGAAACAGGTGATGTCAACAGGTGAATGTGATTATGATTTAATACAAAAGCAGCATCCAACAAAGGTCTAGTACTTTGGGAGCAAAGATGGGCCGAGGATCGCCAGTTTGCCAACAAATACGTGAGAAAATGATTGAAAAGTTTAAAAACAATGTTCCTCAAAGAAAGATATGAAGACATTTGGATATTTCACCTTCAGCAGTGCATATCTGGAGGAATTTCACAGTGTAAAGGACAAGGGCACAAGCCTAAGCTGAACTACAGTGATCTCCGATCCATCAGGCGGCACTGCATCAAGAATCCTCATTCACCACATGGGCTCAGGACTACTTTGGCAAACCTCTGTCAAGGACCACAATACGTAGTTACAACAGTTAAAACTGCACTGTGCAAAAAGGAAGTCCTATGTTAACAGTGTCCCAAAGTGCTCTCGACTTCTCTGCACTTGGAGGTGTCTGGGATGGACCATCACACAGTCAAACTGTGTACTGTGTCAGAAGAATAAGTATTTCAGGTATTTTTTGGGAGAAATGGATGCTGTGTGCTCCGGACCAAAGACGAAAAGGATCGTCCAGACTGTTACCAGCAACAAGTCCAAAAGTCCGGGTCTGTCATGGTGTTGGGTTGTGTCAGTGCCTTTGGCAAAGTTTATGTGCACTTCTGTGATAGCACCATTAATGCTGAAAAGTACATAGAGATTTTAGAGCACAACATGCCGACTTATTTTCCAGGGACAGCCATGTATATTTCAACAAGACAATGCAAAATCACATTCTGCTTGCATTACAAAGTCCTGGCTGCGGAGGAAGAGGATACAGGTACTTGACTGTCCTGTCTGCAGTCCCGACCTGCCTCCAATAGAGAATGTGTGGCACACATTTTGAAGCACAAAATGCGACACTGAAGAGCCTGTACTGTTTCCTACCTTAAGACTTGTTTGCAGGAAGAATGGGACAAAATTGCACTTAAAACACTTCATCACTTGGTGTCTTCAGTCCCTAGATGTCTTATAAGTGTTGTGAAAAGGAATGGCAACATTACAAAGTGGTAAATGCTTTACTGTTCCAACTTTTTATGAAACGTGTTGCAATAAACAAAATTGTAATACGTGTTTATTTTGAAAAAACAAAAATCATGAGGAACACATTAAATAATGTTTGTTCTATTATCTGCAATGAAATACAAGTCTTTTTTTATTTGCGTTTTCCATACTGTCCCAACATTTCCTGATTTGGGGTTGTACATGATTGGATAATATGCTTGTGTTTGTGTGTGTGTACTTTCTCAGAATTGTAAGTAATTATTATTATATATTATATGTAATTATTTAAAAAATATTAGCCTATATTCAAAAAATATTAATTAGATATTAATATTAGTTATGCATGTTAAATTATATTCTTCTTCTTCTTATTATTATTATAAAAGCTATATTTATATATAAATTATATTTGTTATATTTATATACACAAGTTATTGTATATTGTATATATATAGTTATCATAATGTTTACACTAATAATAATAATAATGATAACAATAATAATTATAATTCTTCTTATTAATATTTTTATTATATAAATTGCACAATAATTACAATTTTGTCATGTAATTATTATGCCTTTATAAATAATAATAACAGTTACATTTAGTTAAACAAGCCTACCTATACCTGTAACTATGTACAGTAACAGTCGTAATGTAATTTACAGTCTTGCCTCTGTCTCCTCTGTAAAGG
Organism: Danio kyathit; assembly: GCA_903798195.1. Lineage (NCBI taxonomy): Eukaryota > Metazoa > Chordata > Actinopteri > Cypriniformes > Danionidae > Danio > Danio kyathit. The sequence goes on from LR812540.1 coordinate 30,642,403, forward strand.
CCACAATTACAGCGGTGTGTCGTGATGATGAATGCTGAAAGTGTTGCAGCATCTCTTGATTGGTTTGTTGCCGTAGAGATTAAACTGACTCGAGCTGTCGCGCTGTCTGTCAGTCCCGTTATTACAACGGTGGCACACAATGAGGCCTGACCTTCAGCACATCACAATAATACATCTGTCTCACGCTACATCAGTGCATTAAAACAGCGTCTCTCCACCTGAGCATCTGCGCGCTGACTGTCTTCTCACTGCGCATGCGCGACGCGTCCCGGTAAACGTGTCGCGGGTGCGTGATAATGCAGCCCGATTGATTTGTTTACTTTTATTTTTTCGGAGAGCATTATATCAATTGATTTCAACGCCGCTATTCATTACGCCGGCCTCTATGACGCGGGTTCAGGCGTGTTTGTTTTATTTGGGGCGGATGATCAAATCATTCATAAATACTTTAACACGTTTACTGTAAGACAAATATGGTTATCGATTTGGTGCCATTATTACAGTCGAAAGCCCAGATGAGGCTGCAACAAACGGAAGCTTGGCCTGAGGAGCTCAGGTCCGATGTAGAAGCTGGATAATACTATAAAAAGGCTTTAAAAACTGCAGATATTAAAGATCATTACATTACAGAAGAACAAAACTGTAGGCCTTTGTGCCTCATAACATATACGGTATCCAATGTAGCTAAACACAGACAGAAGTGATAACATTATTTAACATTAATACATTCATTTTTAAACATCATATAGCCCATATTATACATATACTGTATTTATACACACACACAGAGACACACAGACGCGCACACTCACCGGCCACTTTATTAGGTACACCGTACTAATACTGGGTTAGACCCCTTTTCAAATCTCCCGCTCCAGCACATCCCAAAGGTGCTCTATTGGATTGAGCTCTGGTGACTGTGGAGGCCATTTGAGTACAGTGAACTCATTGTCATGTTTAAGAAACCAGTCTGAGATGATTCACGCTTTATGACATGGCGTGTTATTCTAGAAGTAGCCATCAGAAAATAGGTACACTGTGATCATAAAGGGATGGTCAGCAACTATACTCAGGTACTGTAGGCTGTGGTGTTGACATGATGCTCAATTGGTACTAATGGGCCCAAAGTGTGCCAAGAAAATATCCCCCACACCATTACATCACCACCACAAGCCTGAATCTTTGATACAAGGCAGGATGAATCCATACTTTCATGTTGTCAATGTCAAATTTTGACCATACCATCCAAATGTCGCAGATCAATCGAGACTAATCAGACCAGGCAACGTTTTTCCACTCTTTTATTGTCCAATTTTGGTGAACCTGTGCTAATTGTAGCCTCATTTTCCTAATCTTAGCTGACAGTAGTGGCACCCAATGTGGTCTTCTGCTGCTGTAGCCCATCTGCCTCAAGGTTGAAAGTGTTGTGTGTTCAGAGATGCTCTTCTGCAGACCTCGGTTGTAGCGAGTGATTATTTGAGTTACTGTTGCCTTTCTATCAGCTCAAACCTGTCTGGCCATTCTCCTCTGACCTGTGGCATCAACAAAGCATTTGCGCCCACTGAACTGCCACTTTTTTCTCATTTTCTGACCATTCTCTGTAAATCCCAGAGATAGTTGTGCGTGAAAATCCCAGTAGATCAGCAGTTTCTGAAATACTCAGACCAGCCTGTCTGGCACCAAGAACCATGCATGTTCAAAGTCACTTAAATTCTATTCTAATCGTTCTGATGCTCAGTTTAAACTGCAGCAGATCATCTTGACCATGACAGTTGCTGCCATGTTATTGGCTAATTAGAAATTTGCGTTAACAAGCAGTTGGACAGTTGTACCCAATAAAGTGGCCGATGAGTGTACGTATATTTAACATAACTTTTATATATATTTTTTAAAACAGATTATATCCTGTCAGTTTTGGTAAAATACTTAATAAAGCAACAATAAAAACAAAACCATCAACAAAAAAATAATAATAGCAATGATGACATTTTTATTGTGAGTCAGCACATGTAGCAAAAGCAGTGCAATTTCTTGGTATATTTCAATAAAATTGATAAATTAATAAAATAATGTATATTATATTATATTATATTATATTATATTAATTATATTATATTATATTATATTATATTATATTATATTATATTATATTATATTATATTATATTATATTATATTATATTATATTATATAAGTGTTCCCAGAGATGGATTGCTGCTGGAAGGGCATCCGCTGCGTAAAATCGTGCTGGATAAGTTAGCGGTTCATTCCGCTGTGGCGACCCCGCAAGGGACAAAGCCGAGAAGAAAATGAATGAATGAATGAATGAATATTATATAAGTTCCAATTAAAACAAAAGTTACAGTAGCATCTGTACATCTAAATATGCCTGCAGTCAAGTAGGCCTTGAGCACAAATGACTAAAACATGCCCTAACTAATAATTCTTCATTTTTCTTGTCTCTTATTCTTCTTGCACAAAAGATGTCCCTGAAACAAAGGCAGGTATGGATCCCCATGTCTCCGGCTCGACCCGGGACAGATTTTGGCGAAGCAGCAGAAAAGAGTGACCTCATTTTTTTGTGCTGCTTAGATGGGCAGTCCTACAGTGACCCAGACGGCCCTTGCCGCTGCTCTCTGGAGAAGTCAGCACTTCAGACGAACAAAAGTAATTGTGGATTAACCATCAAAAAAGCTCTTTTTTTTCTGTCTTGGCGTACAGATATACCTGCAAAACTTGAAATGGTTGAGTGACCAAGTCACAGCAGAATGCCATCTTTAAAACTGAAAATCAACGCAAAATGCATTGAAACTATAACTCCAAGGCTTCTCAGGGTGGTCACCATTAACTCAAAGTATTTTCCAACCAGGGTTTATGAGTAGAAGTGGATCGTGCCCAAGGAAAGGCAAGATTTTTTAGATGTGGCGAGACGGACAAGCCAAACCTCTCGCTCTTTGATTCCCGATTGCAAATGCACTCAAGCTTGTGAAACAGAAGCACGTTCATAAAAATAATATACTTCATAAAATGAATATCATTGATGGCGACTGGGCAATAGCTGTGTTTTATTTACAATAAAGCACTACTACAGTATGTCTGTGTATCCAGAGAAGGATGTGAGTTCATATTTAAGCCCTACATCCAGGCCTATTGTGTGCTACTAATGACATCAAAGTCAGAGTTTTGAATTAATATTTAATAGTGATTGCATTTGAATGGGTGGGAGAAGGTAAAAATGGTAAATAAAGCCAGAGATTAGATTTTTTTTCAATGTCCTCTTTTTTCTATGTTCATGTTTCTATCATTTTCTATGTCCTCTTATGTCAGATTGTTAAATCAGTAATAAAAATAGACTATCACCATATGAAATCATTCATTCATTCATTTTCTTTTCGGCTTAGTCCCTTTATTAATCCAGGGTCGCCACAGCAGAATGAACCGCCAACTTATCCAGCAATTGCCCTTCCAGCCGCAACCCATCTCTGGGATACATCCATACACTCTCATTCACACTCATACACTATGGACAATTTTAGCATACCCAATTCACCTGTACTGCATGTCTTTGGACTGTGGGGGAAACCGGAGCACCCGGAGGAACCCAGGCGAACACAGGGAGAACATGCAAACTCCACACAGAAACGCCAACTGACCCAGCCGAGGCTCGAACCAGCGACCTTCTTGCTGTGAGGCGACAGCACTACCAACTGCACCACTGCGTTGCCCATATGAAATCAATATCAACAAAATCCATTTTTTATTTATACATGTAGCAATAGCTCACCCAAAATTAAAATACATTCACCATTTACTAACCCTGAAGTGATTCCAAAACAATATGAGTTTCTTTTGTGTTTTGAATACAAAAGTATTTCAAGCGTTCACACTTTGATATTGTTTGACGCTATTAGCAGGTTTGGCAACCCTGAGCTCAGAGATAATTGAGCACAGGGCTCCTGCTTATATTAGCATATAAGGGGTCCGAGATCAGGTAGGTCTCAAGAGCACCCCCTGGTAAAGAGGCAAAAGGAGAAGATGAGGTGGAAGGGGGGATTTTTTCAAAAATGAACGATAAAATCTGTCTATTTATTGTAGGGTTGGGTCAATCTGATTACGGATGGTAGACCAGCAGTGATCAATCATATCACGTTCTCCTCTCGAAATTTGTTAATAAAACATCACATATTTTGAAGAATAAAGCAGGTTCACTCTTAGAACAAAAGGTACAAAATCTCTCACTGGGGTGGTACTTTTTCAAAAGGTACATTTTTGTACTAACAGGTGGCCATTAGTACTTTTAGGGTACACTTTTTGTACTTTTAAGGTTCAGTTTTGTACCTATAAGGTACTGTGAGGTACACATTTGTACTTTTTAGTTATTAATATGTAACTTTAAGGACCTGTTAATAACAAAAATTTACCTTTTGAAAAGTTACTGCTCCAGTGACAGACCTTTATTTCTGAGAGTGTATGTTTCCATTCAAAGATGTGAATTAGACTTATGCACAAAACTGAGCAGGGGCTTTTTGGAGGTGTGAAACCACTTTTTGGTAGCTTACACTCTAAGAAATAAAGGTACGCGAGCTGTCACTGGGGTGGTACCTTTCCAAAAGGTACAAATTTGTACCTTAAAGGTCCATATTAATACCTCAAGAGTACATATTAGTACCAAAAAAGTACAAAAGTGTTCCTCTTAAAATTTTTAGGTACTAATACATACTTTTGAGGTACCAATGTGGACCCTTTAAGTACAAATGTGCACCTTTTGAAAAGGTACCACCCCAGTGACGGCTCGTGTACCTTTATTTCTGAGAGTGCAGATGCTCAAGACAGTTCTGAGAGGTATAATAATACTGAACTACATTGATGGTTGAGGGATTTTAGAATGACCAAAACAAGCATTTCTAGTGCTGGCATGTCGATTTGCCCATGATCATGATCCCATTTTTTATATCGGATAAAAAGTTTGTCCTACTCAGTTGTCCTATAAGTTCTATAAATTTCCATTAAACATATTTTATGCAATATTCCAGAATGCGCATAAAAGAATATGTGGATGGAATAATATTGACACCTATAATAAGAAAAAAATTCTATGGACGTGAATGGCTAATAGTTTGCAACATTCTTCAAAATATCTTCTTTTGTGTGATGAATAAATGATGACATATTTTTTTTGTAATCTCTTATTACCCAATTGTATTATCTCTTTAAATAGTACAATATTTAAAAAAAATTAAGATTTGAAGTAAACCCAAGAGTACTTTTTTTTTTAACAAGTCAATCCAAAAGCTGAGGATATTTTCTCTGGATCATCTGTTAGCTTCCTCATCCTGCAGGCAGAAGGTTGAGGTTTATGTGTTTTTGTGTGAACGCATTTGTCCCATTCAGGGCCCCGAGAGCAATCAGTCCGTCAACGGGGGGAAGGCGCAGGCTAATTTCCCTCCTCCCTCTGCCCGGCCTGTTCATCTCCCGAGACGAATGCTTTGAGTAATAAGGATAATCAATACACTTTCTCGCTCTCTGCAGTCTCCTGCCGTTATTAGCAATTTGTCATTAGGCATCAGCTTTTCTTATCAGACATTAGCATCTTGTTTACAAGGCGTGCCAGACCTCCCCTGCGTCCCCTGTCAAGATTACCCACGGGCCCCGCGAAACGCACACACGCACTCCCCGAGGTGATGAATAGATACATCTCCGACCTGACAGCTTACACATGCACACTCTTGACGTGATTTACCCCGAGAAAATTAATGAAGCAGTGACAAGAAGAACAACATGATGACAAGAGAGAGAAAAAGAGTTTTCTTGCCCTTGATTTCTCAAGAGTCTCGTACAAATGACACCTTTTCCTAATTAATTAATTGATGGCATGGGGGAAAAACTTTTCGGAGGGGTGGCTGAAGTTTTATTGGTATCCTCAGGGCCTAAAATGAACAATCGGCAAGCGCCAAATGTGAAAATCAATTCAGTTGGTGAACATATGACACATGCTCACCAGAGAAAAGCTGGAAACCGGTAGCCATTGACTTCTGTAGTCTTTTTCTCCCCTATGAATGTAAATGGTATCCAATATCTTCTTTTGTGTTCAGTTAAAAAAATAAACTCATAAAGGTTTAAAACCACATGATGAGGTGAGCTATCCTTTTAAGCCCAAAATATACTTTGGTGTACACAAATTCAGAGCTTAGCATGTATGCCCAGCTCACTTAGTCTGTCCACAAGGGGGCAGAACTGAAATTTTGGCCATTATTTACCCAGGTAGCAAAGAATTCTGGCCCAGATTTGGCATAAATTTGGCACAGCATGCATTCATCCAGCACTGGCATAAAGCATCTGGGCCAAACATGGCCCTAGTTTGGCAGAGGTGGCACCGTCTTCAAGACGGCAAACAATACTTGAGCCAGATGTAAAATGTAGTATTTGGCCCAGATGTTAATAATTGATATATGGGCCATGTAAGTTTGGCCTATCTTGACCCACATTTAAAATACATTTTATTATTTTAAAATAAAGGAAAAAATTCTACCAATCAGGGGTATGTTTCTGAAAATCATCATTAGCCAACTAAGGTCGCAAGTTCCTTCGTTACAAACATAGTTCATTGATTTGACGTTTCCCAAATCCATCGTTCCAACAAACATTCGCAAACTGCTTCGCAAACTTGTGCACTTGCAACCTTACCTCTGGAGCTGTAGTTAGAAACATAGTTCCTGGCTGTGTTCTATTTCCAGTTATCCCCCTATGCCCTATTCATTTAGAACATTCTAACATTTAAACTAGGAATGATTAAAAAAAAAGCATTAAAGTAATCTCTCTTAGGTGTAATTTGCTTTCAAAGTATTTTTACAGTTCAGTTTTAGCGATCTTTTAGAGGTTTACAATTGTGCTCCCTTTGCAGTGTACTTTGAAAACATTGATGTCATTTTGAACACAGCCGAGCAGAATTTGTTACGTCTCCAAAGCTAGTGTATTTTTTACAGTCATTGCTCCAAAGCTTGTGAAAACAAAAAAACATAGGTATGCTTAATGCTTTTATTTTATAGTAGGTTATTTATTAAGAAATGTTTCTGTACTGTATATGACATGGGCCTGTTGCTTAGAACATATCTGCAGATGTTTGCATATGTCAAATTGTAAAAGTTCAAAAAATAAATAAACAATATCTTAATAATAACAATAATAATAATAATAATAATAATAATAATAATCATCATCATCCTCATAATCATTAATGTTATTATTAAAAAATGATTTTTTTTTTACATTTCCTAATAAATAATAAATATAAAATTTCATTTCTTAATAAATAGCCTCATTATTTATTTATTTTCATGATTTATATATATGAAATTAGAATACGTGTTAGTTTTTGTAAGTGATTTTATGTTTTAGAATAGAATATGGGCGACACAGTGGCGCAGTAGGTAGTGCTGTCGCCTCACAGCAAGAAGGTCGCTGGGTCGAACCTCAGCTGGGTCAGTTGGCGTTTCTGTGTGGAGTTTGCATGTTCTCCCTATGTTCACCTGGGTTTCCTCCGGGTGCTCCGGTTTCCCCCACAGTTGAAAGACATGTGGTACAGGTGAATTGTGTAGACTAAATTGTTTGTAGTGGATGAGTGTATGGATGTTTCCCAGAGATGGGTTGTGGCTGGAAGGGCATCCGCTGCGTAAAAATGTGCTGGATAAGTTGGCGGTTCATTCCACTGTGGTGACCCCAGATTAATAAAGGGACTAAGCCGACAAGAAAATGAATGAATGAGAATAGAATATAGGCCGGCCTGAATTCTAGGCACGAGTCACTGACTGAAAATGCTTCCAAGTCCCCGACCCTCTTGATAGAAGCCAACGCGACCAGCAGAGCTGTCTTTAGGGACAGAAATCTTAAAGATACTGAGTCGAGTGGTTCGAATGGATCTATACGCAAGCTCGTGAGAACGAGGGCGAGATCCCAAGAGGGCATGAGAGGGGGGCGGGGTGGATTAATTTGCCTAGCACCTCTGAGGAACCGGATGATGAGGTTATGCCTTCCCACGGTGCTGCCAGACACCACATCATGGTGAGCGAAGATGGCAGCAACATAAACCTTGAGTGTGGAGGGCGACAGCCTGCTCTCCAGCTTCTCTTGGAGAAAAGAAAGCACAACGCTGATCTGGCAAGTTCGAGGGTCTTCTCTGCGAGAGACGCACCATTCAGTGAATAGACTCCACTTCAGGGCGTAGGCGCGCCTCGTTGAGGGGGCTCTCGCCTGAGTGATGGTATCAACCACCGCTATTGGTAGGTTACCTAAGTCTTCCTTGCGTCTAAGGACCACACATGGAGGTTCCAAAGATCTGGGCGAGGGTGCCAGATGGTGCCCTGTCCCTGAGAGAGTAAGTCCTCTCTCAAAGGGATCTGCCAGGGGAGGGCCGTCGCGAGGAGTGAGAGTTCTGACATCCAAGTCTGGTTGGGCAAGAGGGACGCAACTAGCACGACCTGATCCTCATCCTCCCTGACCTTGCACAGGAACTGCGCGAGCAGGCTCACTGGGAGAAACGCATATTTGCGCATGCCCCGAGGCTAGGGAAAAAAAACACTAGCAATGAGCGTTCTTGGGGGAAGCAAATAGATCGACCTGGGCTTCCCCGAATCGCGCCCATATCAGCTAAATCGACTCAGGGTAGAGTCTCCATTTTCCTGGATGTAAGGGCTGCCGTGAGAGTGCGTCGGCTGCACGGTTAAGCTCGCCTGGAATGTGAATGGAGCGCAGCGATTTTAGCCGCGTATGACTCCAGAGGAGCAGACGGCGAGCGAGCTGAGACATGCGGTGATAGCGGATACCCCCCATATGGTTGATATACGCCACCGCTGCCGTGCTGTCCATCCTGACCAGCACGAGTTGTCGCTCCAGCGTCGGAAAAAATTGTCGGAGAGCGAGGAACACTGCCAACAGTTCTAGGCGATTGATATGCCAATGCAGCTAGGCATCTTTCCACAAGCCCGTGGCTGCATGCTCGCAACACACGGCCCCACAACCCGGGCTGGAAGCATCTGTTGAGCCAACAACATTACTGGACACCTGTCCTAGAGGCACTCCGGCCTGTAGGAACGAGGGGTCTTTCCAGGGGATGAGGGCGCGGTAACACAGCGCAGTAAAAGAGACCCGGTGTGTGCCCGGCCCTCCACCGACCAAAAAGCAAATTCCCTCTTCAGGCGGGGGCGGAGAAAGGTGCCCTCCAAGACTGCGTGAGCCTACTGCGCACCTCCGGGAAGAAGGGGATGAGAGGCTTCGAAGGACTGGCCTTCTTATCCTCAACGTAGCACCCATCTAGTCGGTCTGGCCGCGGAGCTGGGAGATAAACCATCTCCAACCCTACGGCCGAAGCAGCCCTGGAAAGCACGGCCATCATATCTGACTCAAGATCCTTAATAGCGCTCCCCTGCCCGGAGGGAGAGAGCAGGTCTGGATCTTCATCGGACATTGACAGCCCACACTCCGATGCAGCAGTGGACGTCTGGTCCCTGGTGTCATCGAGCCAGAGTGCTACCATCTGGTTAGACGGATCGCTTCCTCTGCTTGAAGCTTGGATTGAGCGCCTGGAGGAGCAGGAGGTCCATGAGCCCGGAAGCGGCGGATAATCTCCTACTGGAACCCTCAGACCTGCCCGAGTGCCCACTGCAGTGCAGGGGACAGCTGGGGTGGTTAGCCCTTTTGCAAGAGCTAACCGGGATCTTAATTGCGCAACAGTCATGCCAGTGACGGCATGAGCTGCCCGTGAGCACCGCATTAACATGCTGGACCCCCAGACATGCCACACAGCACTCGTGCCCATCATCCGGGGACAGGAAACCACCGCATCCAGAAACGCACGGTCGGAGCGACATCTTGAAAAAGACGCACTGCACGACTGTGTTGCACTTTTAGGTGAAAGTGCAATACAAACTGCTCTGGGAAGTTTCCACATAGCATTGAAGTTCCCCCTCTGAAAGGGAACCAAATTACACAATTTTTCCCCTTCTATTTCACCTATGTGTGACAAGTGTAAAATTACAGAGAACACCACAGCTCATGCGTTTTGGTTTTGTTCCTCTTTGTTCAATTTTTAGACAAACATTTTTGATTTGTATATACTGATTTATACTTATACTATATTTATAGGCCTATAACATTTTCTTCCAACCGGACACAGAACTTGCTATTTTTGGTGTTTCAGAACACTCTTACCCTTCCAAAACATCTCAAACAAGCCCTCACGCTTGACTGTGGCCAATCTATATTAAAAAACTAAAAATACAAAAAAACTGGAAATCTCCTTTACCTACTTCCTTTCGAATTTGGTTAATGGATATGGCCTCCGTTATCCACTGGGAAAGGCTCCAATTTATGAGGTTCAATTCTAATGGAAAGTTCTTTGCTACCTGGGAACCCTTTCTTGGATACTTAGACCTGAACAGCACACTACCTTATGGGACTTTTTGATGACTACATACTCTGTAACACTACATTTTGTATCTCCAACAGCTGAACCCACATGTATGGCATTTCATATTATATTTACCTACAAAGTGTGTATATTCTGAGACAATATATATATATATATTTTTTTTGTACCTTAAAATAAAAGTATAAAAAGAAAAAAAACAACAACATTGTCAGATAGTCTCATATGGGCAGTGAGCTGACATGTAGCGCTATTGCACTTTGGGTGTCCCAAGTTTGAGTTCACAAACCTTTCCCCATTCTGTGATGGGGAAAAAATTATGCAAACCTTATTTAGTATTTAAATAACCAAATATATGGTGCAATGAAGTATAAACACACTGTACATGTACATTATACAGTGAGGTATATAAATAGCTTGCTTATTTATGGTCAATGACCAGTACAAATGGCATCAGGAGATGTCCAAAAAATATTTGAAAAATTAGCAAAATAACATTGACAAAACAGAACATTGTGAGTTTGGTGTGGAGCAGGTTACAGTGCACATTTTATTTAACATATAAAAATATGTTTCTTATTAGTATTAAATGATTCACACTCTTTGCAAGTGCTGTGGTATGGTAGTTGTTGGATGGCAAAGGCTCAAACAGCTTGACTTCTTGACCTGCACAGTTGTGACAGATACCAACTGCATGAAGATTCCTGTCTAATCACCCTATGCAAACTGTTTTCACACTTTATAGGGTATTAGTTGCATCTAGGATCCCAAATTAACAGTCATCAAGTGGCAAATGTGAGTAAAAATTTACTTGCAGTGTAAATAAAGGCAGTTGGTTGGTAACTTTATTAGGAGCTTCAATATAATACGTGGCTGCGCTTTGCAGGAGTATAAGAAAATCAAATCACTGACATACTAAAGTAAGCAACTATTAATTACACTTGTGGGATCAGTGGAAAATATATATCATATATAAAAATATAAAATATATATTACAATTTTTTCCCCTTATATATTATGACCTTGTAGTACACCTGCAGGCACAGGACATCAAGATGACGTCATATTGATCTGTATTTGTACCCCAAAGTCATGGGGATGTTGGATTTTGTTTGGAAATGAAAATCGGGTTGACGTCAGAACCCAACGTCAATGTCCAATGTCCAACCTAAATCAACCTAAAATTAACCAAATATCAACGTCTAATCATGTTACACCTTCATGTTGTGTGGACGTTATCACTATGACATCTATCAGCCGTTGGATTTTAGTCACTTTTCAACACAACCTAAAATCAACCAAATATCAACGTAATTTGAAGTCGTTATTGGACGTCAAAATAACGTTGTCCTTAGATGCTGGCTAAACATTGAATTTTGGCCACCTGACGTCATGACCTAAATCTAACCTAATATTAACATCTTATTATGTTGTGCTTGCTGGGAAGACTTAAAATCTCTGCTGCCAAACACATAAAATACCAGAAACATTAATCACTGCAGTAAACATTCATTTTTATGGCCAGGCATGCAGCGTATAACCTCAACATGCCTGTACAAATATAGAAAAATAACACTAATTTTCATTCTTTTTCCTTCGGCTTAGTCCCTTATTTATCAGGGGTTGCCACAATGCAATGAACCACCAACTATTCCAGCATATGTTTTACACAGCGAATGCCCTTTCAGCTGCAACCCAGTACTGGGAAACACCCACATTCACACACACTCATACACTACAGCCAATTTAGTTCATTCAATTCACCTGTACCACATGTCTTTGTACTGTGGGGGAAACCCGAGCACCCGAAGGAAATCCACGCGAACACGGGGAGAGCATGCAAACTCCACACAGAAATGCCAACTGGCCCAGCTGGAACTCGAACCAGTGACCTTCTTACTGTGAGGCGACAGTACGACAGTACTGTGCCACCCACTAATTTTCAGACAAAGGCTATTTTGTTAAATATAGTTTTATCTTCAGTATGGAATTGTAAAACATGTATTTGTAAATAAAAAAATAAATAAATGTAAATATATGTTTATACATTTACTTAAAATTGTATAAAATGATGATTATAAATATAAATATGTTATTTACAGAATTAAAATAATGCAAACTAATGCAAAAATACCAATTGTGTCAATTTAGATGTATATGGTTTTTAATATTAAATTAAATATGATAACCTAAATAATGTTTTTCACACGGTTTGAATTGATAGCTGGTTGATATATATTTTAATATTATTTATTCATTCATTCATTTTCTTTTCGGCTTAGTCCCTTTATTAATCTGGGTTCGCCACAGCGTAATGAACCGCCAGCTTGTCCAGCATATGTTTTACGCAGCGGATGCCTTTCCAGCTGCAACTTATCACTGGGGAACATCCATACACACTCATTCACAAACATACACTACAGACAATTTAGATTACCCAATTCACCTGTACCACATGTCTTTGGACTTGTGAGGGAAACCGGAGCACCTGGAGAAAACCCACACAAACACGGGGAGAACATGCAAACTCCACAAAGAAACACCAACTGACCCAGCCGAGGTTCGAACCAGCGACCTTCTTGCTGTGAGGCGAACATGGTACCCACTGCACCCCTGTGTAGCCAATATTATTTATATAAACCTAAAATAATGCCAAATGCAACATTCTGTTCCCTGAATGAATATCTGATTAAAAAACAATCAATCTCAAAATAATATTAATATTAATTAAGGGCTTAATACATTTGAAATAAATATATCTAAATGTGCAAAATTTTAAAACTCCTAAAACTCTTTATTTACATGAACCTGAACTTTTTTGGTATCCTGTTCAAATATCTGCTGAAGATTAGTCTAATAATTGACAAATTATTTGACAATAAACTGGACAAATCCCATTTTAAAGGGATAGTTTACCCAAAAATGAATATCTCCTCACCATATTTTTCCTCACATGGCTGGGTCCTCAAATTATATGTGCAAAATTTGAAAACTCAAAATGCATTTATTTACATGAACCTAAACATAGGTAGTTACTTTTGTGTCCTGTTCAAATATCTGATGAAGATTAGTCTAATAATCCAACTGGACAAATCCAATTTAAATGAGATTACCCCAATTTATATGTGGAAAATTTCCTCACCATGTTTTTTTCTCACATGGCTGTTTTTCCCCCCAACATTCTTCAGAATAGCATCTTTGACGTTCAATGAAAAAGAAACTCAAACAGGTTTGGAACAAGTGAAGTATGAGAGAATATTCATTTTTGGGTGAACTATTCCTTAAAGTGTAAGTCTAATATACAGTTGAAGTCAGAATTATTAGCCCCGTTTATTTTTTCCCCAATTTCTGTTTAACGGTAAGAAGATTTTTTCAACACATTTCTAAATAGAATAGTTTTAATATCAGTAAATAATATTTTACTAGATATTTTTCATGACACTTCTATACAGCTTAAAGTGACATTTAAAGGCTTAACTAGGTTAATTTGGTTAACTAGGCAGGTTAGGGTAATTAGGCAAGTTATTGTATAGCGATGGTTTGTTATGTAGACTATCGGAAAAATATATAGCTTAAAGGGGCTAATAATTTTGACCTTAACATGGATTAAAAAAAAATTAAAAACTGCTTTAATTCTAGCCGAAATAAAAGACTTTCTCTAGAAGAAAACATATTATCAGACATACTGTAAAAAATACTTTGCTCTGTTAAACATCATTTGGCAAATATTAAAAAAAATTATTAAAAGTAAAAGGGGACAAATAATTCTGACTTCAACTGTATACACACAATGACAAAGTATCTATTTATTTACTCATTTATTTATTTAACCCTACGGAATGTTGTCGCTGGTAGTTAGAGAGTGGTCACCAGACTTCCTTGTATTAGTCGTTTCCTCTGACCTCATGTCCTGTTTTGACATGTGCTGTGTTTATCAATCACAGGCTGAGGTTCATCAGTTTCAGCAGGAGCATCTGACATATATGAAGAGGTGAACACCTCTCTACTGTACTGATACTGTGGTCTTAACTGATGTGGTTCCTCTGAATGACAGCTGATTCATCATTCCGGCTAATAATGACCAATGATGGATGAGCTGTTCAGAGATCAGCGACAGGAGCTCATCTGTGTTTACTGTTGGACATCAGAGAGCCGGTGTGAGCTAACACACGTTCACAATGACAGCCATAATGATAATGACATAGATTGAGCTCTAAATCACTGTATTTTTATTTTTAGATATAGAAATTTGCTTTATCTTTTGACATGTAAGGGGTCACTGTATTATAATAAACTTGAAAGTTTCAGGAATCAAAACTTTCTTGTTGGTGTAAATTAGCCAAAATAACTACAGTAGGTTTCTATCCAAAGATGTGAATTAAACTTATGTGCAAAACTGGAATACCCCATAAAACATTTTTCCCCAAGGTATAGGCTCATTCTGAAAACGTAGTCCTATATACAATTCTGGAGATCGTGAATTATGTAGCCAGAAGTACATATGGCTGCATTTCGTCTTTAAAACAAACAATACGTGGCAGTATGACACCATTCCTTTTCGCATTTACCAGCTGACCGCTTACCTCCATATGGACGGTTTTCCTGCTGTTACCAGTTTGTTTAGTAGCTCACCATGTATGTCAGTGGACTTGAGATGCAGAAAGGAGTTGACCACGATGACAGGGTTTGAGTCTGGCGAAGAATGGTTCCAGAAAGCAGGTAAGACAAAAACCAAAGCCAAAAAATAAAATAAACAAGTAAATAACGGTGAGAATGTGGTAAAATCTGAAAACGTGGTAAAAATTAGGCGAGGGATTTTCTTTTTCTGGATTGCTTTTTAAAACTGTCTGTTGAGTTTAGGGAAGTGGGTGGGTGCTGGTCAATTGGTGCTTTTGAAAACACTATTGGTTGGGTTTAGGGAAGGAGGATGGTGGGTCAGTCGATCAGTCAGTCAGTCAATCATTCAATCGTTCGGTGAGTCAGTCGTCAGCGTCCTCTGGTGGATTTACGTGAGAACAGCAGGCGCGAATGGCACTTGTGAGAGAAATTTGAGATCTTTTGGACTCACGAAAACAAAAACTGCAAAAAAACATATCTCCTGGGATGTATTTGGTGCTCTCCAGAAATGTATATAGCTGTAGGTTTTCAGAATAAGCCTGGGCTGATCTTATTTCCTCTTTCTAAAGCTACCTCTCGACCAACCTGTCTTCCCCCCTGAAATATGTAATGTTTGAGTATGGTCGGAGAGGTCCAATTTCACGGCATATAACAGTGTTGTGACAAATAATTGCTTACCATCATCATCATCATCATCATCATCAAATTTGCAAATAAAGCACTGTTTTCATCCAATGAGTCAAACCAATAAACTGGAGCCAAGAAAAAAAGGAATTTACAATGGCAAGAGAAGTCAATGTTGGTCTTTTTTCTAATATGATAAATTCAACACAGGCTCATTCTGATAATGTAGTCCCGTGGACATTTCTGAAGACCACAAATTATGTAGCCGGAGGTACGTATGGCTGCGTTTCATTTTTTAAGCGAACGCTACGGGGCGGTATGACGCTGTTCCTTTTGGCGCTTACCGGCTGACCGCTTACCTCCGTGTGGAGGCCTTTCCGGCCACAACCAGTTTGTCCCGTTAGCTCGTTTGTGTACGTCGGTGGACTTGAGACGCAGCGAGGAGTTGTCCGGGGAAGAGCAGTTCCAGAAATCAGGTAAGACAAAAACGAAATCCAAAAAAATTAAATGAATGAGTGAACAACAGGCTGAGAACGTGGTAAAATCCGAAAACATGGTAAAAATCAGATGAGGGCTTTTCTTTTTCTGGACGGCTTTTGTAAACAGCTGGTTGGGTTTAGGGAAGTATGTGGGTGGGTGGGTCAATCTGTAAAATTGGTTGGGTTTAGGAAAGGAGGGGGGTGGGTCAGTCAATTGTCAATCATTCAGTCATTCAGTCAGTCAGACAGACAGACGGTCGGTCGACAGCGTCCTCTGGTGGGTTTACACGAGAACAGTGCGGGCGTGAACGGCACTCACGAGAGACATTTGAGATACGAAAAAGCGCACACAGCAGCCTCTTGCGGATTTGTGAAAACAAAACCTGCAAAAATACGTACCTCCTGGAATGTATTTCGCGGTCTCCAGAAACGTCCACGGGACTACATTTTCAAAATGAGCCTGGGTTGGATAAATTGCTTACGCCTCAAAATCTAAATTGCTATGAACTCACGGTGGTTTTTAGAGGTGTGAGACACTTTTTTTGGAGTGAAGATTTTCAAGACAGTTCTGTAGGTAATAATACTGAACCACATTAATAACAAACTTTGGCTGAGGGATTTAAATATGACCAAAACAGAATTTCAGATATTTTATATTGTGGTTGGTCCACTGGTTTGGCCATTAATGCTGTCCCATCGTCCTTAATTTTGTTATCGCATGATCTGTTAAAACTAAATCACATGACTTTTTTAATGCACATTCTGGAAGTTACAGTAATCTGTAAACGTGTTTCCATCATAGTTTATGCCATCGAATAAAATGTTTATCCTACTCAATTGTGCGCACAATTTTTTTATGCGCAATTGCCAAATTTATTCCAAATCTTCAAGCATTTTAATGCAATACTGCAAAATACGCATAAAAATAGGTGGATGGAAACATAGCTAAGGACAGGTGGTTGCATGTGCTGTTTTATTAGGTAATACAGAGCATTTTAGATAGGACATATTGCCCTCCGAAGGGCACTTTAGAGTGAAAACAATCATGGCTGCCATAACCATTCCAAATCCAAACTGAATGGTTATTTCAATGGGTGCTTCAGAATAAAGGATTTAGAAGAGTTCAACTGATAGACACTTCGGGCACCCATGATTCCATGATGAAGTTATTTGGTGTCAAACAGCGTGTTCCACTCCACTCACTCTGTAGGGTAAACTCTTCAAAGGGAGTAGTGCATAGGGATGAGCCCTTCCCAATAAAAAGCTGTGAGAGTTTGTCTAAAAAGAAAATCAATGCCTGCTTGCTACATCACTTACTGTAAAGCTCTGCCCATTGATATTTAGCTCCACCCAGTGATTCACACATGCAATGAGTAAACATTGAGAGAATCAAACACAGGGCTATGCACAAATCAGATGATGAAGACGGATTTGTGCAGTACTAAGCTGAGGAAAACATCTTTGCATCACCTTCCTTCTGATCCCAACATTAGTAAAGAGTATGAGCTTTATTTTTAGTGACGTTACAGACTGCGACAGTAAAAGGTACTTGTTAATTTTACCATGTATTCATTTAAAAAGAAGACACAATTGTATTTCTTAGCAATAAAAGTACTAAATAAATGAATAAAGGTCACTATTTTATTACAAAACTGCAAAGTATTTAATAGTATCAACAACAACAACAACAACAACAACAATAATGCTATTATATAACAACTGTAAAATTGGTGTTGTGATATAACAAAATGACCAAAATACTATAATTTTTTTTTTTTTTTTAATGGCTTATTTTTTGTGAAAGTTAATTATAATTTAATAAATAATAATAATAAATCCCTATTATGATTATGATTATTATTTAATCAAATCAAAGAAATAACACTAATATAATATTGAACTTTAAAGTATTTAATTATTATATTAAATTAATAATAATATTAATAATTCCGTTTTATTATTATTATTATTATTATTATTATTATTATTCTAATTTACTCAAATTCACTTTAAAGTATTTAATAATAATGATAATAATAACATTTTTATAATAATAATAATAATAATAATTATTATTATTATTATTATTATTATTATTATTATTATATTGTTTTACCCAAATCAAAGAAATAAAACTAACATAATATTAAACGTTAAAGTATTTAATTATAAGAAGAATAAAATTATTATTATTATTATTATTTACCCAAATCAAAGAAATAAAACTATTATACAACTGAAGAGTAAAATATTTAATAATAATAATTTTCATAATCATCATCATCATCATCATCATCATCATCATCATTATTAATATTATTATTATTTATTTTTTTTATTATTATTATTATTATTAATATAAGTAAAAAAACACTATAATAACTGTTGTTGTTTTATTTTCAAATAGAAAAACACAGGGCTTTTATTGTGGTGGTCAACAGCAGGGAAACCTCTCTTCTGAAGTGCCTCTCTTTTGTTGACAACAGATTTATAAATCATTCTCATTACCTCTCATAACTCAAAAAAATGCTTTCTACATGTTTTTTTTTTTTTTTTTTGCATTTTGCAAAAACTCATAGCACTTGCAGAAACAGGCAGTAAGCACCTTTATCACCTGCAGATGAAAATAACAATACATTACCTATTTATATAATGCAGTGTTAAAGACCTGAAAATAACATTGAAACAAAGCCGGTTCACGGAATTTGTTTAGAATTAATTATTGGTCATGCTTTTATTTTGTGGTGCAACTCTCGCTATTAATAACTTAAATTAAAACTTTTATCCCATTAAACTCTTCAATTGCTGCTCATTAATTGTTAATAAGGTAGTATTTGGGTTTGGGTATTGGGTTAGGGATATAGAATAAAATTATGCAGAATACGTACTTTGTAAACACAAATAAACAGCCAACATCTTATAATATGTAGGTAACAGTGGGAATTGGCAATTAAACTAAAGTTTTACTGAATAAAAAAAGTTACCGTCCCAATAAAGATCTTTATACAAATGACAATTAAAGGAAAGGAAAGTAATCAAAAGCACATCTGTGGAAACAAGCGGCCTGCCTTTGAAAGAGTCCTCGATGAAAATGTGTAATATAAATAAAGGCAGAGGCTTTGAAAAGAAAGCCCTTCCTTCCTGGTCTGTCATCCGAAGGGAAAAGCGCCGTCCGAGCTCCTCTTAAATTCCCAAAGACCCTCTGTCATCAGACTCCCAACTGCAGACGGCAAACACTCGGCCCCCGCAGCCTTTCATCTCACACCGGCCCCCGAAAAACACTCTGATAAGAGATGAGGATCTCAGATGTGCACCGACCACAGCTGATCACTCTGAATTAGCAACATTTAACAAACAGATCCAATTTAATTGATTGATTTATGCAATTTACATGTAGGCTTTATAATATTGCACTGTTAACAATATCTTTCCCAGTGATGGGTTGCGGCTGGAAGGCCATTCACTGCATAAAACATATGCTGGATAAGCATAATAAAGACCCAAGATTAATAAAGGGACTAAGCCGAAAAGAAAATGAATGAATGAATGTTAACAATATCCTGTAGAATCTACAATAACTTACTGGCAGCAGTTCACCAGTAACTTACGGTAAATCAATTACAGCAAGAATACTGTATTTACATTTACAGCACCATTTGTCTTGCTCTATATGTGTTTACAGTATTGTATAGCTTTACAGTCATTTTCACAATGCAACTTTAAAATACTGTAACATACTGCATAACTGTCCTACAGTAAAATACAGTTCATATTGCAGTTAAATAAAATTTGTTAACAATGTATATTAAATACAAAATACTGTTTCATAAAACACTATTTATTAGACTATGTTATGGAATATATAGAAAATTAGCAAGTTTGCTATATCACCTAAACAAATGCATGTGGTTAGTTCAGTCAAATAAATAAATAAATACTTTTATTCATTCATTTGATCATACAATCATTTTTTTCAATTAATGTTAGTTAATAATATAAGTTTAATTATTTTACTGTTGATTATAATTAATTATTTTTTATTTAACTCTAAAATGTGCTGCAATATAAATAAAATGTATTTTTATATTTAACTAGCTATTGGTAATGTATTATTTTTATTATTACTATTATTAATTTGTATTAAAATATTGTAAATGTTTATTTGTAAATATATATATAATTTTGGGAAAAATAATAGGGGGGCTAATAATTCTGACTTCAACTGTATATATATATATATATATATATACAGTTGAAGTCAGAATTATTAGCCCCCCTATTATTTTTTTCAAATATTTTACAACAATTTCTGTTTAATGGAGAGTTTTTTTCAACACATTTCTAAACATAATAGTTTTAATAACTCATTTCTAAAATCTCTAAAACATTTGGGAAATAATTAAAAAAAGAAAAATACATTCAAAAAGGGGCTAATCATTGTGAATATATACAGTTGAAGACAGAATTATTAGCCCTGTTTAATGTTTATATATATATATATATATATATATATATATA
This sequence comes from Danio kyathit, assembly GCA_903798195.1. Lineage (NCBI taxonomy): Eukaryota > Metazoa > Chordata > Actinopteri > Cypriniformes > Danionidae > Danio > Danio kyathit. The sequence goes on from LR812540.1 coordinate 30,663,060, forward strand.
TATATATATATATATATATATATATATATATATATATATATATATATATATATATATACATACATACACACACGCACAAGCACACACACACATATACACATTTACATATATATATATATATATATATATATATGGCAACCCAGTGGCGCAGTAGGTAGTGCTGTTGCCTCACAGCAAGAACGTTGCTGGGTCGCAGGTTCGAACCTCGGCTGGGCTGGGTCAGTTGGCGTTTCTGTGTGGAGTTTGCATGTTCTCCCTGGGTTCGCGTGGGTTTCCTCCGGGTGCTCCGGTTTTCCCCCACAGTCCAAAGACATGCAGTACAGGTGAATTGGGTAAGCTAAATTGTCCATAGTGTATGAGTGTGAATGTGTGTGTGGAAGTTCCCAGAGATGGGTTGCGGCTGGAAGGGCATCCGCTGTGTAAAATCGTGCTGGATAAGTTGGCGGTTCATTCCGCTGTGGCGACCCCGCAAGGGACAAAGCCGACAAGAAAATGAATGAATGAATGAATATATATATATATATATATATATATATATATATATATATATATATATATATATATATATAATACTTTATTTTATTTTCAAAATATATGTTATTATTTTTGGCCGATGCAGTGGCGCAAGTACTGCTGTCACCTCACAGCAAGAAGGTTGCTGGTTCGAGCCTCGGCTGGGTCAGTTGGCGTTTCTGTGTGGAGTTTGCATGTTCTCCCTGCGTTCGCGTGGGTTTCCTCCGGGTGCTCCGGTTTCCCCCGCAGTCCATAGACATGCGGTACAGGTGAATTGGGTAAGCTAAATTGTCCGTAGTGTATGAGTGTGAATGAGTGTGTATGGATGTTTCCCAGAGATGGGTTGCAGCTGGAAGGGCATTCGTTGCGTAAAACATGTGCTGGATAAGTTGGCGGTTCATTCCGCTGTGGCGACCCCAGATTAATAAAGGGACTAAGAAAATGAATGAATGAATGTTATTATTTTTATATGTAATCAATAAATTACATTTATAGATTTTTTTTTATTGATTATATTTTTTTTATCAACTGAAGTGTTAATATATAATAAGGCAAATTATGTAGGAATAAACTCCTCAGTAAAAAAAAAAAACATCAGAATAGAGATATGAATAAAATCGAGTAGTTTGGTGTTTATAAGAGCTTCAGAAGTGGAGATGTATGACTCAACATAGAAAAAACAAATTTTCAGAGAACAGCTTTTAAAAATGTGGGTAACACTACAATAACAGAACATAAGTAATGATATATTAATATGTAAACTAAACATTACTTCATTATGAGTTAATGATGTGTTAAGGCACTTGCTATTCATGAGTTCATGTGTGAATAACGACTACCTTAATTACTTGTTAGGACATGATTGTTAATTAATGTGTTAACTAACATTTAAGTTTAAGCTAAATGTAACCAACATGAACTCATGAGCTGTTAATGTAGAATCATGTCATGACTTTACTTGGAGGGGCACATCACCTTTAATTTATCCTTAACTACTCATGAACTCCTGTGTTTAAACTGTTCTTGTTGATGTTGACAGAACACTTTTCTATTGTTATTCAGTGTAAACACACTATATGGATGTGCATAAGGAGTTTATGAGTACTCAAGAATGGATTAATGATGATGTGCCCCTTCAAGTAAAGTCATGATACAATTATACATTACATTTCATGAGTTCATGATGGTTAAGCATAAACTAATGTGTTAACTAATACATTAATTAACAAACAAACATGCACTATAATTAAGGTAGCTGTTATTCACACATGTGACTCATGTTGTAGTTAAAGTTAGTTCATGATTAGCGCATGTATCATTAGTTCATAAAAAATCATGTTTAGTTTATATATTAATACATCATTATTCACAAACTGTTATTGTAAAGTATCAAAATCTGCACTGTAATTGAAACCTACAAACACAAATTGCGACAAAATGTGCCAAAACAACCCCTTAAATGTTATTTTGTATGAAATCTGCAAGCTGACAGGTGTTTTAGTGTGCGGTGTCTGGTCTTGAGCGTTTTTCTTCTGAATGGTCATTTTGTGCTGTGCCTCTTCAGCAGATCTGTGTGTTGTGCGGGTCAAGGGAATGGGTCGAGCGGGTCAAGCTGCGGGTGCGACTGCGGGCTTCAGATTAATGGCCCCGTTCTGGAGGTCCTGCGCTCATTATTCTCCTCACAGCACACAGTTCAGCACTAAACACTCTTCACTGGCTCTTCTGAATAAGCAATGCACCGCCGATGCTAATGTTTGACTGAATATGGCACATGCTTTAATGTTGACATCAAAGTTTGGACGTCGGGAGTGCTTTGTTTTGGGAGATTATTTGTTTTGTTTACTATTTACTTTCAGCATGTTCTGCATGTTAGTCAGTGTGCAAATTATACATTGACTATCCAATGTAATCTCATGGCAGTCTGAAACTTTTTGATTTAGGGGCTAATTCCTATTAATTGGTACGATCTCATCCATACATTTTAGTATGAGGGGTAGGATTAGTGGTAAGGGTAGCGGTAAGTCATATGCATTTATTTGCATTTATATATAATGCATATATTTCATTCAATTACATCTCCTTTAATAATCTTATTTTCAGTTTTTTGGGGGGATTTTCACTAGATTCTGACAACCTGTTATGGGCTATTTCAAAATAAGCTCATCAAGACATCCTGTTTTTGATATAAAACAGTGAACTTTGTTGAACTTGAAAAGTTTGCCTTCCTGAACCAATAAATGGATGATCAAAAAAGATCGAAGTTAATTACTGTTATACTTGTACTTACTATATAACTTCAATTTGTAGGTATATACACTACCGGAAAAAAAGTTTGGGGTCGGTTTTTTTTATTTTTTATTATTAGTTTTAATTAATTATTTAAATAAAATTATTCTGTTCATCAAAGTAAAAAAAAATTGTTAAATACTTATTTCTTAAATATTTAGTTATTACTTATTGTATGTAGTTTCAAATAAAATTATTACTCCAGTCATGAAACATGTTTTTATTACTATTACCATTTACAAATAATAATAATAATAATAATAATAATAATAATAATAATAATAATAATAATAATAATAATAATAAATATTAGAGTGATTTCTGAAGGATCATCTGACTCTGAAGTGTAATGAAGCTGAAAATTAATCATTAAAATCACTGGAATAAATGATTAAATGAAATTATAAACTACTTTTGAACAGTTATTTTACAGTACAATAACATTTCACAACTTTACAATTTGTACTATATTTTTGATGAAATAAATGCAGCCTTGGTGAGCAGGAGAAGCTTATTTTAAAACATTTAAAAATCCTACTGACCCCAAACTTTTGACCGGTAGTGTAGGTTTATTAAAATACACATTACAGTTTAATTTGAATTTGCTTTTAAGTTATATGTAGATACAAACCTCTTTTACAAAAAAAAGTGTCTGAAAAGCATTTTTTCAGCTTTTCAGACACTTTTTTTACAGTACTTTATTTCAATTAGTGTTTAATTATTTAAATAGATTCATGCTGACTCTAAAATACACTACAAATACTATTTTTAATGATTTATTTTCAGATACTTTTATTAATAATTATAATACTTATTTTATTTTTAATACATATTATAAAATTTACATTCTTTTTTATTTTTTACTTTTATAATATTTAATTTATTTATTTAATTTTTTTCTTGTTGTTCAGTTTACTTTTTATATTTTAAATATTTTGATAATGATATATTTTAGGCAGCACGGTGGCACAGTGGGTAGTTGTTGCTGGTTCGAGCCTCGGCTGGGGTCAGTTGGCAATTTTGCATGTTCTCCCTGTGTTCATGTGGGTTTCCTCCGGGTGCTCCAGTTTCCCCCACAGTCCAAAGACATGCGGTACAGGTGAATTGGGTAGGCTAAATAGTCTGTAGTGTATGTGTGTGAATAGAAATGTATGAGTGTTTCCCAGTGATGGGATGCAGCTGGAAGGGCATCCGCTGCGTAAAACATATGCTGGATAAGTTGGCGGTTCATTCAGCTGTAGCAACCACAGATTAATAAAGGCACTAAGCCGAAAAGTAAATGAACGAATGAATGAATTATTTTATTCTTTTTATCTCTTACTTTTTATTTATTCTTTTATTTCATTTCTTATTTACGCATAAAGGGATAGTTCACTCAGAAAAATGTATTTACTTACCCTCAAGTGTTTTCAAAACATTTAGGAGTTACACAAAATAAGATATTTTGAAGAAAGCTGAAAACCGGTAACCATTAACATAAGCATAGGAAAACAAATACTATGGAAGTCAATGGTTACAGGTTTTCATTCATTCATTAATATTCCTTCAGCTTAGTCTCTGATTTATCAGAGGTTGCCACAGCGCAATGAATCCCCAACTATTCCGGCATATGTTTTACACAGCAGACGCCCTTCCATCTATTGCCCAGTACTGGGAAACACTCAGAATGCAACACTCTTGGATTCACACTCATACTCTATGGCCAATTTAGTTTATCCAATTCACCTATGTCTTTGGACTGTGGGGGAAACTGGAGCACCCAGAAGCAACCCACGCGAACACGAGGAGAACATGCAAACTCCACACAGAAATGACAACTGGCCCAGCCGGGCCTCAAACCAGCGACTTTCTTGCTGTGAGGCAATAGTGCTAACCACTGAGCAAACATGCCGCCCTACAGGTTTTCAACTTTCTTCAAATTATCTTCTTTTGTGTTCATCAGAAAAAAGCAAAAAAGCAACTCAAACAGGTTTGTAACAAGTAGAGGGAGAGCAAATGATGAGATAATTTTGAATGAACTATCCCTCAGCTCATTTGTTACATCGATAAATTCTTTCATGGTAATCAAACATTTAAAGCACAATATCCCACCAGGAGGCAGCTCCTAAACACAAAACATCATCATCGGAGGTGTTTTTATAGCTTCCTGACAGAAATCGCATTGTGTCTGAGGGTGAAAAGTGAGGGAAACAAGCACCTCAAAATCAGCCTAAAACACAAAAAAAAGCTTCGTGAGAAACAGACGTAAATAATTGGCAGGAAATGAAGATCAAAGCGCCCGAGTCGCAGCGTTTGTTTTCGGTCTCACCCCTCCCGTCGCCTCTCTTTAAAAACAGCCGAAGCCGCAGGAAGTGTTGAAAACGGTCGCGTCTCATCCTGAAGCTCGAATGTTACGCGGGGAAGGAAAACTGTTGCGTACGATGCTGTTTGCCAGGAAAAGGCTTCAGATGATTGTTGTGAGTTCAGACTGTGCCATCTTGTCTGACAGATAAAACTGTTTATGAGACAAATCCACTGCTTTTGTTGTTATGCAAGTCCAAAGGGATCCGAGGGGCACTCTTACATAACTGGAGGAAATGTATGCTTTTACACTAAAACATATTCATTCAGGACTAGATTTGTTCCCTGCTAAAGAAAAACACCAATAGTAGAAACCATCATAGGATTTCTAATGGTTTTAATAGAAATTATGCTGGTTTTAATACAAAATATAATGGTCCTGTTTGTCTCTACTGACCTTTTTTTTTTGTTTTTTTTTTTGTATTTAAACCCAATAAATCCTAATCTAATTTGTTACAAAACACACTTGAAACTTGGCTTTGTGATGTTAATATATATAGATTTTTTTATTTTTTTGTAGTGGAAACCATTAGAATCTTCTGTGATGGTTTCGATACTTTTTTTTCAGCAGGGTTGTGAAGCATTCTCGCACCTTTTAATCATTCATTTTTAATAATAATCAATTCTTTGGTCACTCTTAAATGCTTGGATGGGATTTTTTAAATAATACAAAATAACAATTTTATTGATTGCACTTATACATTTTTAAATGCAGTATTTAACTGCCGAGTTTGACAAAACACTCTTTATAAACATATAAATATGGACATATCAATATTCAGATTCAGTCAGTTGCCATGACATCAGCATTGGATTCCTACTAAGAAACCAATTGGTTAGTTAAATGGCAACTAGCCAATGAAATTTGCTGAGTGGAATCTGCATGCAGTTATTCATTCAGATTTTCACAATCGGTTTTCTGAAGACGAATTATGAATATTCATTGCTGCTTTTCACAGGTGGTTTGTTAAAAGTTCATATGAAATCAAAACTTACAATGACCACGTTTACATGGACATCAGTAATTGAATTATTTGCCTTAATCTGAATAATACAATACTATGATTAAGGTGTTTACATGAGTTGCTTTATTAATGTTCCTTTCATTAACCCATTTTATATGTTATAGCATATAATTTGATTAACGTCATTGTGTCACCACCAAGCGGCAACCTCCCGCTCTCCCTCGTGAAGCAAATACGGAAGTAACTGAAACTGCAATTCAACAAAATTCCGCAAGTCCTGGCTCCATAATACTTTACAACAGAAAAAAGGGTGTTTACAGCCTGGTACAAAGAACGATTTTGGTTCATATAGCTAATATTACCCTTACCTCAGCTGATTACGGCTGATTAGCCGCTGAACTCAGCATATACATCGTATTTTTGTTTTGTTTTATGTGGCTTTACACAGTCAGTTGTTTTTTAGAATTATTTCCTGCAATTATCAGATGATATGGCAAGCTGTGTGTACTTAATTGTGCTCACAAACCATTCACGTGGCCTCCATTTCCCAGGTGAGTGCAATTATATACTTAAACCATCTCTATAAATGTATTTGTTTTACTTACGGTTGTTTATCATTTATATTTTTCTTTAGAACTTGAATGCACTCCATAATCTGTCAGATTGATTAGCTGTAAGCTCTAGACCAGTCATCTGAAGCATTGTCATACAGTGTTATACCTAGTATTTGGAAGTAATTTGCGTTTTCCTCCTGTTGAAAAACGTCATAAGAACAATGCTTAGTGGCTTGATGTATTACAACTGTGTTTTTAAAATTAAACACTTTATTTATATAGTAAACAACTAAGCACATGTGGTCAGAACACAAACGAGATGCAGGTAATAAAGTAATAAGCAAAATGCTAGCAGGCGTCTTTAGCTCCGCTCACGCTCTGCCTCTTTGCCCTAGTTAGGTGTTCCCAGGGCAGTGTGATGACGCGCGAACAAAATGGCAATGGTTGGCCACGCCTACTGGTAGCTTCTTTTAGGTTCTTCAGAAACCTATGGGTGATGTCACGGATACTACGTCCATATCTTTTACAGTCTATGGTCACCGCGCTATCCACATTTCCTCCAGAGTTTCATATAATTTTCGATGTTTCATTTTTAGTTTGTCTATTTTAACTGCAGTTTGGCACTTTCACTTTTATTTAGGAACATTTCATGCATGCCCCCCGTGACAAATGAGATATGAACTGCTGGAAGAGTGTAGTTTTAATGGAATTTGATACCGCATGCTGTATGGGGGAAAAACCCTCTGCATTTTGTGATGCAGATGTCTGTGGTCTTTTATTGACTCGGTAGGTGCAAAGAATAGTGACAAACAGCTGTGTGTACAGACTATCTTGTCGCAAAATGCGGTGAAAATCCTACATGACGGTAATCGTTTGATTGCATTGTGTACTGCACTCCAATAATGCGACTACAATTAGCATACTCCACGTCTTAATCTGATTTCTGATTAGTTTGATTAAAAATGGCTGTTTACATTTGCTTCTGCTGTGCATTGGCAGTCCTTCTCTGATGTTAGTTTGACAGCCTGGGTGAAATATGCTTAGCCACACGCCTCTAACCATTAGTTTGCTATGAGTCAAAGATCAGAAGAAGCTTAACTGTTTTTTTAAAGTCCAGTTAGTGATTTTTCGCCACCTATTTCACATGAAACACAGTCAGTCAGTGTCTTTTTCAAAATATGTTTTTTTCTGACTGTGTTACTTGAGGTGTATTATTCTACTTTGACATAACAATGATGTAGCTAAAAACAGAAAGTTTTGTTTTTCTTGCATTTTGGTGTTTATGCAAACATGCAAGAATTGCTAAAACACTGTAAACAAATCCCTCATTAAAAACCTTTGGAGCACACTCTCAGAAAAATTATGTTTGCTGTTTGTTCAAACTAATTATTTAAAATGAGCAGAAACAACACAATTCTTGGGGGTTTTTTTGAGGACGTAAATGTTTTATGTTCAATCCACCTAAATTTGTAAAAACTAATAAGCAAACGTAATTCCTTCATGATGTGCCAACACAAATCAATTGCGTTTTTTACAGTGCAGATATGAATAAAAACGACTGTCATGTTTTGTGTATATGTGATGTTGAAGTGGAGATTTAAAAAAAAAAATGTTTTCAAAGATTTTGAGAAAACAATCTTAAAAAAAATGCACTGCTGTTGAAATTTAAAAAAAAATTGCAAAATTGACATGTTTTTAGATAATGCTGCCGTCAAGGCTATTTTATTAACTTAAATATCAGATGAAGTGATTATTTTCTCTTTAACACAGATGCCAATATATTTTTTATGCGTCTGTTGGCAATAACAACTTTATCTTTGACAGATAGTATTGTCTACAATAACACGACCACAACAGCCTCTGTGTATAAATATTCTCATTCATTCATCCATTCATTCATTATCCTTTGGCTTAGTCTCTTTTTCAGAGGTCGCCACAACAAAATAAACCACCAACTATTCCAGCATATGTTTTATGCAGTGGATGCCCTTCCAGCTGCAACCCAGTACTGAGAAACACCCATGCGCACTCATTCACACACACACACTCATTCACTACAGCCAATGGTTATTTTTTTTATCCAATTCACCAACACCACATGTCTTTGGACTGTGGAGAAAAACGGAGCACCCGGAGGAAACCCACGCCATCACGGGGAGAACATGCAAACTCCACAGAAATGCCAACTGGCCCAGCCGGGATTCAAACCAGCGACCTTCTTGCTGTGACGCGACAGTGCTGACCACTGAGCCACCATGCTGCTCCTATACATATTCTAACAAGTACAATTTTAGCTGTATTATTTGTCTCCTTTAAATTTACTGACCCTCCGACTGTTAACTCAAATGTGTGCCGCTGTCTGCAGTGTCTCTGCTACAGCACAGGAGATCAGACTGAGCTGCTGGTTCCTCCTCTTCATTTAGATGGGCTTCATTAGCCACACTGAGCTCCTAATGAACATCATTTCACACACAAGTGTCTCTTTTTAACAGGGAAGTCAAAGCTTTAATACCTCCATTAGTAACACACTGCTTTGGATGTTTCCGCTCACAATCACTGACACTGTTGTACATTATTCTCTTTTAATGATGTCAACCATTATGAAATATTATTACCAGGGATACAAAGTAAAAAATTATATATGTATAATGTATAATTTAATAGTAGTATTTTAGTCCCTTTATTCATCAGGGGCCACCACAGCGGAATAAACAGCCAACTTATCCAGCATACAGTATGTTTTAAACAGAGAATGCCCTTTCAGCTGCAACCCAGTACTGCAAAACATCCATACACTCTCACATGCACACTCATACACTACGGCCAATTTAGTTTATTCAATTCACCTATAACGCATGTCTTTGGACTGTGGGGGAAACTGGAGCACCCGAAAAAAACCCACGCGAACACGGGGAGAACATGCAAACTCCACACAGAAATGCCAACTGGCCCAGCTGGGACTCGAACCAGTGACCTTCTTGCTGTGAGGCGACAGTGCTAACCACTGAGCCACCGCGTCACCTGTATTGTATAATTTGATGATAGTAGTAATGGGCGATATAAACGATACAAAATTGGCCAAAAATAGATGCACATGTGCAATTTTCTTTTTTAATAAGCTCGATTGATAACTTAATTCACTCGGCCACGGTAAAACAACATGCTCTTCACACTAACTTATGGTGTATTACGTTGGAAATCTATTGTGACTGTAACACATGCTGACGCGCTCAACAACAGCACTAAGCAACGCATGGCACCGAATGGCGACGTGTCGCACAACTTGCGAGCCTCATGCATGGCATGTCGTGGCTTGTCACACAGATTCCCACACAGCGCTTCCCACACAGATTTTACCTGGGCGGCCGATATATTATTGGGGCGGCCCAGTTCTGTGTTCGCGAGAAACTGAGAACACTCTGCCACAGACTCACGTGCTCTGCATGCAGACCCACAAAGACGTGCTGGATACAGAACTGTTGTCCTGCCTTTATAGCAGCTTTGAGAAGAGCGCGAAGACTAAATAGACTGATTCAGCTCATTATTTGGGGTGACAATACATTCCCTTTCCCTGGACATGTCCGAGAATCTGCTTTCGCTTTCGATATTAATTGTATTCATTTTTGCATTACTTTATAAGCAAACTTTGTCTGGTGCGTCTCAATCTCTCAGCAGCACCAACACTACAGCAGACAGAGAGCGAGTGAGGGAGAGAGAGAGAAAGAGCAGATCAAGACACCAGTTTTAATTTCATTAGGGGAACAAAATGTTTAAAATCAAATGTGTTACCTTAGGCTGCAGGTTAGAAATATGCTTTTATTTAAAGTATCTGCAATACACAATTTTATTTGACTAATTTAATACTGGAAGTATTTTCAGTACAGTGTAAGTTCCTTAACTAAACACCAGTTTTTTTGTTCTCTGCAACTTGGCATTTAGGAACCAAGGACTTAACAGAAAAGTCTTTCTTTCTAAAAGGCACTACATTTAGTTTATTTATCTGCAACATTGTGTTGTTTAATTACAGTTTTGCTTTTGCACAATAAATGTTCTCAAAACGACATGCAACGTTTATTTCTTTAACAAAAAATAGCAGTTTGGCTTTCCTAAGGGTCTATGTAACCTGTTCTGAAATGGTTCTATTATAATTTATATATCGCAATATATATCGTTATCGCAAGAGGCTGCAATGTATATCGCAATATGGATTTTAGGCCATATCGCCCATCCCTAGATGATAGTATTGTTATATATAATTTCTATGATTTAAAGGTATAAATATACAACAATATTAATAGGATAAATAGGGAAAATACAACCATGCCGAATAAATATGTTTGCATTTAACATGTGACCAGGGCTGACATGCTTGGCTCATATGGGCAAATAAAATAAAATAAAATAAAGTAAAATAAAATAAAATAAAATAAAATAAAATAAAATAAAATAAAATAAAATAAAATAAAATAAAATAAAATAAAATAAAATAAAATCTGCACGGTGGCGCAGTGGGTAGCACGTTCGCTTGGCGTTTCTGTGTGGAGTTTGCATGTTCTCCCCGTGTTGGCGTGGGTTTCCTCCGAGTGCTCCAGTTTCCTGATTTTCCCGAAGCCCTGAAAACGTTTGCTTTCCAGGCTATAACAGCACATTCAGCATGCAACCCTTGATGGAGCTGTCAAATATCATGTGATTTCGGGACCGTGTCCCACAGTTAGCTCCAAATTTCTGTTTTTAAGTGCAAAAAAGTCAATTATTGTAGGGGTTCTTTTTTCTATTTACAATTAAATACTCAGGCCATCTACCTCATGAACAGTTAAATATTCCCCTACTGTGCAATAAACGAGCAATACTTTCTCATACGCACTTGTACACAGCACCTTATAACAATATACAATGCAATACTTTCTCACACGCATTTGTACACAGCACCTTATAACCTGTATATTTACAACACATCTGTACATACAACTCAACATTCAGACCCTTTTGACTATAACTGCATCTCTGTTTATTGTTTATCGTCTTTTTTCATATTCATTTTGTGTTGTCACTTGTCACTTTATGTACACTGGAAGCTTCTGTAGCCAAAACAAATTTCTTGTGTGTGTGAAGCACACTTGGCAATAAAACTGATAATAAATAAAATTCTGATTCTGAAGTTGTGTTTCTCTATTCATGTGTCACAGTAATAATCATAAGATCAACCTACAGGTTATTTAGTGCAGTAACACATCCTTGAGTTTGAAATGTCTTGAGTTTTTCAGTTTAAAAGTAAATCAGGTTTAATGGCAAGAGTTCCTGTGGGGACAAAAGTAACACTATTTATTTAAGTTATTTATGTCCCACTGCTAATAGTTTGAAGTGTTTGGATTTAGATGTTTAAAAAATTAATGCATATTGCCAATAATAATTAAAAAAAAATAAAACAAATTGTGGAAAATGTTAACATACTTTATTGTTGGATTGCTTTTGAAACATTTGATGGAAGTGAAATTTAAAATGAAAATGCTGTTTAATGTTTTTTTTTTGCAAAAACAAAAAGAACAAAATATGTTCGCAGTAAACATTAACAAGGTCAGAGTTTTATATATGTTTAAAATAAACAATATTAAGCCAGTAAATCTCAAATATTGTTGTGTTGTTGACCCAGCTGTGTTTTACTTTTGTCCCTGCTGATGGGGTCAAAAGTACCAATGTAACTTTTGTTTAAAGTGAAGTTATTTTGGAGTTGTTCCACATTGATACAAAATAACACCTGATTTTGACAGAGCACTGTTGTGAGTTAGTAACTACAGCAAAACTATGTTTCTACTTAAAACATTATCTTATAAAATTAGGTTTTTATAAAAAAAATGTACTTTCGTCCCCGCTCTCCCCTATTATTCATTTATTATTATTATATATTATTATGAAAAAGTATATTGTTTTAATTATCAATTAAATGTCAATTAAAGTAATCTGTCATGAGCAAATAGGAAAACCAAAATTTTCTGAAAAAATAATATGCATAGTTTATTCAAATGTAAAAAATGTTGTATTTCTTGTACTACTATATTACGACACTGTAATATATATATATATATATATATATTAGTGCTGGGCCGTTATCGGCGTTAACGTGCTGCGTTAACGCGAGACTCTTATCGCGCGATAAAAAAAATACCGCCGTTAATCTATTCTCAAAGTTAGGTTGGGAGCTGGGTCTATTTTACCCAAGCTGTGATAACTTTCACCTATTAGCGCGGATGGATACCTGATCGGTGAGCCGTCTGCCCTTCTGAATCAAATCAGCAGGCTGCCTGACTCTAACTGCAGGTCGGCAGTTTCATTTTAACTCACGGATATTTCATTCATTCCTTCGTGACAAAGTGGGGTATTAGACGCAAATACGGAGAGAATGTTATGGAATTTAATAACGCATGCCAAATGGTAAGAAAAAAAACTTCCGCATTTCGCGACGTGTGTGTGTGTGTGTATGTGTGTGTGTGTGCAGTCCTTTACTGACAGCCGCATGTGGATCTTGTCGGAAAATATGGTGAAAGGTCCTAAAGACCGCCGTGTTTACTTCAATAATGCCAATAATATCTGCATACTCCACATCTTAATTCCATTTCTGTTTAGTTCAGTTATGACCTTAGATGGATTAAGGTAATAAAAAAATCGCTGTTTGGAGCTTATGTGGGCCTACAGTTCAACATTGATGTTTAACTGAATAAACAGTAAACACAAATACATCCTATTGAACGTCATTTATTTTCATCACCAATTATCATAGTAGAACAGTTTCTCAAGCAGTTTGTGATGCATTTTTGAAACAGGAGATGAGCCCCTTGTCTAATGCACCACCTGGCTTGAGAAACCCGTTCTCAAAGACTTATTATTTGGGTAACACACATATTTTGAATGCCTTCGGCAGAATTCAAATGAGCCATTTTAATCTAGATTAATCTAGATTAATTTCGAAATTAATCTAGATTAATCTAGATTAAAAAAATTAATCTATGCCCACCTATAATATATATATTTCTCAGTGAATATAGGCAATGTATTTTTGTGCATTAAATAAAACAGATTTATTAAACAGATGTCACCAAACATATTTAGAAATAAAAAGATAATACATTTAAATTCAAGCAAAATATATAAAAAAAAAATACAACCTTCAAAATTTCAACTAAATTTTCAACTTTTTGCTTCTTTTGATTTTTTCTCTTTTTTAAATTTGTATTTAATATTTTTCTACAACATAAATTTGGGTGTACTTGTTTTTGGACAGTTATCGTAAGTTATTTTGATAGATAAGCTCTAGATTTGGCTTCAGTACTGACTAATCTGATGTATATGCACAAATATAATATTGTATAGCTTACTATTAAAAATATTAATTTAAAGAGAGATTTGTGACAAAAAGTCATAATAGCAAGTGTTTCTTTTATGTTATTTTAAGTTAATCACATTAATAGTTTTTCACATTGTATACATTTTGTATCTAATAATATAATAAGCAGATATTCATACTCTCATTCGTGTATATAAACTAATATAATATGTGAGACGTTGTAATTAGTCACATAATCTTATTATAATGACAGGCACAAATGGTTTTGCTTTGGTAACAATTTCAGTTCAGCTGATTCATACGAGCTATCCTGACATTTGCATCGCCAAAAACACAACAATACTGAAGAGGAATGTTTATTAGCAGTTCCAATCGACTGGCGAAGCGGTGACGGATAGTGATTGTCCCTTCACTATTGTATCGGCGATCGGTCTATTCAGACATCCAGCACATTTCCACATCTGAATAAAGCCGGGCGACGACATTCACTGACATTATTCCTGAAGAAAGATCTGACCTCTGATCAATAAACAAAGCCTCATTTAAAGCACAGCCCATTGCATTAACAGGGCTTTTATATTCAGCAGATTAATTTTGCTATTAGGCGAGGGGTTACTGGACCTTGATCCCATTCAAAGTCCATCTCTGTCCATCTAAGCGTGTTTTCTTATGCCAATCGTCGTCTATCGATTCTGTCTTGTCCTTTTTTCTCAGATTCATTATTTGGTTATTGAGATGCGGCTGAAATATATAAATGTGTGAGCGTCTGTTCATCTTCACACACATTATTCTGGAGGACAGACTCTGAGGCATTTTTCTTTAAAAACTGTGTAAATTATTGTGGTTTTGTGATATTTTCAGCAATTAATTTACTGTTTTTTTTTAAATAAATTTTATGACTGCCAAGGGCCATTTTAGGATTTTCATTTTAGGGGGGCTCAGTTCCTTATAAGCTGATAAAAAAAAATTATATATATATAAAGCCTAACATTACATTTATAAGTAGTAATTTAATAGTAATACACTTAAAAATGTTTGTTTAATATGGGTTGTATAGTATTCCAAATAATAAGAATAAGCCAAATAGGCTCGACCCCCTGTTTACTGTAGTAAAAACCACTTTCTATATTCAAGTGCATTTTTTGTTTCCATGTATTAAGTAAATAAACTGCCACTTTTCTAATTAAATGACATACATATAAAAATATTTTTAAACTTACAGGCTAATTCACATATTTCACGATCTGAATGATAATAATAAATATAAAGTATTTTTTTTTAATACTAGACACTTAATGTTTCTCTCTCTGTCAGTGACTCAGTGACAGTTAAATCGAGTACATTCTCCAAGGGGTTCTGTCACAGTGTTTAATCCTTTCTGTGCAAGACTCTATGGTTAATGCCACACGAACTGTAAAGTGTTTAATATTGGTAGTTCATTTTGAAATTAAAATAGCGAAATGTTCGTTAAGAGTTACATTTTTCACTGGAGGAAACAGCTGTGCTGATGAGGTGAACGCCGAGAAAATCCGACCCCTCCTCCGTGACATTGGGATACAGGTGATACAAGGTTATCTATATCAAAGAACTGCAAATAAGCAGATATTATAACAATTTATCAATAAACACACACCTCGTTCTCTCACTGTCCAGGCCTATGGTTTGCTGATCAAATGAAAAACAAAAGACGGGGAGGAGCCGAATTCTGCCGCCGTTTTCTTATCAAATTTAAAGGGGACTGAGGCAATAATTTAGTGTACAGTTTATGAGCTAAAAGTTTTAGGGGGGCTGAGTAGAAATATAGGGGGGCTAAAGCCCCCCTAAAATAGGCCTAGCGACGCCCATGATGATTGCAATCTATTTCAAGGGGAAACATTCTTAATTACTAGCAAAACACTGTAAAAAATTGCAGTACAATTTACAGTATTACTTTTAATTTTGGGTGCCAGTAATACTGTAAAATGTACAAGTGCACTGTTAATTAACAATTGTGCTGTAAAACAATAGCACAGTTGTAATTGTTAATTTACATTGCACTTGTACATTTTACAGTATTACTGGCACCCAAAATTAAAAGTAATACTGTAAATTGTATATTAAAATTTAAATGCTTTTTCTTTAAAAACTGTGAAAATTATTTTGGCTTTGTGATATTTTTAGCAATTAATTTACTGTTTCATTTATCCAATTTAATTCATCTTTTCTATAGCGCTTTTACAATGTAAATTGTGTCAAAGCAGCTTAACATAGAAGTTCTAGTAAATTGCAATTAAAACTGTCAGTTAAAGTTCAGAGTTAAATGTAATAATTAACTAAATTAATTAATAAATAATTTATCTTCCATAGGGTCTCTGTGATGGTCTTAAAATAAAGCTCATAGTGCTAACAAGTGGAGGTTATAGTAGTTATTGAAAATGAAAACAATAAAATAAATGCATTTTTCATACACAAAATGTATTTTTTTCTTAAACTGAATTCTATGCAAATGTATTAGAATTTTATTGTTTTTTAATAAAACAATGAAGTTATTATGTTAATGAGATAGCATAATAGGGCAAGTCATTGGACAACAGAGGTTTGTTCTGTAAACAATTGAAAAAAAGATTCTTAAGGGTGCTAATAATATTGACTTTTAAATTGTTTAAAAAAAAATAAAAAATGGTTTGTATTCCAGCAAAACTAAAAGAAATAAGAATTTTATAATTCTGACTTTAACTGTATATGTATATGTATATGTATAAAAAAATAAAAATAAAAATAAATATATATATATATATATATATATATATATACAAGGTTTCCGCTACATTCATTCGTGGCGGGCCGCCACGCCAAAATTCATCCCACCACGGCTACATTACAGCTTCTTATTTAAAACATTTAGTCGTGTTTTTTATAGCGGATTATAATCGCACCAAAACATATTAGAGGTAAACAGCGCAAACTTTTCTGTAACCGTAGTAGTGCTGTGCGCTATTTGTTCAAGGTGACATGCTGACTGACTCTCTGACAGACTGACTGACAGGTCCGTGAGTCTAGCAAACACTGCGTAGCTTTCAGTTAAGATGAACACAGTTTCCATAAGTATACTTTATTGATAAAGGTCAATGGCTCTGCATACAATGACTTTATCTTGCTGGAGTTTATAGCTGTTTCATTTTACTTCAGGACGCGTTAATGTCGGAAAACGCACAAAAACACACTAAATCGCGCTTCAGCAGCGCTTACTGGAGAGCGCACAAGAAGATCTGCACTTGAACATGTAAATTTGAGTGCGTGCAAGAAGTTCTGTGCTCGAACAGAGAAAATCGGCGCGCAAGCAAAGAGATTCGCATGCTCGTATTACATAATTGCTATCTCGACTTGTGATACTGCGTGTAATATTTGTCTTTGAAATAGTTGGCAGATCTGTGTAAAAAAAAAGTCCTGCCGCCACTGCTGGAAAAAATCCTAGAGGAAACACTGTATATATATATACAGTTGAAGTCAGAATTATAAAATTCTTATTTCTTTTAGTTTTGCTGGAATACAAACCATTTTTGATTTTTTTTAAACAATTTAAAAGTCAATATTATTAGCAATAATTTTGACTCATAGTTGAATTATTTTTTCCCCAATTTCTGTTTAACGGAGAAAAGATTTTTTCAACACATTTCTAAACATAATAGTTTTAATAACTCATTTCTAATAACTGATTTATTTTATCTTTGCCATGATGACAGTAAATAATATTTTACTAGATGTTTTTCAAGACACTTCTATACAGCTTAAAGTGACATTTAAAGGCTTAACTAGGTTAATTAGGTTAACTAGGCAGGTTAGGGTAATTAGGCAAGTAACGATGGTTTGTTCTGTAGACTATCGGAAAAATATTGCTTAAAGGGGCTAATAATTTTGACCTTAAATGGTTTTTAAAAAAATTAAAAACTGAATTTATTCTAGCCGAAATAAAACAAATAAGACTTTCTCCAGAAGAAAAAATATTATCAGACATACTGTGAAAATTTCCTTGCTTTGTTAAACATCATTTGAGAAATATTTGAAAAAGAAAAAAATTTGAAAGGGGGCTAATAATTCTGACTTCAACTGTATATATATAAACAGTTATTTGTCAGCGGGCTTGAGACGCAGAAAGGAGAAAGTCCGGCGAAAAACAGTTCCAGGAAAGCCAAAAATAAAATTAACAAGTAAATAACAGGGTGAGAATGTGGTAAAATCTGAAAACATGGTACAAATCAGGTGAGGGCTTTTCTTTTTCTGGATTGCTTTTCAAAACACTGTCAGTTGGGCTTAGGGAAGTGGATGGGTGCTTTGCAATCTGTGTTTTTTAAAACACTATTGATTGGGTTTAGGGAAGGGGTGGGGTGTATGGTCGGTTGGTCAGTCAGTCGACAGTGGCCTTTAGTGGATTTACATGAGAACAGCAGGCACGAATGGCACTCGCAAAAGAAATTTGAGAGCTGAAAAAGTGTACACAGCTGCCTTTGGTGGATTCACAAAAACAAAAACAGCAAAAACATAACACATTTTAAACATAATAGTTTTACTAATTTCTAATAACTAATTTATTTTGTCTTTGCCATGATGACAGTTCATAATATTTTATACTTATTTTGCAAGATGCTAATGTAAGCTTAAAGTGCAATTTAACGGCTTAACTAGGTTATTATGTTAATGAGATAATAAGGCAAGTCTTTGGACAACAGAGGTTTGTTCTGTAAACAATTGAAAAAAAAATTCTTAAGGGTGCGAATATTATTGACTTTCAAATTGTTTAAAAAATCAAAAATGGCTTGTATTCCAGCAAAACTAAAAGAAATAAGTTTCCCAGAAGGAAAAATATTACAAGAAATACTGTGAACATTTCCTTGGTCTGTTAAACATCTCTTGGGCAATATTTAAAATAATAATAATTCACAGGAGAGTTAATATTTTGATTTTTGTATAATTTTAATTTCAACTGTATACAGTATAGTTTATTAGAATATATTGGATATGTTTTATAAGCATCTGTTTTTTCTTATTCCATAACATGTTATGCCGTTATCGTTACTGTTATGTTATAATTTATGTTGTCTCTGGATAATCAGACACTACAAAAGAACTAACTAAACTAAAAGAACATCAAAAAAGCAAGCAATATCTCAATAATTACTTTTTTTTTTTGCCAAAGTTTGTCATGTTCAGGGTCAGTGCTTTAACAAGAGGTATTTCAGACACACAACATTCCTCATCAGGAGCGCCGAGCAACTCAGCGCATCGAATGAACATTTTTTCAAAGGAATTGATTTGCAGAAACTTGTCCTCTTTCATACTGAATTCATTCTGCGATCTGAACTATTTCTTGCCATTCCAGTTGTGTAGTACAACTTCTCCTTTTTCAACAAAGAATACATTCTCGTTTATTAATACTTGCTTTAAAATAGGGATTTTCCGATAAGCTGAACTCAAACCTGTTAAAGATTTAAAAGGACAGTTCACCCAAAACCGAAAACTCTTTCATCATTTACTCACCCTCAAGCTGTTCCAAACCTTTTTGAGTTTTCTCTTCTGTTGAACACAAACGAAGGTATTTTAAAGAAAGCTGGAAACTGGTAACCATTTATTTGAAATACTATGGAAGTGAATGGTTACCATTTTTTCTTAACTTTCTTTAAAATATTTTCAAAAAAGGTTTGGAACCACTTGAGGAAGAGTAAATAGCAACATAGGCTCATTCTGAAACCTTCCCCTTATATACATTTTTGGAGATCATGAATTTTGTAGCCAGAAGTACTGTATGGCTGCATTTCATCTTTAAAAACGAACACTGCAGAGTGGTATGACACCGTTCCTTTTCGTGCTACCAGCTGACCACTCACCTTCATATGGACGGCTTTCCCACTGTTACCAGTTTGTAGCTCGCCATGTACATCGGCGGACTTGAGACACAGAAAGAAGTTGACCATGACAACAGGGTTGGAGTCCGACGAAGAACAGTTCCAGAAAGCAGGTAAAACAGAAGCCAAAAAATTAAATAAACAAGTAAATAAAAAGGTGAGAACGTATTAAAATCTGTAAACGTGGTAAAAATCAGGCTATAGGGCTTTTCTTTTTCTGGATTGCTTTTTAAAACTGTCGGTTGGGTTTAGGGAAGGGGGTGGGCGGGTCAATTAGTGCCTTTGAAAACACTATTGGTTGGGTTTGGGGAAGGAGCAGGATGGGTCAGTCGTTTGGTCAGTAAATCAACAGCGGTCTCTAGAAATGTATATAGCGGTAAGTTTTCAGAATGAGCCTGGGTTGGTAAATAGTGAGCACATTTTCATTTTGGGGTGAACTATCCCTTTAAGTAAGTTTACACTAGTGGTTTTTCATTTTAAAATGCACAATTTTTGCTAAAGTCATCCTAGAAATTCACAATATTCCAAAATTTTCAGCTCTCAAAAATGGAGACTTTATGAAAAGTTGTCATCATGTTTCAGAATAAACAGGCAAAATGCAAACTTTTGGAAATAAGACAGGGCTATTCACACTGACTGATTGGCTCTTCTGAATCACTGAATCTGAATCACTTACTCTGATTCATTAAGCCTGATCAAGCACTCAAAAAATAAGCTCTGCTGCGTTTTCTTGTTATTTAAAATGAGTTGAATCAACACTATTCTTAAGTTGTTTGTTTAACAATTTAATTATTTTATATTCAATGCACTATGATTTGTAAAAGCAATTAGGTTAACTTAAGCATTTTTACAGTCAGTTTTTACTGTCTCTGACGCTGAGCTTTGCTTGTGACATGCTCAAGTTTAATGAAACCAAGTAGGCATAAAGTGCATCCTGTATGTTTACTTTATTTTGAAAACTCTACATATACTCTACTATATTGATTATATAGTAACTACACACAAGTTAAAATAGTCACACTACAGTTTTTCTGAAATTTAGTAGATGTATGGATAAGGACTGTTTTCTGATTAAAACGTCTCGGTCTGATGTAAAGAAAACATCCAAATTACACTGTTAGGGGTTTCCTTTGCCACACTTTATCAATTTGTACTTGCAGATATCAATGACAGTACATATTATTAAAAGTTTTCTCAAAATAAGTTTCCAATAAATCTCCACTTCAGAATCACTAACACAATAACTTACACAATAATCAGAGAGTCAAAGTAAATAGCCATGCCTTTTTTCCAAAAGTTTGCATTTTGTCTGTTCATACTGAAACATGGTGGCAACAACTTTTCATAAAGTCTCCTTTCTTGAGAGCTGAAAGATTGTAAAATTGTAAAAAAAGATTTAAAAATTGCGCATTTTTAAATGAAAAAGCACTAGTGTAAACTTACTTAAAGGGATAGTTCACCCAAAAAT
This sequence comes from Danio kyathit, assembly GCA_903798195.1. Taxonomy (NCBI): domain Eukaryota; kingdom Metazoa; phylum Chordata; class Actinopteri; order Cypriniformes; family Danionidae; genus Danio; species Danio kyathit. The sequence continues at coordinate 30,684,404 of LR812540.1, forward strand.
TCATATTTGCTCACTATTTACTCTTCCTCAAGTGGTTCCAAACCTTTTTTAAAGATATTTTGTAATATCTTCACAGTTTAATGCATATCTGAATTCTGTAGGTTTTCACAAAGTGATATTAATTCATTAATTTTCTTTTCAGCTTAGTCCCTTCATTAATCTGGGGTCGCCACAGCGGAATGAACCGCCAACTTATCCAGCATATGATTTATGCAGCGAATGCCCTTCCAGCTGCAACCCATCACTGGGAAAACAAAGCGATATGTTCTTGCACATATTTAATGAAAATTATGCATATGTAATCATAAACATTTTAGTAAACTAAAATGTCTGTTTAGTTAAAAAAGTGTCTTATTTTTTATTTATATTAAATTAATTTTGTAACTAATTCAATAAAAATTGGTAACTATATTATTTTATTATATATATTCAGCCTGATCTCACGAGGAAACGTAAGTATTTTACGTTTTGTCAGTTCAGTGGCTAATTCGTATAAATGAGTTCAGTCGTATGAAAATGTACGGTTTTAAAAAGGAGGCGTGGCACCCAACCCCACCCCTAACCCCAACCATCATTGGGTGATGAGCAAATCGTACTAAATTGTACGAATTAGATCGTACGAATTCATACGAATTAGCCACTAAATCAAAAAGTTACGAATTGCTGTCAGATTGCGTTGATATATTCTTTTAACCCTTGATATTACAGAAGCATTATTACCTCAGTAACTACTCAATAGCTGCTTATTAGTAGTTTGTAAAGTAGTAGTTGGGTTTTGGTAGAATTAAAGATATACAATAAGATCATATTTTTGTAAGTACTAATAAACAGCCAATATCTTATTAATGGGCAGGTAATAACCCAGTAGTTAAAAAAGTAAATTGTTACTCAAACTAAGGTATTACCAAAATAATGTTTACAATTCCTAATGTAAACAATCAACTCAGGATGTGTGGTGATAAATATTAGTTGTTTTTTTAACCCAATTCACCTGCAGTGTGTTGTCGACAAACTAAAACACTAGTGTAAAAGCAGCCTGAGATTCAGAGAGTAAGAGCGAGTACTAGAGGAACAGCCGGCCTGGTAAACTTCCTCTGATGAAAGGGTCAGTGGCACCTGTAAATCTGCGCTCTCACGGTGCAGCTGTGCGGACTCCAGCACTGAGGGACCCTAAAGAACCTTCCCCCACATCCAGCCCAAAACACACACACACAATGAGGAATGATGGGGTGGACGGACAGGAAGATCCAGGAAAGGGTTTTTGGAAATGAGCTTAAGTGCTCATGTGTTGATCTGAGGGTGTGGGATTTTGTCAGATGAACCACGTTTATATCAGATCAGACAACAGGCTGGTAATTGACTGGGAGAAAGTTAATTCCTCATATGGAAGGATGGATTGAGCACAAAATAGGAAGTCATTAAGATTGAGAATGAGTAATGTTGGCTAACCAGAGGTGTAAAGAATACCTGAAAACCATACTTGAGCAGAGTACAGATACCTTACTGTAAAAATTACTCCATTACAAGTTACAAGTCACCAATTCCAATAAGACTTGAGTAAAAGTATTAAAGTATCCGATTTTAAAAGAACTTAAGTATTTTACTCATACTGAATGTAGGCTCAAAGAACACCAAGAAAGGTTTTATTTTCCTAATATATAAATTAAATTTAAGACCTTAATGTTTCAAAATGGCAGAACAAAATATATTTAAAAAATAGAACAAAAAGTCTCAGTCAAACTCAAATGTTCAAAAAAGGCACAAACAATTTATCAAAAAAAAAAAAAAAGTAAAACGTAGTAAAAAAATCTGAGCTGACTTTGATGTGATTCATCTCTCAGTATCAGAGGGGGGCAATATTTTTATTTTGAGTAGTTTTTCAATTGATTAATTATGTTTTTTCTGTATTAAAATTAAACAAAGAGGAGCACTGTTATTTTTCAACTTAGTAAACTACATATAAATTCAAGCTTCGGCTTCATCACTGGCTGCAGCCATGTTGCTAATTAAACACCTGGTATTAGGCAAGCTGTTAATTCACGTTCACATGATTTAGCTCATAAATAGCATACAGTACTTTCAGCACCCTGCAAATGGCGATATCGCCTCATCCGCCCAACAAATTAGCTGTGGTAGATAAAGATGCCGACTTGTCGTGCACAATCACAATGGCTGCGTCCGAAACCGCATACTCCCATACTATACAGTACGCTAAAATCAGTATGCGAGCCGAGTAGTATGTCCGAATTCATAGAATTCGAAAATCAGTATGCGAGAAGTACCCGGATGACTTACTACTTCCGGCGAGATTCTGAAGTGCACATCCCATGAACGCTGCGCTATCCCATGATGCTCTGCGAGAGAATTCATGAATGGAAGTAAATTGACTTAACTGACGCAGGTAGGTCACGTGACCATGACAAAATGGCGGATGTAGTACGTCCGAATTCCATTCATACTTCTTACATTCATAATGTATAGAACGTACTTTTCTAACGGCCGAGTAGTACGTTTAAATTCAAATGCAGTACCTACTGAGTAGTAAGCGGTTTCGGACGCAGCCAATGTAATGAGTAACGGTAAGCATCCGTTCAAATGTAGTGGAGTAAAAAGTACATATATTCAATCAAAAATGTAGTCAAGAAAAGAGTAAAAGTTGCTTATATTTTTGATACTCCGTACAAGTACAAAGTAGCCAAAAAAATACTTAAGTAAAGTAACGAAGTCCATTTACTCAAGTACTTTACACCACTGTGGCTAACAATGGGTTTGGTTTCAAATGAGAATTGATTTCTGTATATCAGTAAAAGTTTGAGGTCAGATTTGTTTGTTTCTTGCCGATCACTATGACAAGGAATCATTAAAGTCCTGATTGGAGCATCCCTAAATACTACAGAAGTCAAAGACTTCTGGTTTACGAGATTCTTTAAAAAAAAAATTTCAACAGAAAAAAGAAACTCAAACAGGTTTATGACGTAATAAAAAAATGATGACAGAATTTTGGAGCAAACTATACCTTTAACGCTGCTTAAATCAACATGTGGCTTGATTCTTCTATGTATACAGGTACCTGCAATTGGTCATTATTTGAGGTCTAAAGAGAAAGTTAATTGTAACTGCCGTCATTTCTTTAGCGCAAAAAATGCTCTGAAATTGAAGGAAAATACTGAAAGTTGAAAAAAATGTTATAATCACTTTCTCATTTTGCAGTGTTTATATATTTGTTACACTTTTCTCATAAATCTAATTCAAACGTGAGCTATAAAGCATCCGTTTCTCCAGCTCTCAACCAGTCTGACATATAAAGCGCGTTCTCATTGTCCTTATATGTTACTCTTCTAAGTTTCCCTATGGCGAGCCTCATCCCAAACAGACCACAGGATTGTCTCCTAAACTTGTCACTTGCGATTATCTTTGGCATTCGTTTCTTTGCACAAACGGGCCGCTCTGTTCTAACTGCGGGTCCGGTAACACGACACGCTCAATATAACAATGTCAGGTGTCGTGAGTCTGCAGTGAAGCTCTGACAGCAGGCCGCGTGTGTCACCAGAGCCCATTGTTATTTTGGAGGGAGCATGTGTTTGTCTTGTAGCAGCTCGGGTTTCTTGGTTTGTGCCGAGCTTGTCCAAAGCACCAGGCCCAAGTCGGCGTGATGGATGGTGACCCCGGCTGCCGGCGTTCACCTCCATGATGCCGATCTCCCACTACATTCCCCAGGATCTTATTTAAATTCTATCCAATGAGCAGGGGGTCTTGAGATGTCTTTTTATGGGACACAATGGCTCCTCCATGTCAGCTCGCACACCATGTCGGGTTTCAGGATAGAGAAGACAACCGAACTGTACAATGTCTCACCTGTCAGGGTTTGTCTCTTTGTTTCCTCAGATCTCTGTCGTCGCTATGTTGGGATGTGACGAGAATGTTAACGGGAACCTGGAGGACAAAGGAAAACAGTTTTATTTACCAACTATGCTTTATATTATATGTAGACAGACATACAGAGAGACAGAGAGACAGAGAGACAGAGAGACAGATAGATAGATAGATAGATAGATAGATAGATAGATAGATAGATAGATAGATAGATAGATGATAGATAGATAGATAGATAGATAGATAGATAGATAGATAGATAGATAGATAGATAGATAGATAGATAGATAGATAGATAGATAGATGTGCTACATTATATTTAAAGTTTCTATTTGTGTAGTTGGGTGATTACTAATTACATGTAAACCAGATTATATAATCAGATTACAGTTATGTCTGTATTGATTACACAACTAATTATTATCACGTGAAATTCTATGCCATTAGTAGTGGAATTCCCTAATTTCTGAAAATCTTTATGGTAATAAACTAGGAATAGTATGACATTTTCATGTTTATTCATATAAGTTTTCATGTTATATTTAAACAATATTAACATATACACTCACCGGCGACTTTATTAGGTTTACCAACCTGGTTGGACCCCCTTTTACTTACAGAACTGCTTTAAACCTTTGTGGCACAGATTCAACAAGGTACTGAAAATATTCCTCAGAGATTTTGGTCCATATTGACATGATAGCATCACACAGTTCATCACACATGCGAATCTCCCGTTTTACCACATCCCAAAGGTGCTCTATTGGATTGAGAACTGGTGACTGTGGAGGCCATTTGAGTACAGTGAACTCATTGTCATGTTCAAGAAACTAGTCTGAGATGATTCACGCTTTATGTCATGACACGTTATCCTGCTGGAAGTAGCCATCAGAAGATGGGTACACTGTGGTCATAAAGGGATGGACAATACTCAGGCAGGCTGTGGTGTTGACACAATGCTCAATTGGTACTAATGGGCACAAAATGTGCCAAGAAAATATCCCCCCACACCATTACACCACCACCACCAGCCTGAACTGTTGATACAAGGCAGGATGGATCCATGCTTTCATGTTGTCGATGCCAAATTCTGACCCTACCATCCAAATGTCGCAGCAGAAATGGAGACTCATCAGACCAGCAATGTTTTTACAGTTTTCTATTGTCCAATTTTGGTGAGCCTGTGCGAATTGTAGCCTCGGTTTCCTGTTCTTAGCTGACAGGAGTGGCACCTGGTATGGTCTTCTGCTGCTGTAGCCCATCCGCCTCAGGTTGGACGTGTTGTACGTTCTGAGATGCTCTTCTGCATACCTCAGTTGTAACGAGTACTTGTTTCAGTTACTGTTGCCTTTCTATCAGCTCGAACCAGTCTGGTCATCTGACCTTTGGCATCAACAAGGCATTTGCGTCCACAGAACTGCCGCTCACTGGATATTTTCTCTTTTTCAGACCATTCTCTGAAAACCCTAGAGATGGTTGTGCGTGAAAATCCCAGATCAGCAGTTTATGAAATACTCAGACCAGCCCGTCTGGCACCAAACAACCATGCCACGTTCAAAGTTACCTAAATCAGCTTTCTTCCCCATTCTGATGCTCAATTTGAACTGCAGCAGATCGTGTTGACCATGTCTACATGCCTAAATGCATTGAGTTGTTGCATTTGATTGGCTGATTAGAAATTTGCATTAATGAGCAGTTAGACAGGTGTACCTAATAAAGTGGCCGGTGAGTGTAGTTATCAGATAGTTACATGACATTCAAGAAAACATAAAATATGTATAATTTTATCTTTTATATCATATTTATTTATTCATATTTTTGTAAGTTTTTATTTTTATTTTATTTGTTGTGTTAGTTTTACATTTAAATATAGTTGGGTTAATTATCTTTTCGATTAAATCATGTAAGTTGAAATCAATAACAGATGATAATCTCTAAATCTAACCCATAACTGAGGATATACTGTTTATTACTATTGATGTAAGACTATTTGTGAAACTGAAATTTTGACAGCTATATGTAAGATTAATTTTCAGTTATAATACGTTTTTATTTTTACTTTCTATTATTATAATTGTCTTCAACAAACCTCAATTGTCATAGAATAGTGTTTGCTTGCTTCAGAGCTTCTTTTGATTTTTAAATAGGATACTTGATTTTGATCAAACCTGGTCAGGTGTGGCATTTAAGTCCAATATCCCAAAGCAATGTTAAAGCGTTGTTCTGGTCAGCATTTCTCCCTTCTTTCTAAAAAAAAAGAAAGTAAAGTTATTTAAAAACGTATATTAACATTTCGTGTACAAATATATAAGCCTAATAAGCCTAAAAAATCTAATCGTGTAACAGAAGTAAATCTCAGAACCTACGCCTCATTTCACTTAATGATTGTTTTGATGAATGAATATGTATTAACCATCAGTCCGAGGAATATCAATTGCATCGAGACGGCTCCCCTGACAGAAATCTTACCTTTAAATGAATATTGTTCTGATGTGCGTTTAATATTTAATTCATGTGACTTAATTCGTATCACAATGGGGATAACAATCGAAAACAAAAGGCGAAAGACAGAAGAAAAAAAATGCATCGCCTCAGCCGTATCTCGCCTGAGGTCCCGCCACAATTACCCTGAGGAGAAGTTCACCTGCGATTTTCCCGCGCTTTTCCATTCTCAGCCACGCGCGCATCAACAGCGGCGCGCGCTTTTCACGAGGGAAGGAATCCGGCGCGCTTCTCTCGGCCCTCATTGTGAAGGTGTTAATTGGCCTCCTGAGTTTGCTGAATTGTCAGGGTAAAAGGTGGTATCCTTGATGTATCAGCACACTTGCCACCGGTGACTGATCCTGTCAAGTCCTACATGCTTCGTGCATATAGTATGTCTCATTAAAGAAGCAGACCATCGATTAAAAAAGGAAAAGTGAAGAAAAATGCTCAAACAAAAGCTTTGGCTTCGCTTGAGAGATGTCTGTTTATGAGTAGTTAATGTTCTAGGACAAGTACATTCACTTTTTTTGAGAGAGATAGTATGGGAGAAAAGTGATTTTATACGCTCTTTTAGTATGTGCTGAAAAACTTTGTCTTTAATAGATCACCGCCTAAAATGAAACTAACTTACCCTCAGGCCATACAAGATGTAGGTAATGTTTTTTTTAATCTTCAGTACTTTAAAAAAGATTTTTTGGTAAAATCATGGTTTGTGGTGATACATGAACTGCAAGATGCAATTGTTCAAGCAACATATGAATAATATTAGGTTTCCTGTACAGAGTGATTGTTTTGTTTTGATTTGGATTGTTACATTTGTAATTACACTGTTGATCGTCCCTCACACCTTAACCCAGGGGTTCCCAAATTTTTCAGCCCTCAACCCCCAAAATAACAACGCCAGTGACTCACGAACCCCAATATTCTCTGAGGCGGTTATGTATAAACCTTACACACAATGGTGCACACATACCAATAGGCCCAGGTCTATTAATCATTTAATTTTGGAGAACACCCCTCAGAGATTATCCTCCATGTTCAGTTGTGGCCTGTATATATTTTTTATTGTACATGAGTGGCGTAAAGGTGTCAGTTTAACCTGATGCCATAAAATCAATGTGCTGCATCTGACACTATTTCTGTGTCTTTAATATAATATAATCACCGCAGGGATCCAAAAAAAAAAAAAAAAAAACTGAAAGGCTGATGGCTTTTTATTTGCATGTTGTTTTTTTCAACGTCAATCATTAACATGTTAACAATGTTACTCTTAACTACTATTTTGTTATTCAGTAGGTTATGAATAAAATATAGTAATGTAACTGAATTAGATTTTTGGAAATCATGAAGCGACCCTGCCTCCTTGTCTCGTGACCCCCCTGGGGGGTCCTAACCCCCACTTTGGGAACCACTGGCTTAACCCACTCTTAAACCTACCGTCACCACCAAGCCTGTCCCCAACCCTACCCTTATCCCACCTCAAGAGCACCGGAAGTGTTCTGCAATATATTATGAACACATTTTTTTTTTGATGCAAGTGCACTTGCACAATAAATTTTAATTTAATTGTATTTTTTTAACACATATACACTTATATTTCAGATGTGTTTCAAACAGTGCTTCCATAACAAATAAAATAATACAAATAATACAGCGAATCCTCCCAACTAAGGAAAAATAGTTTTATTATCTCTGGAGACATGCTGTAATATGAGTAATTTTCTAACATTATTTATTTTATTTTATTTTATTTCATTTAAATTATTAATTAATTAATTAATTAAATTAAATTAAATTAAATTAAATTTAATTTAATTTAATTTAATTTAATTTAATTAATTTATTTTTATTTTTATTTTTATTTTTATTTTTTATTATTAATTTTTTTTTTTTTTGTATTTTTTATTTATTTATTATTATTATTTTTTTATTATTTTTTTTTATTTAATTTAATTTTCTTTCGGGTGCTGGGGTTTCCATCACAGTTCAAAAACATGCCCTATAGGTGAATTGGGTAAGCTAAATTGTCCGTAGTGTATGTGTGTGAATGAGAGTGTATGGGTGTTTCCCAATGATTTGTTGCAGCTGGAAGGGCATCCGCTGTGTAAAACATATGCTGGATAAGTTGGCGGTTCGTTCCACTGTGGTGACCCCTGATTAATAAAGGGACTAAACTGAAAATGAATGAATGTTTATGTTATTGATTTTGCCGGCTGACTGAAGTTAGCTTCCTGTAAACCTGTAATGTGAAAGAATCACAAACTCACAACCTTGCATTAAATGTGTTACAGCTTTAAAAAGTCAGTTCAAAGTTTATACATCCATGGGGTGTTCATTTCTTTCACATAACTTGCAGAAAGTTGACACCAAGCTACTATACGTATGTACAACTGCTTTATTTTTTTAAAGGTAAAGGTTTCAACACATCAACTGATAAGCAACAGTAGGCCTACACGTCTTTGAAAACGATAATGACTACTGCTTGCAAAACATAACAAATGTTTGCCGAATTTGTTTCCCAGGACGAAAGTCAAATATTAACCATCTCTTCACCTGCAGTCTTGTTGGCAGTTTCCAGTACTGTCAGATATTTCTCATCTGAATTTTGCCTATTTTTTCTGAGGCTAGGGACTTAATTTGGAGCTCCACCGCGTTCCATTTTTAATTTCATGCATGCATTTTAGATGCTTCCTCCGTATACGTCTCGGCCTGTCAAAAGTGTATGAGTAAACAAGCAGGGGATGATTATTTAATTGAGAATATACCTGTCAAACAGAAAGAGAATCTATAAGACGAGTAGTTTAGCTACGCAATATTCAGTTCAGGCCGCGTTGAGCCACTGTGTGTTCGTAGGTAAATCAATGGTTGAAAATTTACCAGTCATAACAGCACAGGATTCAATCATAGCAAACACTCCAGGTTGCCGCATGAGGGTTATATATAATTTAGTTACCTCTTTTTCCTCAATTCTCACATTTAGATTTGCAATTAAAGGGTTAGTTCATGCAAAAAAAAAAAAAAAATGATTCTCTCATCATTACTTGTTTGTGTTTTCTACGTCACAAAAGAAGATATTTTGAAGAATGTTGTAAATTGGTAGCCATTGTCTTCCATAGTATTTTAGAAGTATTTTTAATATACATAGTATTTTTCAATAGCCAAATTTCTAACCTATAATGTGAAGTGAATCTTTACAAAGTTTGCAAACAGAGAAAATATGATTGGGAATTAAGTGAGTTTTCACAAAGGCTCTAGAATACACAAGACATGTCACTCATATAGTTTTGAATAGGGAAAAGTGTAATGGTCAATATGGCGAACAAAGTCCCACCTACTAGTCCAGGAGCCAATCATCGATCATTATAGACTGATGAATCTTCGGGGGAAAAGCTCGGACCAGACGAGTGCTTTTACAACAGTTTGGTGATCAACAAATGCAGTGGATTTTCAGCGAATACTTTCTTCATAGACATAAGAAATATATCCACACATACAGCTTGAAATCTGTACTTTTAAATAAACCAAGTGCACTTGAAAACAAAAGTTTTTTTTGAT